>JAOTQQ010000023.1:10077376-10149537 GCA_026546715.1 Gallinago undulata
CCAAGGGAATAATGACAGGACCAGAGGAAATGGTCTGAAGTTGGGGCAGGGGAGGTTTAGATTAGATATTAGGAAGAGTTACTTTACTGAGTGGTCAGGCACTGGACCAGCCTGCCCAGGGAGGTGGTGGAGTCACCATCCCTGGAGGCATTTAAGAAACTTAGATGTGGCTCTTCAGGGCATGCTCTAGTGGCCAAGGTTGTGGGGATCTTTTGTGTGTCTATGGTTGGACTTGGTGATCTCAGAGGTGCTTTACAACTCTGAAGGTTCTGTGATTATGTAGATGTGTCCCATTTTGGTGCCTGATTCATTAATTGTGGTCCTTCATTGAAAGCTGTACACAGATCAGAACAAGCATCATCAAATCAGCATACCACATTTACAGTTTAAATTCAAATATGTAACGTTCAGATTATCTTTGAGTTTGAAATTATTTTTAAAAAAAAATCTTGTGATCAGCTGCTGCTTTAAATATTATTATCAGCAAAGGACTACTATAAAAATCTTATTCTTTCTTCAGCATCCTTGTTTTGAATCAGCCACAAGGACACAAGAAAACAAAGAACAAAACATGAATAGAAATTTAGTGTCCTCAATTAGGGAACACACAGTACAAAACTGAAGCAGACTTAAGAACAGAATAAATATTGGAAGGCAAATTCCTTTCCACACCTTAATAAAGCAGAAATAGATTAAATATACAGAATATTTGTGGAGTACACGCAAACATACGTTAAGAAGAATCTTACTTATCTACTGAAAAGCATGTGTTTAAATGAAAGGCACTTTAGAATACCTCTACTTTACTTCTCCTGTAAAGTGTCTTGCTTTTTGTTTGCCCAACTTAGAGCCATCCTGACTTTCATTGTTTTCTGTAAGATAAGGTTCTGACATGTTACGCATAATTTTTACTAATTCTGAAATGAGTTAGTGTCTTTTTCAAGTAAAATGCAAAAAAGTCATCAGGAAAATGTGTGAAAGCAGACAAATTTATCTAGCTAAAATGTGTCAGCAGAGGGACCCAGTGTTATCTGTGGCCAGAAACATGGGTGATGCCTTGTTGTTCTTGTGTACTTGAACTTAGAAAAATGTTACAGTGAAAAAGAATGGCCTGTTCTGAAAAGCAAAAGTAATTTGGGAAATTGCAGATTTTGCCCTCGTGCCTGGGTTAATGGTGTATTGAAGCACCTGAAACGCTAAGCAGCGTAAAAGTTTAGGAATTTCAGGACCTCTATTAATGCTATCATTTTATCGTTTCTCTGCAGATAGCAAGTCATGATTGTCCTTTTAGTGGGCCTCAAAGTTTCTATTTGTGTTTTGCTAATTTGCATGTGATTCTGTTCCCTTCTGGCTATGCATTCTGGCTGTCAATCTCTTATAAAAATGCTTTGCCTAATTTGAGGTTTCAGGACAAAGATATTGCCAAGTAGTCTGGTCTAATTAGCCCTTTCTGAAAACCTAGTTGAGATAAGGCAGGTACCTTTTGGTGTATTAAACTGCTTGATTTAAAGCCTTCTATGGAGAGTACAAGATATTGTCAACCAATTCTACTATCTGGTGAAATCATACCTTTTCCTTAGTGAAAATGAAACTTTTCAGCAGACACCCGAGATAAGCACTCTCTCTCCAGACTGTCTTTGCTGGCTAGAGTGCATTTGCCTTGGGGTATGGGGGAATGAGATAGAACTTGCTGCCAAGTCCTAGAGGGTACAAGTCACTACCATATTTTAACGAGGAGACAGCTGGATGAGATAAGATGAGATCTTTTGATCTCCAGGTAAGATCCACAGGATACTCCATTACCATTAGGATTTTACAGAGATAGCTAAGATGCAGTTGAGTTGGCGAGAGCAACAAAGCGCAGAGCATCGCCGTGTCTCTCTGCTAAGGGAGGACTGCATACTACTTAGCCTTGTCCTTCAGATCTGGTCTCCCCTATCCAAGGGTAGATAGCTACTCCCGTTCTCCCACTAAGATGGTGCTGTCTGCTGAAAGTGCCACGGCAGATCAGCACAGTCTGAGAGGGTGGTGAGACACTGGAACAGGTTGCCCAGAGAAGCTGTGGCTGCCCCATCCCTGGAGGGGTTCAAGGCCAGGCTGGATGGGGCTTGGAGCAACCTGGTCTGGTGGGAGGTATCCCTGCCCAGGGCAGGGGGTTGGAACTCCATGATCTTTAATGTCCCTTCCAACCCAAACCATTCTATGATTCTATGAAAACTACTGCTGCACTCGCAAAGGCAAGGAGGAGAACCAGCACAACACTCATCCTTCTCTACCAGTTCTGCTAAATAGGGAGACATAGTCAAAGTCTCACTTTTGTATCTTCCCTTTTCTGGAGGAGAGCTGTGAGAGCCTGACCTTTCTTTGTGCGCTGAGTCTGGGCTCCCTCTCCCAGTGTCAGCTCTCCCAGGTGTTAGTCCCACAGTTCACAGGCTCCACTCCTTGGGAGGATTTCTGTGTCTGGGTCTGCCTGTTGGTAGCAAGTTGAAACTCAGCTGACAGAGACTCAGGGAAGTTATGTCTGATACATCAGTTGCAACTTGATAAAATGCCAAGTAAGTTTGCCTATCCATAGGAATGAGACAGAGTAATTTAAATGGTTGAAGACCTCTGGAGATGTTCTTCTTCCTCTTTGAGAGCATCTGACTCACCCTGAGAACAGGCTGAATTTAATTTACAAAAGAGAAATGTTGCCCACAGACGCAAGTTGGCTTGTGTTTCTTCTTTTTCTCAGCTACTCCACTGAATTTCCTAGCAGGGCTCACACACAACTTGTGCTCCATGTGTGCATGAATGCCTTCTGAAATGCCTACAACAATTGTTCCTCAGCCCAATCTTTCCTGATGTTTCCTCAGCTCCTTCCTGTGCTGGCATGTTTGGAAAGATCTTCCAGTCCTGACTGTGTACTGGCTGACTCAACCACCACATCTAGCAAGCTTCCTACTTCTAGCTGCTTCCACTTGCTGGACCCTCCTGTGAGCCAGAGCTCTCTTGGAGATGTAGCAAAGCGACAGGTTTTCTCTTCTGTTGGCCAGCAACCTTCTGTCTCTTTCCTTGCTGGAAGTCAGTAGCAATGATAGCTAACATGGCAAGATTGGTTTGTAGCTTGAGCATAGCCACACGTGCTATGGCTTTTGTAGACCAGGGAATTTGGGAGACAAGTTCCACTAGGGTTGCTGGACTGTTGAATTCACATATGGTTAGAAGCCAGCAATATTGTCTATAAGAGGTCTTCCCTAAGAGCCAGTTAATACTCATCAAAAATGTAAGTTTGGTGCTTCAAAGACTGGGAAAGGATGAATCTTTTTTGCCTGGTTTTGCAACAAAATTGTGTGTGTCCACCAAGTGGACTGAATTTTGCTATACCAACATACACCACATGTACTCTTTTCTGGCAACAGGTACATGCCTTTAACCAATCTGAGTGTTGATTCAGAGTTGTGAAAACCCCAGCACCCTGTTTCTGTGGCCAAAGATTTCTGCTTGTTGATATCAAGCCGGTGTGTTTTCAGTAGTTTTGGCTTTTCCTGCTGAGGTCTCTGTCAAGTGGAACAGGAAGGATGTGCGCTATTTCTGCTGCTGCCGCCAAGTAAAGCACTGAATAAATGTCAAAATATTTGCATCCTAAATGAGCTGCCCATTCTTATTTTTTCCTGTAGGGCATAATCATTTTTATTCCGTAAAGGTTCTCTCACTCCATCAAGATCAACCTGGCCTCCTTTATATGTAAACCTGCATTTGCCTGGCTACGTAATAATATATTTTTTTAATTCTAAAACCAAATTGGAAAACTTGTGAACATCTAGGCAGAGTGAATATTGCAGAGTCTGATTCTCTTTTTTTCCTCTCTTGTGTGTGCTTATTTGGTCCTGCACAAAGCAGGCTTGAGCTTTGCCTACCTGATCTGAGAGCATTTACAGCCACACAGGTGAATGAGTGATCACACAAGTTACTGGCAAATAAAGCTGGCTTTTTAGTGAGAAATTGCCAGTCCTCAAGGAATGTTGCCTTCCCCCAGATGTGTTCAACACTTAGCAAGTCCACCCTCTGTTAATTGTTAAATGCCATCATGGCTGTTACTGTGCTGTGATAATTTCTTGGGTTTTATTATTTTGCCATTTGCACCAATGCAGATTGACTGGATTCCATGGAATTGCTTCTGGTTTCTATGTGAATACTTGTCATCTTTGTGTCTCAATCAATCTCGTGGGAAGGAGTAGTTAAAAAAAAAGAAAATGAAAATGTACTATTTTTCTGACAAGCAGATGTTACGCTTCAGCCGATGTTCTTGGGTATCTAAATGTTATAAAAATGATCAAAGAGATGATGAAATATTAAGTAGTTACTTTCATTGCCTCAAGGACAAATTCAATGAAGCTTTAGTGAGCCACTGGAGTGAGCTACACTACTTTATATGCAACTTGAAAGCAAATGTTTACCAGTTACTTTGCAATCAGATATCTTTATGAGAGTTAGTCTGCAAACCTTAAAATGATTGCTGAGTCGGAATGAATGCAAGCATGACATCATGCAATAATTTTCATTGGACTCCTTGACAGAGGGGGGGGAAATGAGACAAGACCAACTGACGAAATAAGCTAAGAGTGGGGACTTAGATTTATAGTAAAGAAAATCAGGTGCAGGTGAAATGTGATGAATTCTGCAATTCTTCAGCATTACGAGAAAGAATCAGAAGAATCTCCTTTGAGGGGATGTACATGATGTTTATTTGTGCAAAGTGACCTTGTGATCTAAAAGCCATTAATTTGCTAGCACAGAACATGATCGCCACCCCATGGTTGCTGGTAGAATTAGGCTAATGTAATGTGTTCCCTAATTAAAAAGTAATTAGTCCTCCTGCTGTCTGCAGCAAAGGTTTTTGCATGCACTTTTGGATGCAGCTGGGAGCTCGAAGGGGATGGAACAGCTCTGGTTGCTCCCTTGGGAATGGAGATTGAGAGCTAAGGTTCTAGCATGACTCAGAAAAGGGGATTTTTTTGGAGATGTTTAGCTTCCAAAAATGAGAATCTTACTTCTGTATGTGGGCTACGTATTTTCAAGTTTGAGTTGTCATAATTTGACTTGATTTGCATAGGATGATGAAAGATGTATCCCATACAAAAGCCATATGGTAAAAATGTATTTTTCTGTAAATCTACAATAGAAATTGCCCAAACGTTTTCCTTGAAATTTTCCTTGAAAAAATCAGCCTGGTACAAATGCTTAGAGGGGACTATCCCCAACATTAGTCATAGTTTAATAAGAATATAGCCTTATGCTTCCTTAGCAGTTTTCTGAGAGAAATCTCTGCCTCCGAAGGGTAGTTTTGTGGGGGAAGCTATCTGTATGTAGGCTATTTTGGCTGAGAAGTCTTTCTCCTTTTGCAGAGGAAGAGGGAGAAGATTAAGCCACTTACTCTTCAACTATCTTATATAAGCATCTTCTTATCTTAAAACTTCAGCTCAGTTTAACAAATTTATCAGCAGCATAAAATAAAGGCCCGTAGTGGGGAATGTCAGGTGATGTTTTCAATAAGCCTGGATGCTATTTCTATCTGTATTTTTGTGAATGCTTAATGTTTCTGAAAGGTGCCCACTACTGTAGGCCAATAAAGCCAGATACGGTGCAGCCAAGTATAGAAGAAACGTTCCACACATCAATACTGCTGTGTCCCTCTGCATAGGGAGCTTGAGTTCCACGTGGGACAGGTGGGCTTTCTAGGGATGGGGAGAGCATCCAGGTCTTGTAGTCCTAGCATGCAAGAAATGTCTGCAGCGTGGACCTCAACTTGGATGAGGAAGAAGGTTTTGTATATCATGTAGTGAGATCTGGTTGATGGTGCTTGGTTGGTTTTCTGCATCTTTGTGTTGGGTGATAAATCCCTCATCTCTGAGAGGAGCTGGTGCCTTCTCAGAATACCTCTGCAGTGCCGTGCTGTTTCGAAGCTATTCAGAGGGGAGATCCAAGGGTGGCCAGCACAAACTTTACTCACCTGTAATTTAATTTAATTTAATTTAGAACTTCAAGCCCTGAAAAGTTAAGTGAATGTGTTTCACCCACAGCGCACTTAACCTTCAGCACAAATGAACCGGTACCGACTGCCCACCTTATGGTGGGAGCTTAAGCTAACGTTTTACTTCTACCAAATGCTTCTCAATCACACCGCGATCCTGTAAAGGACAGGAATAAATATAACCAGTCACCTCAAAATCAAGATTGGAGGTGAAGAAATATAACTGCAGCACAGTGTTACCATAGTAACAAAAGCTCTAAAGTGATCTAATCTACTGTTAAATTCCGTCTCAGAGATGAACAAAATCAACATAACAGAATAAATGTTACATTAAAAAGGGAATGAGGATATTTTGAGAGTGCTATTATGTTTGTGTCCCAAAATATAGCAATAAAACCATATTTGAAAAGAGGGGGAAATTTTAAGCTTTTGAGTTGCATATTTATCGTATTTGTTTCTAATTCGGACACTAATTAATACCCTGGGGTTAGCTGTCAGGTGACTCTTTAACATACTGCATGAGTTTACTCACACAGATGTACTGCTTTTCAGAATATTCTCCTCCTGTCACTCTGGTTGCACAGATGGAGAATGGTGGTCTGTACGCTGTACGTCCCAGATTTTTCAAGCCATTCAAGCTTCGCACCCCTTGCTGTTGCAGGATCTAAGTGAGTTTGAATGCTGAATCTCTTCTAAAAATTGGGTTAGACCGTGAGGAGCCTCTGAAGGGGCTTGCATTGCTGTGCAGAGCTGTTTTCAGCTTGTGTTTCTCTTCATGGTGAATGTTGATGTGTCAATAACTATTTTCATTCTGTTTCAAAAAAGAAGCAAATCTCTAAAACTTGCCATGAAATCCATTCCCCCCCAGAATGTGTTTTTGAGACAAATTGAAGTCTGGAAATACAAAAGTTTCTTGCATCATTGCTTGGTGTATCGCTCTGAATATGGAAACCATGAATACCTGAGCAGGCAGAAAATACTGACTTTAATTTTGAGTTCTGTTTTAATATCGTTAAGAACGTTGGAGCTTCAGCTATCGATGAAGATTGGCTGTGATTTTGGTTTGGGGGACAGGAGGTTGTTTGGTTTTGTTGTGGTTTTTTTTTTTATATTAAGCGGTCTCTGCTTGTGCTGTAAGTTTGAGATTATAAATACATGCTATTTAAGCGTTTGTAAAGTAGATAAGATGAGATATTCATAGTAGTAGAATAACTGAGTTTGCTATAATTTTGATATATGTGTAATAATGTAAAACTAAATAGAAAATATCTGAACTAGCACCAAGACATTTGAAATAATTTTAAAACAAATTAGATAATAGACATTTTTAAATGTTTGATGTAAAAATATATATTTTTAATGACCAAGTTTGACCAAAACCCCAGATTCAGAGTAATCCAAGCATCTGACATATTTCACAAGAAGATGTGCCCTTATGATCAAAGGCACCCCAGAATTTCTCTCTCCTTCACACTGAAGAATAAATTACCTTTGTATGTTTTTCAAAAGTAGGTCTTCGACTGTATTTCATCAGCAAGAAACAGGTGAAAATAGAATTTGCAGAGCATGTCTTTTGGTTTACCTTAATAGCTTATGAACAGCATGTGAGCAGCATGTTTTAGAGTTAAATTTTCCTTTTCCAATGGGAGGAGATGTGCTCTTAGAAAATGACAACTCATTTGCATGCAGTTTACACAGTGCATTTTTGCAGGAATACATTTAACTTCTTGCACTTTCCCCTAGTAGTTGCACTTAATTTTCTCAGTGCAGAATAGAAGCGTTAAGATCAGATTTTAAAAGACAGATCCTACATTCTTTGCATACGTAGACTTAAAAGCACGATTTGCAAAGAAGAGAAGCCCTTCTTTCTATCTCTCTCTTGCACACTGTGTAAAATGAAGTATTTTTTTTCATGGTATCAAGTCATGTACGTGTTTCTTTCCCCTTTATACCATGCTGATCACTGTGGTATCTTCTATAAAGGTCTTGCCTCATTATTGAAAAGTAGGAAAAGTAGAGCTATTTCTGAGGCAATAATCCTTGCTTTTATGGTCTATTCTCCTTTACACCAATAGTTTGAATTTGAAACTCTTATGGCATTTTGCAGGCAATAAAAACCAGAGGAAGAACGTGTTTCTTTTTGCCAGCGTATTCTTGCTAAGCTAGGCAGAGCTGCTTACAAACTTGGTGCAGTCACTGTCACGAAATCCAGGTAAATGAGGAAAAAGAACAATTTCCATGAAGGATGGAGCTAGAGTTTCCTTCAGCTGCTTTACAGGTCTCCTTTTACTTTTTCAGCTCAGTTTGTCCTCATTCTGTTTGAGCCTTCACTGAACTAAATGGATGAAGTTCTCTGGGGAGGTAAAACAAAAATCATTCTCTCTCAAACTAATCACTAAAAAAAAAATATTCTGAAGTGCAGTGCAGTTTCCAAAGGTACTGTGATAACTAAAGGGTCTCTGTGCCCTGTGTGCATTAGGATGTATTATGCTGTAACTGACATTTTTGGAGTTCTGTTGGAGCTACATAGTTTTCTCACATTAATGTAGTTAAGTAAATAGTGCAAGATGATATATGTTGATACAGAGGAACAGAGTCAAAGTTATTATTCAGTTTTCAGGCATAATTCCCTCAGCAGGGTTAAGATCCCTGTTGCACGTGGAAGATACCAATGGATGCAAAAGAATATTTATTCTGTTTCTTTTCATACTTTTTATATATATTTTATGGGTTGCTTCAGGTAAAGATAGCAACCTGCAGAGAATCTTGTAGGTGAGTACCACTGATGTGTTCATTTTGTCAAACCTGAATTATGATTTTAGTTACATTTAGAGCTTCTGTTTTTGTTTCAATCCCTATAGTTCTTGCATTGTACAATCATATTTTAAATGGACTGAGCAACATCATTTAGTATTTAATAACTGAGAAAGAGGAGATCTAAGTGAGAGCAAAGAGGTCTAGGCTTATTACAGAGGAAGCAGGTGGTTTACGATGCTGTGATAGGATGGGAATGTGAGAAATTTCTGATCCCAGCTCCTCACCAAACTTTGAGAAATTTTGAGTAGAATTTTGTAATTGTAATGTAGAAATAACCTGTTAAAACCTCTTAGTTACTGTGACTTTTCTCTTAAGGAAGACTGTATCCAGCTGCTCCCAGCCAAATTCAGACTTAGCATAAAAATGTTGAACTTCTTAGAAGTATGTGGCCTAAATATAGTGGGGAAGGAATGTCAATATGAGTGAAAGTGACAAAGAAGAACACAGATCCACAGCACAAAATGAGTGAGATACAAATGTCTAAATGGACAGGAGACAAAGTTAGCAAAAAGAAAATAAAGTTAGTAAAAAGAAAATGAAGATCCAAAAACTAAGGGGTGAGTACTCTTTCATTAAGTCCATGTCTGTTCTCTTGATGTTTCTTATTGCCAATCACTTAGCAGACAAGGAACACAAGAGTGTCTCTTGCTGGGGGTGATCAATGGTCCATGTGTCTTGTTTCTGGTACTGGCCAGGAGCAGGTATTTGTGAATAAAAGCGAGAAGCAGAGCAAGTACATATTTACACTTCTCCCAGCACTTCCCCAACTTCTGGTAGTCTGTAGCTATTGACTAGCTGATCAAGGCTGCTGTTGTAATCGCATCTTTCTGGCTGTTATAGGTCATTCTTTCCATTAACTTATCTATTGTTTTTGTGGTTTTGTCTTTCTAGACCTGTTTATACAGCTGGCTTCCACAGTGTCCTTGGCAATGATTTTTGACATACTACTTATATGTTGTGGTCAAAAAGATAAACCTGTTTTCTTTTCCTAGTTTTAAAACTGCTCCCTGATAACGCAGAAATTAGGAAGCATCAAGTCAAACTGGGGCATAATGAATAACTTGTTCTCTAAACCTCTTTGTGATGACATTCCTTATTTTTGCATGATTCTGTCTTGTCTTTCCTTGGTCATTGTTTTCAAAGTTTAGAAAGCCTTAGTCTGTGTGATCTTGTGTATTGATGCTGTGTTGTTTCTTGCATCATTTGGTTGTTCTGATCTCTTTTCTTCTGCTGCTCTATCCTGTTAGAGATGGGGTACCCAGAAAAGCATGAGTATTCAAGTTATGGGAACACCATGGGTTTATAAAGTAGCATAATGATGCTTTTATGGCTGTCTTTCATTCCTTCTTAATGATTCCTACCATTCTGTTTTCCTTGGTCATTGCCCCTGAGCTTTTCAAAGAGCTATCCATAACGACTCCAAGATCTTTCATGAACGTTGAGAGATAATTTTGAGTACATTAATAAATATATATATATATTTAGACTGGTTTTCCTCAAATGCTTTGCTTTAAATTTCACCTGTGATAAATTTCACTTGTGATAAATTCATCTATCACATTGATAGATTTCTCATCATTCACTATTGTGAGATCATTCTGCTACTTGTCACAGTCAGTTTCATTTTTAGTACCCTGAATAGTTTTTATTCATGAAGAAACTCTGTTACCTCACTACTCATTGCTTTCCTGAACTTCAAATATGTTGAAGAAGATTCATATGGGCCCACAGTTTAGCTTCCCTATGTTATGAAAAATGACTATTTATTCTTATGCTTTACATCCTACCTTTTATTAAAACATTTATCCTGTAAAGGACCTTCCTTGTAGTTCCATGCAGTTTAATTTTTTTAGAAACTTTGGTGCGAAGCCTTGTCAAAACCTTATTGGAAATCCAAGTAGAGCAGATCAATTGAAATGGCCTCATCCTCATCTATCATCTCTTTCAGAGAGCTTGAAATACCCTCATGAGATGTGGCTTTGTGTCTTGGCTTTTCTATGTTATATTTATTTGTCTGCCTGCTACTTCTTTCTTTATTAAAGTTTTTATCAATTCACTTGATATAAAAGTCAGATTTGCTACTCTGAACTTTCCCTAGTTTTCTGTTAATCCCTTAAAGAAAATCTCAAAAGTCCACGTGTCTCTGCTGAAGCCTGTTTAATTGAGTACAGTGTCATTTCTTTTAGGACTCTTACGGGAATATTACTACTTATTCTTTTCTGATTTTAAACCTTCCTTTACATTCTAGTTTGAGGCAGTTTCCCTGACTTTTCCCCTGTAAAGAAATTGTGTGGCACCTCTCTTAATTATTTCCTACCCAATATTGAAATAATTGGTTTCAGTTCTCTGATAAAGCACAGTCATTTTGACCAATTATTGCTTCTATAAACTCTTCAGCAGACACGCTACTATTGATATATTATTTTGAAAAAAACCCTCTTTGCTTTTTGTGATTTTTATCCTTAAAATCTCTTTTGCCTGTCCATATTATGATTTTCAGATTTGACTTCCTAACGTGCCCATCCCCATTTTCGTCAGCTCAGTGAGGCTTCCAGTTCTTGATTTGTTGAATTTGCTGGAAGATTGACTGTGGCTTCCAATATGATTTGTTAATCCTTCCTTCAAAAGAAAAAAATGAAACGGTTAACAATATTGACGTGCGAATTATCTCCGCAAGGCACTCAAATCAATCCTGTGGTGAGGTATTCCACCACCCCCACTGCTCTCAGGAGACTTGATGGAACATGAGGATAAATGAAGACACAGCAGTGTGGGCTTCACTGCACTGCTAATGCGCTGCTGGCTGCAGTCAGTGCTGCTATATCTCTGGAGCTAGCGCTGCTGGCAGTGGGTAGATTGAAGCTCGATACCTTTGCTGCCTGCTCCTCTCTGCCTCAGCATTGCTTACAGCAGAGCTTTTTGCCACCTTGGGTGTCTGAGGTATGCCACCTTAGATGGACATTAACTTCAAACCCAAACATAGCATTTGTCGTTCACTTTGTGTGCCTCTATATGGTTTCTACCAAATATCTGTATGTGTTCTGAAATTAGTATAGCATGAAAACAACTGTGTGAAGGCACTTCATAGAATCACAGAATGATATGGTGTTGGAAGGGACCTCTGGAAATCATCTAGTCCAACCCCCCTGCCAGAGTAGGGTCACCCAGAGCAGGTTGCACAGAATGGTGTCCAAGTGGGTTTTGAATGTCTCCAGAGGAGGAGACTCCACCACCTCTCTGGGCAGCCTCTTCCAGGGCTCTGCCACCCTCAAAGGGAAGAAGTTCCTCCTCATGTTTAGGTGGAACTTCCAAAGTTCAAGTTTGTGCCAGTTACCTCCTGTCCTGTAACTGGGCACCACTGAAATAAGATTTGTCCCATCCTCCAGACACCCACCCTTGAAGTATTTATAAGCACTTATATAATAAGTGCCTTATTTATTTTGCTATTAATGTGCCCAACGCTGCTACAGTTGAACATCTTGCAAAGAAAATGCTTCTTTAAAAGGAGAATCAGCAAGCTGGTTCACCCTCTTGGAAATAAAGAGGGAAAACTGTAGGTACACACTGTCTTGACTATACAGAAGGCTTGCTCTTCCATTTTAAGGCCTTTATAAATATCTTGGTCAGAGAATGCAAGGGTAGTGGCAGGTGGCTGAAGGTGGAAAGGTGATGTTTCTATAGCAGAAGGTTTTGTTGGCAGGAAGCAGACTTAAGTTTAGACCTACAGCCAGTTCATGAAACAAAACAAACAAAAAAAACCCCCACACCTGAATCCAGATTTCATCAAGAAAATATTTAAGAAAAGACCAAATATTGAGCTTCTCTGCATGGGTTACTCTCTGTGTGTGTATGTCAGGTTTGCTTCCTCTACTCAAAGGACTAGCAGCTGCCTTTTAGATAGGATATTTTGGTGGATGTAATAACATCTTTCTGATAAGCTATCCTGCTGCCTGCCAAGTCAGTCCAAACCTGGACCTCACAGCAATTTAATCTTCAGGTTTAAACTTCAGTTTCATATACTAAATACAGGGACTGTATCTGTATAGGTAAATATGCCTCAGGTGCCGTAAACACAGGAGTTGATAAGTTTGTGAAGAAACATGTAGGATGTTATTTATAAAAAACAAACTTTGGGAAAAAAGCCTTTCTGTGAAGACATCTATTTTCAGAATCTTTCAATGTTGAACAAGGTATTTAGGTGACAATTTTGTAAAACTTGTAAGATCATAAGGTCTGAATGAATTAGGACTTTCGGCTTATGAAATCATACGTAACCGCCACAATGTTAGTTAGCGTAGTATTTCAGTTTCAAGAATCTTTTTCTGTGAGTCAATATTTAATGACTCTGAATTTGGAGTTTTCCAAAGCTTTTTACAGGTTTCGCTCATATTTTCTGTCTGACCCTAATATCAATTGCTTTTTAAATGGTTAAGCAATATTTAAGTAGTATGGTTTCTGTAGTCTTGGTTTTGCATTGGCATTCCTAACTTTCCACTTTATAGTAATGACATTTGTTAGGTTACGTGTCAGTCTTTATCAGTTCTTCCAATTCAGTTTCACTTTTACATGTGAAAGACCATTAGAAATCTCTAATACGTTATTTAATTTCCTTTTAACTAATAAAAGTAATTTCCCTACTGTAGACCATCTCTAATCCATGGATATCCCAGCCTAGGATATTGCCAGGATATTCCTTGATGCATGGAATATGCATGATACCTTATTCCTAATGCTGTGTGTTGCTGTCATTATTTCACTATATCTTTTCATTAATTTGATGACAAAGGGAGTTTGGATGCTTAAAAATTTAGTTTTACATTTTCTCCTGAACACTATAAGTTACTATTTTCTGTCAGGTTTTAAACATATTTTTTTTCCCCCACATCAGTCACTTTTAGACTAGTCTTTGGACTAGAACACTGGTTTGTGTTTGTAGTTGACCTTGAAAATAACTTTTATTCTTTATAAGCTACTGTATCCCACCTGCACCTTCAAAATTTGGCCCACCTATTCACAAAATGCATTAATTTCTCACAGATTTAAGATTTGTAGGCCAAATGTTGAGTTTGGAGTAAGGGAAGGGGAGCGAATTATTCTCACTTTGAATATTCTTTTCAAACATCTTTCCTTTAAACTCCAGTTCTGCAGGACTCTTACATATTTATATACGGTAATCAAATATGTTTTTGAAATATAAAAGATTCTCGCAAAACTTTGAAATTATTTCCTTTTACATTAAGGTATCTGCAAGAGCCACCACTTGTGTTTTACTCAGACAGGGTCTTTCTCAGGTCTGAAAGGCAGAACTTTGATACTCTTCTTTTGCTACATCTAAAGTAGCTCCCGCTCGGTGCACCAGTAGATCAGTAAAAGAATATCAATGTTGAGATCTGTGATGTAAATGTCAGAGAAAAATTTGCGCTAAGAGCTAGTACAAAAGATACCGGAGCTGTAGAAAGTGTCCATTGATTTGTATTAATATTATACCTCTGTGGGTAATTAAGCTGTTAACCTGTCAGCTTCATACGAAACGTTTTTAGCAATTTGTATTTTGTGCCTTACTCATAAAAGATGTAACGCAAGTAATCATTTAAGGGCCTGTTCTAAGACGATACCACCACAGTGTTTCTAGTACAGTATCCTTTTCCATAAAGTTAACAGGCATTTGTATGAATCTGGAGTTTTCCACAATTAATTCCATCATAATACAAGTAAGCGTAGGATTCACCTGCATTTGGAGAGAGAAAATCAGATGGGTTATCCTTACGCTTGTTCCTCTATTGGGAATACAGAACAGGTTGGTTGCACTTCCTTTTTGTAAAATACACCAAAAATTCTGCTTGACACTGAATTCCGGCATTGCTCGGAGTGTTCACATACAAGTGAACAAGCATAGTGTATTTCAGAAAGCTGTAAATCCTGGTACGGGGCTGAATCTTTGGGCTGACAGTTCCTCTTCTTGGAGAGAGGGAGGAAACAACTTCCAGTGTTCCTCCTCCGTCTGTAGACTGTGGGGTTAGTTAGTATGCCGCAGCTGTGCAGATTTTCATTTCTGATAAAACTTAGCCTGAGAGGTATTTGCTGATGATTGTCAACAATCAAATGAATTATAGATGATGTTGGTAAACAAAATGCCGCCTTGATGAATGATGAGTTGGCTATACTATGACATGACTGCTAAGTCATTCAAAGCACTGATTAAACCCATTACAGTAAAATAATCACCATCCATTACCTTTAATGTCGTGAACTGACAACCTAGTTAAGGCAGCTGATGGTGTCAGCAAAATGATTTGTTGGTCCTCATGTCCGATGACAATAAATCACTTCAATAAATCAATGAACAGTAGCAATAAAACAATATATTTTCATTTTTCTTGACATTCAATTACAGAGTGTGTATACAGACTTATTCTTAAACACTCAGTGATATGGCAGGATTCAGCATCCACCAGCAACTAATACATGCAGTTGTTGAAAAATTGTTTTGTCCAATCGTGTTTTTCCCTTAGTTTTGGTTTTTGCTGCATCTGCTGTTGTGGTACACCACTTGTCTTACAGAGACAGATTCATTCTCAGGTATAAAAGGTAGAAGTTTTACATTCTTTTTCAAATACATCAGAAGAAGTTTCTTCTTCTAAAGAAGTTTCTCTAGGTGCAGTATTTTTTCAAAACTTCAAGGATGGGTGGTAGCATTCCTGGTTTTTCTCCTTACTAATAACACCTCTAGGCTAACAAAGTCTATAATTTGGCTTTTGAGTTAAAATAGGAAGTGCACTGAAGTGTATGGTCACCCAGAACTCAGTTCAGGCTTCTGTTCTGCTTCCAAATGAGCAGTCCCTGACGCTGCCAAAACCCAACTCAGCCGGCAGCCATGGGCTTCCCTCTGTTCTGCCATCATCGGAGCTGTGCTGAGCACCAGTCCTGGCAGGCAAATGGAGACTATTTTATTTTAGAAGTATACACCTGTATCTACTCATTTCTCTCTCCCTTTATAGATAAGTTCATGTGTGTGTATGTGCTATCAAATTTTGGGCATGCATCAAAGTACCAATCCCTGAAGTCAATTGAAATGGAAATTATGAAGGGCAAGACACCTCCCAAAGACTTGAAATTATCGTATATTTTTATTAGGTAAGGCCTTGTGCTTTTTAGCTGTAGGTTGACCAGGCTAAAATCCTTCCCCCCCCCCCTTTATTTTCTTCTTTTGACTAAAGTAAAGGCTTAGAATACTAAAATATTTTTCTCTAGGTTCATTCCTCTGCCCCACCTATGAGCGCACACACCATTAGACTCTTAAAACACACTGAGGAATTCACAGGACATAATTCTTAACATAATGCAGAGAAATGCCAGGTGAGTAATAAGAAGACAAAGATGGAAAACCAGATGGCTGTGGATCTTCTGTACTGAGCCCTCTTACCATTCATGTGCCCCAAGTCTCTCTACTTGGTTGGATTTGATTTGTTTGTGTCACATTTTCATTGTAGGGAGTTTGCCATCAGTGGGAACAGGTCTTTTCCACATAAGTGCAAAGTGAAGAAGAAGGGTCTGTGGAGGAGTCTTTTCCTCAGTGAAGTATCAAAGGTTCATCGAGTCACAGAATGGTTCAAGTTGGAAGGGACCTTAAGGATCATGGAGTTCCAACCCCCTGCCCTGTGCAGGGACACCTCCCACCAGACCAGGTTGTTCAGCCTGACCTTGAACCCCTCCAGGGATGGGGCAGCCACATCTTCTCTGAGCAACCTGTTCCAGTGTCTCACCACCCTCACAGGAAAGAGTTTCTTCCTAATATCTAACCTAAATCTACTGTCTTCAGCTAAAAACCATTACATTACATTACCTTTACCTTACCTTTACATTACCTTTATGTTAAAACCATTATCCTAAGGATGAAAGGGAGAGCTCTGGCTGAGAAAGTAGGTAGCACATATCACATCTACATTGACTAATGCTTAAAGGTACAGCTTGAGTTACTTCAGTATACTGGGCCTTGCCATTAATGTTATGCAAAGTAGGAAGTTCTAAAGATATACATCAACTCTTACATTGCGGTTTGTTATTTCACTGATACAAGTTTGAAAATAATGGCCAGTGTTCTTTTCTGCACCACTAACCTGGAGAGAGGTCACCCAGCTGGGCACACGGGGTTGCACAGGTTCCCAGTGCCAGCTCCTGCACAGTACACCAAGCCTCCTCTGAAAACAAGGTTCAGTTTTTATCTGCTTCTGGACCCAGCTCAGTTTGAAGAGGTGATTTAGCAGGGGTTCTGTTTCCTTGAGCATTTGGATGCTGAAGACAGAAAGATCATCACGGAGATGAAACTTTTTTGATGTGGCTATATTGCGTGGCATATGAAAGATTTTCTCATTTCTTTCTAAAACTGGATCTGTCAGTAGAGAATGATTGGTCTCACTGGACATATGGGCAGTTAGAACTAGAAAAGCTGAATGTCACTAAGGGATGGTAGAAATGAACTGTTTGACTATAATTTATTTTTTATGTCATGTTTAAATTAGAATATAGAAAATGCAAGTAGTCAATATGAGTTACGTAGCAGACACCAGGACGTGTCAAGAAATGCTCTGATTTTTGATGAAAGTAAACTACGATGGAGACCCTGCACTGACTTTGCAGGAGGCCTTAGTTGTCGATATTTATTCCAAAGGTAGCATCTGCTGCACATACTTCTGAAATTATGACTTTGAGAACATTGTGGGACATTTGCTGTGTATGGGTTATTAAGAGATAACCATCTTCAATTTGATTCTGGAAAACCTCAGTAATTGCTCAGAAAACGGGCAGTAAAGCAGACCACTGTCCTGTATCGAATCATCTGCCTGTGAGATCTACACAAGCAGTTAAAGTTTGTAAAAGGTAGAATTTGGAGAGTTTTTGTGAAAAAGTCAAGTTTTCTCAGTCTTTCTATTAAATGCAGTGGATTATTTGTGGTCACCAGTGAGAATTGGTTTATTTTTTGTAACGGTGATTCATTTAGCTGATTCATACACTATCCTCCAAACGGTGCACGCCTGTATGTTCAACCTCGTGCCCTTTTCCAGGAACTTCTTGGCACTCCAGTACCTTGCCTTGCAAAGCAGAGTGTGTGCCTTTTATCACCAGGCACGCTCTCACTGAGAAACTTGCGTCTTCAGGCTGTATTTTGGCTGTTTCATACTCGCTCTTACTTCATCAAGTCAGCTTCAAAATGGTCAGAACAGGGCTGGGAGCGTGGCCTGGAGGCTGAGCTTCCTTGGCTGCTGGCAGTGGGGTGCTTGAGCATCGTGGATCAGTTGGTGCTCCCTCCTGGTGTCAGGCTGCTGTGGTTCCTCCTCTTGAAAGGAGAGGAGGGGAACAGTGTCCCCCCGTCCCTCTCTGTTGCCTAACACTCGGACCAAAACCTGCGGGAGAGCAGGCTCGGGTGCTCCCTCATCCCAGCCTCATCTGAAACACCGTGCCAGTGGCCTCTGGCAAAGTAGTTCGTTTTGAAGTCAGGGCTGAAAATCAAAGCAATTCTGTCTGTGTCGAGGTGAGCACAGAGCATTAGAGTTCCCACCAGAGACTAAAAAATGTCATTTGGTTTCCAAGCTGTGGAGCAAAGTTAAGATGGAATTTCATTTGAATCTGAAGCAGGTCTGGTCATTTCTAAGTTTGACTTGGCTACCTGGTATTTCAGTTGGTAGAGACACAGACTAATCGGCAGGGAACAAGAGCATCTGTAGAGCATTTTTCAGGATATGCTGTTCCATACCTTGCTAACACTGTAAGCAATAAGAAAATGGGTAATGCAGAGTAGATTAACTTTATTATCAGCTGAATGTTATTTTTAAAGTTAGGGTTCTGACTCTGTCTGAGGAGTCATGTAATGCTTTTTTTTTTTTTGAAGTGAAATAATCACTTTTTGTACCTTCAATGGCTAAATTACAAGATTGTTGCACTATGGTAGTACTTACATACTGTACCTTTGGAAAGCAGTCATCACTGTGTACTCTGTCTGAGAACATCTACTTGAAAGGGAAGGATTGCATGAATGAGGCAGAGGCAAGTTGTTACAAAATGTGCTTTCTCACTCTTTATTTTAAAATTTCTGGAGATCGGGCTTCAGTATTTCTGTTATCATTACCTGAAGGTTAACAAGAATATGACACAATATGTTTATTTAAAATACATATTTTAACATAGGCATTAAAATTTTAACTATTTTTAAAGTTGTCTATCAAAATTACTTTCATTCAGTGTATATGAGGAGACCCTATTACGTGATAGTCAGTGGTGCTCCTTGACTCAGGAAAGGATGAATATATTAACCTTTTTAAAATGTCATATATAAAATCCGTGCAATGAAATAGTTAAGTATACAAGCTCCATCCAAATCAATATTTATTTCTTGGTAAAACTGGCTCTGCTATATCATTGCCATCTTTATAAACATTTCTATAGCAGCCTTAACAATTGTGTCTGTTTCCTTCCAAAGCTGCTGTAGAATTTTTGAAGGTGCCCTAATTTTTTAATAGCATAAATATTAGAAGCTGACCCCAAAGTTTGCTTCCCAAAGCTCCCTTCTGGTCTTGCTCATGGCTGCAGGAAATGAAAAATGAAAGCCCGAGACTGCACAGTTCCTGTCATCCAGCTTGAAAGATCCAACAAACCCTGCTGATGCCTGTAATGCATCATTCAGTATTGCTGTGTGTGGCTCAGAGAAGATTTGGCTCATTATGGCAAGTGCAATTTGAAGGTGTTCCCCAAAACAGGGAAGCACAATCCAGGAGAGAGGATTAAAAACATAATAATAATAATAATAAAAAAAAGGCAGTTGACAACACCTGAAATGTAGCTAGAATTAGGTTTTTGGTCACATTTTATTTCCTCGAGGGCCACTGCTGCCATCAGAGCAGCTGTGTGTGGAGTGACTTGTGACAGAGCTGGCCATGAGCAGCGCCTGGGGCTCGGGCCGGCAGGGATGCTGGCTGCTGGAGTGTCCTCTGCTCCTCACAGACAGTGCATCCCACCGACTAGGGCCAAGATCAGCATCAGGACAGCGAGGGGTAGGCAGCTGGGAGAAGAGGAGTACAAGCACATCCAATTTTTATAACTCTCACCAGTGCTTTTCCTTTGTCTCTGATACCTGCCCCTAGAGTACGTGCAGCACACTGTTAAATAACATCTTGTCACAAAGACTAGAGCAATGATTACACTCTGACTAGATTGTTAAGGCAATTTTATTTCACACTTGTCTATTAAGGTATAGTAAGTAACCGTACAGCAAAGATGATCTTCCAGGAAGAGAATGAGAGGTTCTGTAAATTGCCCTGTTTTTTAATATCTTGCTGTTGAAACTATCAGAGTGCTGTACTGCAATCATATAATAATATTTTAAAAAAAACCCAACCAAACCATCAAAAAAAGGCTTTCTCTTTGTTAGGAATGCATTTGGTGTCACTGCTCACCAGCAGTTTATCAAACAGATTTTCCATTTTGTCAGCTCAGCATATGGTGTTCAAAACCTGATTTTTAAAATTTATTTTTTTTTCTTGCTAGAGGGTTGGGTAGAATGTTATAACCAGCTATTAAAAGCGTGCCTCCCAGGACTTGTTGGGGAAAAAAAAAAACACAAACTTACATTTCATCATTAAGTTTGCTGTTTTGATTAAAAGGTGAAAGTCATTCACTTTATTTCCTTGTAAGGCTTCCCTACTTGCCAATAATCTCAATTTATACCTTAATTTCTCCCATAAGAAGAAGGTATGTAGGGCTGGGAATTTGGCATGTATTGAGAATACATTTGGTTTCCAATTTTGAATTGGTAAATTGGAAAGATTTACCAAAATATCGGCAAGATTCAGAGCAAGTTAACTATTAGGTGAAAATACAGCGATTAAACAAAGTAGTATATGTATATTTGCATCCTATCTTGCAGAATGTCCTCCAGAATAGCTTTTATATTGGATCTGTATTGGAATATCTATGTTAATGGAGCTTAAGAGCACATTTACCTTTCTCACAGCTGTAGCTAGTTGATCACCCATAGTCTCCACGAAGTCTATTACATTCCCATTATTTGCAGTGGTCCTGGCAGCTGGACACCATCTACTGTAAAGGGAGAAGGAGGAGAGGATACTTTTGGAGTATATGGCAAATGAACCCTCTGAAAAACATCCTTCAGCAAATCAAGATGCTCCTGGCATCTGCTGACTCTGTAGCTGTGGTGCGAGGGCAATGTGACCTGGCATCTCAAACTTGCGTGGACAGCTTTGTTGTTGGGACTTTATGTTCACCACTAAGTGAATAAACCATTCCTGCTTCTGGTCGGTCACTTTTAAGAGGGGGGCCCTTGTGTAACACCTTTAGGGAGGGAGGTTCATTTATCAGACAGAGCCTGGAGCCTGTCTTTGCTCCAGCTTAGTCCCTGGGAGAAGGATTTCTGTGGCAGAGCCTGATGAGACCAGCGTGGGTGCACCATGAGGCTCTGCTTACCACCGGCATTTTTCATTGGCGTTAAACAAATTGCAGAAAGAAAAGGACTGAAAAAAAAATAAAAAATAGCCCTATCTTTTTATTTAACCAGGGGGAAAGATCTCCTGCAGCAGAGCTCTCAAGTGGTGGGGGAGATAATAGTTCAGTGGCTCTATGTCGCCCTGTTACACAGCTCCATGGGAGGCAGTGCCCCCTCAGTTGAAAAAAACCCAAAATGCTCTTTTCCACAGCTTAATGAACAAACTCCTTCGTAATGTGCACACCCAGCAATCAGGGAAAAAAAAATACCTCAAACCGAATATATTGTTAGTATTCCCGAAATGAACAGGAATAAAACATTTTGTTCTTTAGATACAAGACTATTTTTTTTTATATCCTATTTTGTTGTCCCTAGGAAGGCATCTGATGTCTCTTGTCTGAAAAAGGTTATGATCAGTAAAGGGTTTTGTCAATATAAAGAAATGCATTAGTATCTTCTCTATCTTTGCATTAACCTGAAGACAGAAATATCTCAGGTTGGGGTTTTTTCTGATACCTGACTTTTCCGTGTTTTTTCCTAAATGATCTGCATGAATTGCAGAATTTGTGGTGTTATGTCATTCCTTGCGTAGCCTTATCCTGTTGAAACATTTACGAATCTTATAAAACACAAGGGATCTCACTCTAAATGTTTATTTATACTGGGAGCCACATTATCTGTCTCAATTCACAGAGGTTTTGTTTCCTTTTTCCTGGTGGCCATTCTGTCATACCTCACCAACAGCAGGGAGTAGCAAATACTCGAAGCAAAAGGCTTCACAGATCAAGCAAAAGTCCTTTTCTAATATATTTTTTTACAAGGTACCTTGCAAATATTTGCAAAGACACACAAGGATAATCAGGCTTAGTCAGGAAAACCAGCTGGGTCCAGACTCTGACATGATGTGGTTGTGGATTGGGAAAGGCAATACAGATACCCAGCAGGTTTGTATGATGACCCAAACCTTTAGCGCATTTTTTTTTCATCAATGATCATGAATTGCATTAGCACAAATGAAAGCTGATTGTACCCCCCTTTGCTCCATCTGACCCTGTTCCTATTTCTGTAATGAGAGATATCTTCAGATGACCTGTTAAATGCATTAATCGCAGAAAAAAACCATAATGGTAGAGGAAAGTTGAATAGTTTGATTATTTTTTTTTTTAACGGATAACATAGATTATTCATTACCTGCTTTGCTCTGATGGTTAATGAGATGTACCGAACTCCAAGGAATAGAACAAGAGTAAATGGGTTTGTCAGTTATATCCTTAGTACTCGTGGCGTGGGACAAGTCCGTAGGACTGGCCATGCAGGACACCTCCCCAGGTAATAGAATATTTTTATATATATATATTTGGTTTATGTTGTTGTTTCATAGATATTTGAATTCTGTGTTGTGCTAATGCTCAGTTATTGGTCGTGAGTTACTGGTTTCAGCTGGGAAGGATAGCTCTTGGGAACTGAATTTTAAGGATGTTTCTGTTGTAACTTCTAGAAGTAAGTTACTGCATGGTAATGAGAACCACACACTACACCATAAGGAGGATTCCAAAGTCAGTGCAGAGTGAAGCGTGTTTCTGTGAGATTCTTGGTTTCACGTGTTCTCTGACATCTCTCCTGTCGAGCCCCAAAGATGGCATGACAGACATCCAGCATTGCTTCACTGTGATGTAATGATTAAGTACAGGGCACTGCAATTATTAAAACAAGTCTGTAGTGTGCGAATATGAAATGTGACATAAAGCCAGAATAAAAAGGATTGGAATTCAAACATATATTCACAAAGAAAACTCAGTATTCTTATTGAAGGTGCTTATCTGCCTGTCTAGAAAGATACTTGCACATTTATGAACTATCCCAATTGTGACACCAGAATGGGCTGAATCCTGCTTCAGAAAATGCAAAGATGCTGTAGGAAACTGGTATCATCATTTATGCTTATACTTACTAGATTATGGTTACACATGCTGTCTTTCTCATTATTTTTAAGTTTTGCAGCCTCTTTAACTTAAGTAAATCAGTGAGGTATTTCACCATCCTCCTATGACTCCATACTAGATCCTGTGTGCATTTGTGATTTAATTAATAGTTCACTTAATTAATCATTCAGTGAAAGTCCTGAGGTTTATTTGTTTCTGATGTATGCAGTCCCTGTGGTTATTAATCAACTAAGAAATAAATCAAAAAATAAATAAATAAATGAAATGAAAAAGAGCAAAAATTTCTGCATTTATCATGTAAAAGTGAGGAAGTCAAAAAGCCAATGAATGCTAGAAGATGCTTTATTATGAATGGTCAATAAATATAACAATAAAACTTTTAGATCTCTGGAATCCTACCAAGATCACATCCCCTTCAATTATAGAAGGAATTTAGTACCAGGGAAAGATATACTGCAAAATGATGCCGCCTTCATGCAAGATGGATGTGCAGTATCAGCAGCCCGCACTCCCACACTGTTTAGGTGTCAAATGGTCTGTAGGCTTGTAAAGCTAAACGGGGTGTTTGCAAAGAAATCTGTCTGTAAAGGTGCCACAACTGTAGTGAGTCAGCTTGGGAATGGCTCTGATGCCTTTCCTGGTGCCTCCAGGAAACTCTTCTGCAGCAAACAGTTGTAACACTCTCCTCACTGTGCTACATCTCTTTTTTTTGCCATAGAAAGCTTTGTAAATTTGGGGGGAGTTGTTCCCTGCCTTTTCTGATTGCTGACATGAAGATTACTAGTTCCTGGGCTGCACTATAAACACAGCCTTTTTGGGGCATACCACAGCAAACCTGTTACCTCTTAGGCCTGTGGTGACAGTAGGTACTTCCATGCTGTAAGAGGGTAGGGACATAGGTCCTTGGACCTATGGGTTGTTCACATCATTTTGTAATAATTCCTGTATCCAAGCTAAAGTTTTTCCATGTTTTTCTTGCCCAATGGCAACATTCACTTAAATACTTAGCTAAGGGAGACTCGAGTCCTAAAGCCTCCAGTGCTGCCCAGGGTCTGAAGATGCCTCTTACAGACCAGTCCCATTGCAGTTTGCCTCTTGCCATTGTTTTGGGCAGCTCTTTGGACCAGACCCGACCTCTGCGCACGGCATCTGCCAGTCATTGACACCTCTGTAGCAAGCTGCTGGCTTTACGTGGTACTTTAGTAAGCTAATGCAATCTCTAAACAAGATCGTATTTTATTTTTGTGCGGCGTTTAACCGCAGCCTGCTCCTGCCAGCTGGCCTCAGAAGACTTATTTTCCATCACCCGCGGTTGGTCACACTTGCCCAGTCTAAGATTGCTGCTTATCACTGTTGTTCTAACGATATTGCATCTGGCGCCGCAGTCCAGCTGGGATCCAAACACTTGTTTGTTTAATAGCAGAGCTGCAGATCTGGCAGGTGAGTGATAGGTGGCTGACTTTGGCTGCACAACACGCTTTGAGAGTCCTTGCTTTTCCTGAAATTGCACTGCAGACACCACCCTCTAAACCAAAGCCCTGTGCACCCTCGGTCTGCGTAAGCACTGCTCGCTCCTCTTTTCCTCCTGAAATAGCTGCAGCACTGGGGATTACAGATGGCTCTATTTCACATCCTATTGCGCCTCTCCCTCTCTCATTCTTTATAAATGTCTTCAGCTTAAACCTATTTCTTTGTGTGTGGGGGGGGGTGTTGACTTTTGTGGGGCTTTTCCCGCTGAACTATGGTTTTGCTGTGTTCTCTGAGCACTTGGGTTGCCAAAGTGGGGGTGGCAGTATTTGGGGTTGCCTCTCTGGAGGGAAGGCATTGCTCTCTCAGCAAACTCTCCTGTAGCTGGGATCCTGGGTTGGTAGGGAGTCATTTCCAAAACTACAGGTAAATGAGAATTTTTTCACTTTGGAAGTTCAAAACTCTTGCTACTTATTTTTGTGTAGGCACGTGGTAGGTCTCCTCTGGCTTAATTTGTTTGGGAACACATGCTTATCCAATGCTTCTATCGGGCATTTGGTTTTTCAGTTATTGATCTTGGCAACAGTGCTTTGGTGTTTCTCTTACTTTTCCTTTTCTTCATCCCAATGTGATGGCTAAGTGTCATCCCCCCGCCACCCCTTTCAGTTCTTCATCTTTTAGCAGCCATCGCTAGTTCTGTATACAGACTTTGTTTTCCCTGAATTTATGTTTGTGCCAGATTCTTTGTTAAAAATTCAGCATGGCCAACGGCTTGAGTCACTCTATGCTAATCGCCTTCTCTGCCTCGCTGTGTATCTCGCTAGGCTGCTTCCACCGCGTTTCACGTACCACACGTTGGCTCATAAAACGAGAGGATTTCACGTGGGAAATCTAAGTTGCTCTGTATTTAGCGGCTTACTTCAGAGGTGCTGCAAATGCAGCATTGACTCCACCTACGATATACAGGTTGATGTCATGGTTCTTACCTCAAATTCTTCCTCCTTTTTTTTTTCATTTTATACACTTCAGGTCTTAACAGGGGGGCCATTTCTAGGGCAGAGACAGTAGTTTGAGCTCTGTTTTCCATGATTAGTTAGTACTTTTGCACACAGCTTGCTTAGTTTTTCTAGGAAAGGCTGTTCCCTCTGCACCCGGACAACAGTCTGAGTCTGTGCCAGACGGGGAGTCATCCTGATGGATATCACATTGGGGAAGTGTGCTCATAGAGTTGTATGACTGTCGTGTATCATTTTTCTCTTCTGCGAAAATTTTACCTCTCTTTTCTCACCCACTGAAAAAAACACCAGCTTTTTAACAGGAGTAGGATTTTAAAATCTGTTTGGTGAAAGGCGTCCAGGTGCTGGACTGGGACACAGGAAGCCTGGGTTCAGTCCCTAGAGCTGTTGCGGAACTTCAGTGACCTAGTCCAAGACATGTCTACCCACTGCTTACCGGATCTCCTCAGTAAGGTGACACCTAGACATCATTGTCTGCCAAACCTACTGTAAGTAGTTTGGATTAGGTGATGGTATTCTTCGGCGATGAGAGTAGCTATGTCTCAATACTGTCCCCTCCAGCTTTGTATAAAATGTGCCCAGAGCGAAAAATAATTGGCCCAGACTGAGGAGAGAACATGTTTTTCAGATGAGGTTGGAGCTTGATAGAACTCGGGACTGAAGGAGTAATCTTTCTGTACCCATGGGTTGTGCAAAAAATGGTGGCTGCTCGCTTGACCTTGTTTCTTCTGTTGACATCAGTACTGCTCTCCTCAGCTTCAAAGGTGAACACTGAAAGTCTAAAACAGTGTTTGTAAAACACACTGTTGCTGTACAAGAGAATGTAACAAGGCTTGAGAGATTCACCAACCCCAAAAATGGTTGAAGGATTTTGTTGTAATGAACTTTTAAGCCACAAGTTTCAAGGAAGCAGTTAATATACATCTGTAATATTTATGTTATGTATGCAATGCAATGCTCGTTGATCTCAGGGTCACGTGCCACACAAACATAAAACTATTTTTGCGCTAATCCTGTAAATGAGAAGTACTTTTCTCCCCACTTTAAGGTATGGAAGTTAAGACGCACATGGATAGCGAGGTTACGTAGAAGGTTTGCAATAAATTTATTTTTGTGTGTCTTACTCATAGCCTAAGCCAAATAGCTGGGAAAGGGAGAAACAAAACACAGTATGATGGCTTGAGCACTGTCAATAGAAACCAAAGAGTTGAGAATTTCAAACTTCTTTTTTTTTTAACTGTGGTGAATTTGGTTATAGCGCATGTGCATTTTTTTTAATTGCATTTGTAGAGATTATGTATATATTGAGAACTCTAAAAGAGGGTCAACAAAAATGGAGTTCAGGTTGACTTTTTGACTATACTTATATATAAATCTTTGGTGTTCAGTTAAGTTGCCTGTGTTTAATTATTTGCAACTTCTCTGTGCCTCGAGAATTCTCATGTCTTATTCAAGATTTTACTCTGTTTTTTTTGGGTTTCACTATTAATTTTTTTTTATATTGCTCTTAGAGAAATACAGAAATAGATGTAATATGGCAATCTATAAAAATATAAGTAGTTGCGTGAAAGTAGTGCAAACTGTCAGACCTGGGAACAGGTCTGGCAAAAAATAGGGGAGTGGGTGTAGCCGTATGTAGAGAACTGCTTGGGATTCATCATCTTCAACAATTCAAATCATTATTCCTCATTGTGAATAATCAACGGGGGGAAAAATTAAATATGCAGTTTTATTTAACAGACATATTTTGAAGATGTATGAAATTCTTTGTGAATAATTCATACTCTTTAAGATCAGAAGCGTTGAAACAAAAAAAAGGTGGGGAATTCTGCTGGGACGTGCCAGTTTAGAAACAAAGCTGCACTCTTTCCACATGTAAATGCAGCTGAAACAGGATGGCTGTAACATCGGGGGGAAAAAATCTTTGCTAAAATGTCTGTAGCAATATAGATGATCTCTTCTTCAGAAAGTAAATTATTCATTTGGTCCTTGATCAATTCCATTTAACATGTATTTGTGGCTCACAACTGTTTCTCTAAAACATAAAAGTGACTCACGGGGTGGAAAAAAAAAGTCAGGCTTGGGGAAAAGATCATCAAGGAAACCCTGCCACAATGTAGCCTTCTCCATCTTATGCCCCTACCAGGCACGTCTGAATAAATATCCCTTTCAATGACTTTGGCACTAACAAGTTATTTAAATTTTCCTTGCCTCTCTCAGTACCTTGCTCTACTTATTTTTCTACCAGATCAGACTTAAAATTGAAATGAGAAGGGAAAAGAAATAGCGGAACGGGCTTTCTATTTGGGTCAGTTGAACAGCAGTGGACGGGTAGCAGCTCTGTCACCTCATGGAAAATTTTGCATGCTCCCTTCTGTGAGCCTATACCAGCAAAGTAACATTGGTATCAATTAATATTTTTTTTTCTATATCTGCAGGTAGAGTCCCTAGTTTTGCAGTTCAGCCTGAAGTCAATGGGAATCTGCTGGTGCTTAAAAATAGATTCTTCTTGTTTGAAGGACTGTGACTTTGTGGCAAAGGCAGATTGTCCTCCTGCTGCTTACGGTAGGGTACGCTGAGCAGCTTGTCACTGCTGGGGAGCCCCAGCCACTGGACAGCCTTACGGAGCCAGTCCACTGCTCACATTCTAGCAATGCTTCCTGTTCTCCCCATCACAGGGAGTGCATGAAGGAAAGTATTCTCCAGAATTGATATTTCTGTCCATTTTTCATGGTGACTTCTGGATCATGTGAAGATCCCTTTCATCTAATGTTTTTAGCTTCTCTGAAAAGTAGATGCAAGCTGTTAATGTTTCTGCAAGCTGTTTCTGCATCCAGCACCTGAAATTTTTCTGTAAATGTTCCTATGTATGAGCAGAGTCCTTCTTCCCATATGCAAGCTGGCTATTAGCATATCTCCTCTTGTTCTTAGGGATGAACACTTTTGAAAACCCAGGATAGGACACCTTTGGCTGCATAGGTGACCCATAGACATGGAGTAGAAGCACCATGTGTCCAGTTACACCCTAGTTCCAGGACATTTTCACTACCTAGGTTATAAAATAACACTTGGCTGAGAAATCAAGCAGAACAAAAACGTGTCAGTCTCTTAAAATATCGCTTTACCACCTGTTTGTTATTTTCTTTCCAAACACATATAAATAAAACTATAGTTCAGTGGTGAAGTTTGTGCAAATCAAACTGTCTGAACACTAAGCCGTTTTTGGAACCGCCGCAGCGTGCCTTGCACCACTTCTTTCCCATTTTACACGCATGCAGAGAAGGTCAAGCAGCGAATTAGCAGACAGCCTTGATGATGCCAAAGACAACAACCTGCTTCAATACATTATCAAATAATAGACTATAAATTATGTAAGCACTGAAATGCCAAGCAGCAAACAGCATTTCCACTGCTAAATAGAATCACCGAATTCATTAGAAACTGCTAACCCTGATGATGTATTTATTTTGAGGAGCCTGAATATTAACTCTTTGCCATCATCTTTCCTTTTCTTTCTGCCTCTTTATCAGTGAAATTTAGTGAAATGTACTCACTTTTTTTTTTTTATCATGTTCCCTCATTGTGCGATTGTCCATCAAGCCCTGCCTCCAGCTTTGCAGAAACTGTGGTTCAATTCCTGTTCAGACCAACTCCATAAGCTGACAGATGTCTAAGGCAGCTGTGGAGGGGCATCATGCAGGAGCAGCAAAGTTGACTGTGCAAAGTTTGGGAGTAAAATGCCCTAAAATGGAGCTGGCAACATAGAGCTTTGATCCTTTTTCTGTGCTGCTTATCTTCAGACTTTACATAAGTAGATAACAGAGAGGTGACAAAGCCAGAGGCTGTGCATGCATCAGTGTATTACCTCCTGACACAGAGGACCTACACCTCTGGGAGAAGGGAACCCCAGTGGCCAGGGCTTTCAGTTTCTGTGGTAGTGAGAAGGTCTCAAAGGAGATGGAAACAAAAAGTTAAAGACATAAGAGGCAAATTTTATTAGAAATTAAACTATGATTAATTTTTTTTAAGTAGAGAAACATCATTGTAAATAGGATAGACAGAAAAGGCATTTTAAAAGTTTTATACAGAATTCTTCCATGCCCTATGCCCTTTCAAATAGATCTGTATTTCTAAGCTTGGTTTCTGCTACTTTATAAACAGCAGCAATCTCTGCGCAGAGTTCTGTTTACTGGGGGTCTTCCTGTCCCCTCTGGAGCTGGACTGATTGCTTCCCATCTCCTTCTATGCAAGGACACGTAGAAATAGGACACGGGGCAATCGTTTCCAACTAGAGCAGTGTAGGTTTAGATTAGACATTAGGAAGAAGTTAATTACAATGAGGGTGGTGAGACACTGGAACAGGTTGCCCAGGGAGGTGATGGAGCCCCCATCCCTGGAGACATTCGAGGTCAGGCTTGATGAGGCTCTGAGCAATGTGATCTAGTTAAAGATGTCCCTGCTTACTGCAGGGGGATTGGACTAGATGGCCTTCAAAGGTCCCTTCCATCCCAACACGTTCTATGATTCTGGAATCCCCTGTATGTGCTGCAGGTGTCCAGCCCCGGGCTGTTCTTCTGTGCGGCTGCCGCCATAACTGGTGTGGTCACAGCCTTCTCTCCTGGAGCGTGCACAGATCTTCCCCAGGGAGGATGTCATCTCTCTTCCCTTCAGAGGTCTCTTCAAGTCCTGTCTCCTTAAAAGATCATAAAACATAATTGAAAACAATAAGACATGCTCATCAACCAATGTACTGTGTCTGGTCTGCACCAGCTTTTTGTATCTCCCACTGGCAGTGACGTTGCTTGCGGTATCTGGCATGCCTTCATGTAAGTGATCTAGCTTGTGGCAGTGGGCGTTGCAGTCCTAGGAAAAATAAGTGTAATGCTGTGCAAAATAATCTCATGCAGTAACCTTAGGAGGAAGCCGCACTCAACTGGAACTTCTTATTCCCAGTGGCAGGTTGCGAGCACCTTGGTTTTAGGGAGCAAAACTACCTCATTAGTAAGAGATTGATGCACTCAAGTTGAGAGGGTTCTCCAGAAGCTGACGCACCCCTAGAAAAGTCAGGATTTTGTATGAACACTTGTTTTCTACAGAGACTGTGGCCAGTTGTTAGATACGCAAGGGCAAGGAGTGCCACATATGCAAAATACCATCATCATTTCATGTAAATTAGGCTAAAACAAAACCAAAAAAATCAGGGCAAACTTTAATGAACAAAAATCCATAGTCAAGCACAGTAGTCGGTCCCTGTTCAGGCTTGGCAAATGGCATGAACATTAGGTACATAACAGGACTCGGAGGCAGTTGCAGAGCTCTATAGGGAAATGTCGTAGTTCATATGCTGTTTCTATACCAACTGCTATCTGTGCATTATTTTGTAGAACTGCTAAAATTCATTATCAAAAGATAAAAAGCGTAAAGTTAAAATACATCAGAAGTATTTGATTAAGGCGTTTGCCTCTGAATGTTTTACTTGCTAAGCCTTTTTCTTTTGAGGAACTCTGCAGTTTTTAAAAACATCCTCTCCTTTTCATGACCACACCAAATACAGATTTTAGGAAAAACTAGTTCTGAAACAAAACAAAACAAAAAGCAAAAAACCATTGGTTTTTGCATTTTATCTCAATATACCACTGAACAAAGAAATTTTGTTAAAGCCTGCAAAGCAAAGACAATTTGTGAATTAATTTCTCGACTAGTTTGAAAACATAAACCATCAAAAAAACATGCCATGTCTTGTGTCACTGTATTTCTGTAAGAGATCCTAGGGTAGGGGACATGTATAAGGACGTGTTTTATAGCTGAAGTTTGCTGTGGTAATTTGCGAGCAATATTTTTAAAGGCAGGGCTGTGGTTGTTCCATGTGTTAGTTCAGGTGTTCTCACTTTCTTCTTTTGCAAGCAAACTTGAAGTGAATGATCAGATAAAACATCTTTCTTCCCTTGTTTACTCTGTGCACCACGACATCAAAGTTGGTCTTTTGGTTATAGGTGCTCAGAAGGAGGTTGGTTTAACAAAGGAGAAGAAAAAAGAAAATACTTTGATGCGTTTCTTCAGGACAGAGAAGCTGTCCCTTGCCAGTGCAAGCCCCTAACTGACAAATGTGCTCAAGCAAGTATACAAGCTGCAGCAAGAGCTGTCATTTTGATATGCATGAAACAATTCAAATGCATAAAATTTGACACGTACTTGGCAAGCAATGACTTCAACTCTTAGTAATGAACCGCTGTCCTTACTTGCATCTGGAGGTAGTAGGGATATATGACTCAAGAGCTAACTACTAGAAAGTTTCTCCCATTTCTAGAATTATCAGTATCGGCATATTTCAGTGTTACAACTTTTATAAGGGAGAAAATTTAGGACATTAGCAAAAATAAAGTATTCCAATTAACATAGTAGAAGGTCCTTGGCTATTGTTCAGAGCAAATTCCCTTTAAGTCAGGGTTGGCCATTATAGGGTCTCACATGCCTAGAAGTGGTGACAGTGTTCCCAATAAGGATCTATTATTCTGTCTCTGGGAGTGATTATAAATGGACACCTAAAGAAGAGGAAGAGCAGGCAAATTGTGTGATACTTTCCCCTGTTATTCTCTCAGCCTCCAACTTCATACGACTCTGGGGATTTCTAAAACCTCTTGGTTCTTGTCCATTTAGCAACCTTAGATCATCTCTCTTCTAAGTAGTTGTCCAATCTTTCCTTGAGTCAATGTTTACTTGTCTATCCACAATATACTTTAAGAAGGAATTACACAGGTCTGCTATCTGATGTGTTAAAAACCAACTCTTCTGATTTAGCTGCTTCTGGCTTCATTTGATGCCCCTTAGTTTTTGGAATGGAAGAATTGGTAAGAAAACTGATTACCATCCATCAATTTCATGACACTCCTTGTTTTGTAGATTTACACCAAATTCTTCCAAATCAGCTTTTTCCCCCCAGAGTCTTAGCTTTGATTCCTGTATCTTACCTAGTTTTTTTGACCAGATCAAAATTGTCCCATTTTTTCCACAGCTATTTGGCTTCCTTAGAAGCCTTTGATGAAGGACTTTATCAGAAGCCTTTTGGAAATACAAATAGATTATGCTAACTAGTTCCTTCCTTTCTGCAAGGATCTGTAAGGCAGGATTTCCCTTTGTAGTTCCTCACAAGTCCAGCATTTTCCCATTCTCTGTAGCTGCATCCTTTATTACAGTTTCTCTTAACTTACCCAGTGCTGCCGTGATGGTTACAGGCCTGTGGTCAATATGCTTACACATTGCTGTTAGTCACTCAACTGCTTGACCCTTGAGTTCTCTTAGGCCTCCTGGCTGGACTGCCACTTGGCTTTTGCAACAAGTTACCCCTCACCTGGAGCTGAGGTTAACCGGTGCAATTGTATTTTGTATTTTCTACCCTTACTGCCTCCCTGATTGCTGTCAGCACAGGGCAGTCGCTGTCACCAGGCTCGTAGGGCAGTCAGTAACAGAGGTACTTCATAATCGATGTCCTTATCGCTAGAGGGTTCATGGATGTGGCCCAGTGTGATCATTTCCCCCTCTGCCTTTTCTAATTATGTTTCTGGAGCTAATTGTCCTCTACAAGCCTCTCCCCATTCTCTTCCGGGGAAGACACGTTTAAAAATAAATGGAAGAAAAGGTGAATGCTGGACCTTTCTCTCCATTTGGCCTGACCCTGCCCCATGTTGTGCTATAGTTGGTTCCCTTTGAAGGTGGCATCTGACTTCAGAACTAGGTTGAGCTGAGAAGCCGAGTACAGTTGGGACTGTGGGATCTATTGTTTCAAGCTTTTTGCAGAATTGCATGGATTCAGAGTTCTGTATCTAAGAAGTGTTTGATTTTTTTTTTTTTAATGAATCTGGCACGCTAATCTCATCATGGGATCTGAAGACTAAGCAGGAGCAAACGGTATTTACTCCTGTGCCTTGTCCTGCTGCCAGAAATGTGCCACGTTGCCCTCTGACAGATCAATTGGAGACAAAGGAGAAGAAAGGGGATGAAACAGAAGCTATTTACAGATGCGAGGCTTAACTGGTGCTGTCACCTTCATACATGGCAGAAATGTCACCTTCTCCCACACACTTTGGAGAACGCTCCCTACGACAGCTGTGGTCTGTCAGTGACGAAAGCCAGAGTTTGTAGTAGGATGTGAAAGTGTGAGTATTGGCCACGATCAGCCCTGGGAACTTTTTCCTGCTGGAGCTGGCATGCTTTCTGCCCAGAAGCCGGATGACTTTCTGGTGCTCTGTCAGCTGATACTAGCTCTAGATTTGGCCAAGTATCCTATTCGAAAGCTACATTTGAGATGAGTTTCTGCTTCTCCAAAAACTTTATACACTTTTATAGAGGCTTGTGTACTTAGACTGTTAGTCATTGTTTTTCTTTAGGCATAGGTGTGCTTCCTGTTATTCCAGTATAGCAGGGCTGCGTAACAACCATGCAGAGGCTAAAGATTTTAATTTCTTAAAGTGTTCTTTATTCCCCAGAGAGCCTTTTTTAGTTATCTTCTTCCTCATTCAAAATTCAATCCTCTTCCCCCAGTTCAGTGTCACTGCTAGCATTTGGTAAAATCACTCCTATAATGAATTTGAATTGAGATATATTAGGGTGACCAGTGGCTTAATGGCTCAACGGTAACTACTCCTTGAATCAGCTCCTGGGTAATAAGCCAGGTAAGAATAGCTCCTCATCTTGTGTGCTGCACTACCTGAGGTTCCTCCGGGCAATCATTATTACGTGCTACTTCCATACACTGTTTGGCCAGATAATGCCTTGCAATTAGGCCTTAAGAGCAAGCAATGGAAAGCTCTTCATAAAAGCTGATTATATTAGAGCCCAGCAGCACATCTGTAGCACCATTCTCTGAGATTTGCTGCCTTTTTGATGTCTCACTATTGCTGCTGTGATCCAGAGGCAAGCTGTTTATGCAGACTGCTGCAGGCCAAGTCTTCAGCAGTGGTGCTCTGACATAGCTGCGGCTGAAGTCAAGGGAGATATGGCATGGCTCCTTCTCACTAATACCCCTTCATATTCCATAACATTAGTTGTATCCTGCTGGTACTTCTCCGCTTCTTTTATTGCCACACTCGTCTTCAACTTATATAAATAGTATGTCAACATTAACTCAATGGATCTGTTGTTGGAATCAGGTTTGCTTCACAGGTTTTGTTTTATCGGGGCTATGGGAGATGACACAAAAAGAGACCTTGAGGGTCTGGTGTTCGTCAATGCTGTTTGGGAATAAATCCTCACTGAACCCTCATGGTTACGCTGCCAGGCATGGAAGGGATGGACAGCTTAAATTCGTCCTAACAGTAGCCTCTGTCTTGAGTAAACGGAAGCTGCTTTGCTCATGCAGAGTAGCAAACAAGCATAACTGGCTCCTGGGGACAGCACTGCAAGCCCAGGTTTAACAGGTTGTGCTGGACTGGGAAATCCATAAGAAAACCTTCAGCCTTTCTCCAGGCTGGGAGCCACCTTCTCAATTCCCAGTGGTTTGGGAGGGTGCAGAGCAATGTTCATTTGCTTTGGATTGAGACAAGCGAGGGGAGGCTTGCAAAGCAGCACTCTCTCTCCAAAGGTGCACCACCTGTTATTTTGCAAGCAGAGGGGCAAGGTCACTTTCCCCACATGCCAGGCCAAGCAGGAGTTCTTTCTATGAGTAAGATTGGTTAGTGCTGAGCATGAGCTAATGAGTCCTAATGAGATTTCTGCTTAGCCTGGAGCACATGCAGAACAGGTTTGTAAAATACCATGAAGATACTTCTTAAGAGACGCAGTACAAAACCTCACCTGGGAGCTCTTTGGTCTCCAGGCATTCTGAACTTCACCTGGACTAGCAATAATTAGCCAAGGCGTGGTCTTCATTGCTTGGCTTGGCAGCATTTAACAGATTGGGCTTTGCCTTTGCAGTCCATCTTAAAAACAGCAAAGGAAGGTGATTGTGAAAGGTAAAATAATTTTTCAGCCTTCCAAAGGCAGTTTGGGTTGTTGTGCCCAAATTGTTGTCAGCTTAGTCCAAAAGGCACTTTTTTTTTTGTCTCAGACAGATGTAATGCAATGGGATATGTCATTTGTTGATGAATTATATCATGCTACACCATGTTGTGTGAGTCAAAAGGATAACGAAAATTGTAGTAGAGGCAAGAAAAATGAAAAATGGTGGTGGGGTATGGCTTTTCTATATATTCAATAAATTTAAATCTTTTTTGGATATCTAACACTTGTGTCCTTTAACCTGTCAGTGAACCATATTCCAGTATCATGACAAGGGTAGTAGCAGTCGGAAGAGCCTTTCTGAGTGGAAGACACATAATGTGCAGGGTGTGCTAACAGCACAAATCTGTTAGCACTTTTTTCCCCCCCTCACAGGTGAGGATCTTGGGGTACACTGGTAAGGTTTCAATTTGAGTACCTGCTTATCTGTTGGGAGTTCAACTTCGGCTTGTAAAGTTTATTTGAACCCTTTGTATAGCAAGTCCTATGTAAATGCCAGGTATGATAGAGTTTTAGAGACAAGGAGAAGTTAAGGTGTTGACTGGGATGTGAGGAGGACTTCTGTCCTTCCCCAGGCTTCCCCCGATGGGCGTCAGTGAGTTCACCAGGGTGCAGCAGCAGTGCTGCTTCTCCACTGCCAGTTCAGAACTGGATGTGTGGAGAAGCACAGTGCAGATGCCAAGAGTGGCTGCAGGTGGGCCAGAGGGGAAGCCAGGAGTCCTACATGTGTTCTTTCATTGTGGGGACCCAAAGCACAGCTTCCAGGCTTGGGCACATCACTGTAGGGATACACTTGGGCACAGACCTGAGCCTCCCTGGGATCTGCCTCTGGAGATCTCTGCTCTGCTTTGCACCCTGGTGGATCTGCAAGGCTGTGGATGTGCACTTCGTTTCCCTGACACTTAACCAGCATCATCTGTAAAATGATGCTAGAGGTCTTTCTGTGCCATAGAAGTGGGGGGAAAAATGGGCATTAGAAGTGCGAGGGGCTTTGATAAGATGGTAATGAGGATTGTGAGGTACCTGAAAGAGATGGAGAAGTTTCTTTTTCATCATCTGCAGAATCTCATTAGTCTACCTGCCATTTCTTTCTTTGCCTTAGGAGTAATGGCAGGACCTTATTCTTCTCCTCCTTAGCAGAGGGCTGTGGCTGCCCTGCTCCCTGCGTGCTGACAGCACTTGCAGGCAGATCAAGAATCGGAGGCTCCTCTCTGTCACCTTCCATGCAATAACCTGCTTCCTGGCAGAAAAAAAAAGTATCAAATGAAATCTATTCCAAAGAGGAACATATCACTGGGCAGTCTTATGGCACCAATTCAAGCTTGCTGAAGCAACTGGAAGCTGCTCCTTTTTTATTTTGCCCCGGCTCCAGTTGCATAAAGACTTAGACATGCCCAGCTTTCCTTTCAGTGCTCATTTGCTTACGTTTAAGCGCATGTGTCGTTTTTCATTATTTTATATGCTAAGGGGCAGATTCTGAATTTTTTAGTCATGTTTGGCAGAACCTTGTTCCATAAATAATCTTGTTAACTTCACTGGATCCATTTGCAGAAAATAGTACTGTTCAGCAGCAGCTGAGGAGTCCCAGTGGGAAGAGCAGGGAAGAGTGGAAAAGGAAAATGGCTGCCAGAGATCAGATTAATATTTAGGTTTTAAAGTAGCTCCACAGCAGTCACGGAATGCAGTAAAATATTTTTTTTTTTATCTATTTTTTTTAATTTGCTGTAAAAGCTTCACCAAGGAAAAAACATGGATGCTCTTCTAGGGATGCTTTAAAACAAAGGTGAAATATTCATTCTCACTGTATAGCGTTAAAAAAAGTCTTGATGACTCTGGGTCCTAATTATCACCTCAGGCAACTTATTTAGCCTACCTGTCATGAAGGTAAAAAGTATACAACACACTGCAACTCTTGCAAAGTAATTGAGCCACTTTTTTAGCCTTTTTCTATCAATATTAATAACCTACACTAATTGCGCAATGCTTTCTTTTTTTTCCCCCTCTTTTTTCCTCAATCTGCTACAGGGATTAGTCAGTCATTTGCATGTTCTTTAGAGGCCTTAACAAACGTTAGTTTGTCATTCTTGCTTTTTTTTTTTTTTTTTTATTGTCAGAATGAAATTAATTTCCCGGAAGGATATTTAGTGTCTTTCATGTATCAATCAGGGCTGAGCTCTTCCTTTTCTCATGCAGAGGTGGTTTCTCTTAGGCTGTTTGAGGTCAAGAAAAGAGAAGGTATAGTTTTATGCATTGCAGAGTATCTTGAAAATAAAAACCTAAGAAGTAGAAAGTTAAGTGACCTATGGTATGCTCTAAAGATATTTCCATTTCAGACCTCTTTAAAGCATTTCAATGCCTGAAATGCTCATCTAATCTGAATGAATTTCAGCAAAGTTGGTTGCTCTCGCCAAACAACAGGTTCTTTGCACTCTCTGTGGGCTGGTTGAAAGTCCTAGAGCAAGTTTTCTCCTTACAGTTATCTCTGTTCTTCGGTCCTTGAAATTACTCATGTATGCTCTGCCAGACTGCTCTCTTTCTTTAATAGGAGATGCTAATTACGTGACATGGTGTGGAGGCGTCATTAGGGTAAAATTTCTTTAATTCATTTTATTTCATAATAAATTGCACTTGAAAGTACTAAAGGCCTCTTGAATTTCAATGAGTGAGAAGTTTAGGTTTGCTGCGTAACGTCCCAGACGGCAGGCTCATGAATTTGGAAATGGTGGACAGGAAGCATTGCCGGCTTTATTTTTTCATGCTGATGAACATTTCTACTTTATTTATGGATTAAATTGAGGACTTAAATTAAGTTGGGGACTATATTGTAACTGCTCAAAAGCAACTGACTGTGTAGTTTTGAGTAAAAAAGTGAGTAGTCAGTCCCTATTTTAAACATCCCAGGGAGATACTTGTTTTCTGAGCTATAAGTAGAATCACAAAAGAATTCAGGTGGAAAAGGGACCTCGAGAGGTCTCTGGTCCCATCTCCTGCGCAAAGTGAGCTCAACTGTGAGGTCAGACTGGGTTGCTTAGGGGCTTGTTCAATCTGGTCTTTTAAGCCTGCATGGAAGGAGACAGCACAACCCCTCCAGCAACCTGTGCCCACTTCTTCACTGTCCTCAAGGTGAAAAATTATCTCCTTGTTTCAACTCAAGCCCGTTGTATATTTTTCTTCCACCTTGCACCTCTGCAGTGAGCCTGGGTCCACCTCTTGGTCATCACCTTATAGGCATTGGGGACTGCTGTTAGGTCCCCACAGGCTGTCCCTTTCCCGAGCTGAACGAGCCCTGATCTTGCAGCTTCAACTCAACAGGGCGAGAGCTCCTGCCCTGACCATCTTGGTGGCCTTCCCTGGACTCCCTGCAGTTAAACGGTGTCTTTCTTTTACTAAGTGTCCCAGACTGGATGCAGCACTGTTGATGTGGTCTAAAAAGGGCTGAGTAAAGGGGAATAATCGCTTCTCTCAATCTTCTGGCAGAGCTGCTCCCTGGCCAGGCAGTGCCCAGCCTGTATGACTACAGGGGGGTCATCCTCCCCAGATTTGGGGCTTTGCTCTTGTCCCTGTTGGATGTCATGAGGTTTGCGGGTGCTAATGTGGACAGTGTATGGTTATTGTTGTCTATAGGTAGGTCTACTTGACACTGCAGTTAGGCAAGGTTTCTCTTGCCTCACATCTCTAGCCTTCAGATACACTTTGGTGGCTGGGAGAGGCGTCGGGGAAGAATGTATGATGCAAAGTGTGATTCTAGGCAGGCTTTGGTGTCTCTTGTGGGTTATTTTGGGTCTAGTCAAACCCACTCATGGACAGTGCAAAGGAAAAATACTTCTATAATTGTGTTTCTCCAGACATGTGGTAGAAACCTAGCAGATGGGCTGTGTCTTTTATTATTGACGGGGGGTGAACAGACCCGAACATGGGGAGCATTACTAAATCGGGTGGCAAAGACCATTCTCTGACCTCAGTATTGTCTCTTGCATGTGTCTCCCATGGTCTGAAAATACATGAGCTGCTTCTATCCTCACAGGAGTGTCAGCCAAGACACTAGAAGTGTCCCAGGCCCTTCCGTGCTGGGCAGTGTGCTTCCCCAGTCATACAGATCGACAGGGGCTAAACAGGTTTTAAGGGTGGAGGAGAGGAGGCTGGATAAAGGGGGGAGCAAGAGACAGAGGGGTTGGTTATTGCTGTATTAAATCTGTGGTGTGCTGCTCTGCAGAGGTGATATTTAATAAGGGAACTAATCATGGTCAAGTTTTGAAGTCAAAACCCAGGCGGACACAGGAAAGCTGCATGAGCATAATTCCATATAATTTCTAATCTTTTCCTTACACTGGTGTGTTTTCTCGAGTGAATGCACTCCCTCTGGTGGCTAATTTACTGTCTCCATTTCACTTTTTTTTTTTTTTACAGTTACGGTTGCACGTGAGCAGTTGGCCAAAAGAACTGAGAGAGCAATAAGCTGCTGCTTTTATTAGGCGAGTTTAGTGTTTTATGCTCTCAACACTGAGGGCACAGATAAAGTCTGGCCATTCAAATGTATGTAAAAATAATCTCCATTCATGGAAAAAGATGAATTTTATATATACATACATATATATCTCTGTTCAGAAAGACTATTTCTGGAAAGAAGCCTAAACCACTATATTTTTATCAGGTAAATGTTCTGTTGGCCTGAATGCTATGCTTTTTTAAAACCCAAGTTGTTCATTCGTGAAAGGTAAATCAATGATGTGTCAGACTCCCTCTTATTAATTTCCTCTGAGGCATCTATCTATTATATCTCACATTGCAAGCTTTTCTGGACAGAAACCACCTTTTTCTGACCACAGCGTGGTAGTCAGGACAATAGATGCTACTGCTGCCTGTAAAGCCATAGGAAGAACCTACGTGCTAGAAATAACCAGCAGAGTGAGAAATCTCCCCTCTGAAGGATAAACCTTTTTTGGATGCGTTCTGGATGTTATCTGTGCATACAGCCAATTTATTTGCCTACGCATTTTTATAGAATGCTCATGGTTAAACAAAGTCAGTGTTACAGTGGCGTTCGGTAATTAGACACTATTCTGAGGCTGGGAAACATTAGCAGACAGTGTATTTACTTAATTAGCTGTCATGTTTTGCTTCAAAAGAGAGAAACACCTGCAACTGCTGCAAACTTGCTTGCCTGTAGGTTGATACACTCCAACACCTGGTAAACTCCCTGCCTTACCAAAAAGAGCTGTTCCCCCAGCTCCAGCAGCTGGATTGAGATGCTGAGCCAAGCGTGTCGGCACTGTGGAGGAAGGACTTGGGGTCGTTTCAGTATATTTGGAGCAAGTTTAGCGAGGGCAAGAGGGAGAGAACTAGGGTGGTTCATTTTCCTTCCCGCTGCATCCCCAGCAATCCAAGCGATGGTGTGGCCTGGGACAGGCGCTGCTGCTTGCTTGGAGGGTGGGAGCAGCAACATTTCTCAGTGCTTCTGGCTCAGTGCTTGCAGAATTAGACCAATGCTAACTTTAGAGGCCAGCCCTACCAACCAGAGAGACCTTTGCTACTGTCTTAAAAAGATCCCTCTGTGACCATGTAACCCTGAATTAACTGTCTGTCCCAGAAGCCATCTAATTAATCCATAAAATCATCATTGAGTTTCTGTCATAATTCACTTAATTGCATGTCTGTTGCTGCAGTGCTTCAATTTGAGGAAATTTCTGTTTCCTTACTCAGGAAAACAGTTTACGCTCTCAAGACTAATTTGCCAGCTGGAGCATAGTTCTTTTGCAAAGGGGTGTAAAGATAAGGCTCTCAGAAATATCTGAAAGTACCATCATCTCTGCATCTAAACTTTCAACTGTATGTATGTCAATGCCATCCAAATCAGCTGTCTCCACAAGACAGGTCTCTGCTCCTAGCACATGATGCTCTGAAGGTGGCAGGTCTGTGGAGGCACAGGTTTGCCTCCCGCGTTGCTTTGAACAAGCTACTGAGGAAAAGGTATTAAACCCCATTTACGGCACAAATATGTGGGAAATATTTATGACTAGCTTTAAGTAGCACTCATGGACTTCCTGCAACAAGTCCTCTGGGTTTTCAGGCAGGGTGGTACCTCCAGCCAGGTGCTCAAGAAGCCCTTATGAATACAACCTCCCAGAAAGAGACCAGGAGGTATCTTTGTTTTTTTTTTTTCCCCTGCTTTACATAGATTTTCTTCCTAAGATGAGACAGTTGTGTTCCTAATCTAGTAACATAGAATCATAGAATTGCCTTAGTTGGAAGGGGGCTTTTTGATCATCTAGTCTAACCATCAACCTAACACTGACAAAACGCATCAGGAGAGGGTCATCAGCTGATTCATCCATCCATGGGACTGGAGTGATGTGGTTGTGTCTCATTTGGCAGTCGTGAACAGAAATCAGGAGACAAACTCCCAGTTCACAAAATTAATAGACACTAGAGTCTATTCTTCAAGACCTTAGATTGTATATATAAAGCAACTTGGAAATCCTTTTGAATCTCTATTTATTCTCAGATAGTTTTGGTGTGGTCTTGGATTAGTGCTTGCTCTAATATGAATGAAATGTCAGCTTCATTTAGCATACTAGTCTGATTTTCTTGAATTTAATGGATTTAACCGTGTATTTCTCTAGTCTTATCTCCATAGCATTTCAAGAAAAGTCTGGGGTTTTTTTATTACTTATTACTTTTTATTATTTAGTACTCTGTATCTCGCTCTTACATGATGTAAACAAAAGCAAAGAAATGTGTTCTATACTGATAAGATGGCTTCACCAAACAAAAAAGGGGAGTTAGCCTTCCTCCAGTTTTTCTTCATTATGCTCATGATGTTTTGAAAACATCTATGGTTTGCTCGTTGTGTTAAAATACAGCATACTTGGTATAGTTTTGAAAGTTGCTAATGATTGGAAAGATCTCTTGTAGTCCTAGTGATATTTTTTGATTTCCTGACTTTTGCATATAGAAGAATTGTTATTATCATCTGAAACAAATTTTGTAGTTTGATATATGAAACTCAGAGTTAATCAAATTGCAATGTCTTTGTATCAGCTCAAATTATTTTGACATTCAGAAAATGTTATCACTTTTAAAACTGTCATAAATATCCATTTCATCAGTATAACACGAGCGGTTATATTGATGTATTTCAGGATGGAGAGATGCTGCTTACATTCATTTGTAGCCAAATGTTCTTGTGCTGTGCATATTCCTCAGGCTTCGCCTTTTGTTTTGGGGTGGTTTTTTTTAACCTACAGCTGCAGAAAGTGGAGGCTTGCTATTGAAAAGACAAATCAGAAAAACCTCAAATTAGTTATCTTCCTGGCATTTGTTTAATCCTGAAATGTATAGTTAGTCCAACTTGCAGTGGACTATAGCAATTTTTTATTATATGGGAATTTATTTGAACATAGGACTTAGTTTTGCAGTTTTCATCCAGCTGAGTATGAAGGAAAATAAAGGTGGCACTCATTTCAGAAGATCTCGTAGGTCTAATACTTTTTAAAGCAAAGAATATTTATATATTTGAGGAAAAAATCACTAATATTTTGGAAAATATTTTTTTTTCTGACAGTCAATGTCATTCTCATGAAACTTACTTAACAGCTTAGCAAAATAGACTGTGTTTCACACATTCAACTAAATGAATGCTCTTAGAATTTATTGCAAGACTAAAATTGTTAGAAAGAAAAGATTGTGGTGATTATTTTTTAACCTTTTTTGTGTAAATAATCACTGCTCTCATCTTGAGTGGGTTTAAGTGAATGGGGAAAATAACAAATGTTTGGTGAAATTTGTTAAAATTAGGGTACCTTAAAGAATCAGGTGAATTAGTTTTGAAAATCATAATTAGCTCCTTTCAGAAACATCTACATTTTGATGCTTATTTTAAAGGTGAGAATCTTTTGGCCAGCACACCTCGGAGAAAAGATGCTGTCTTGTATCTCATTACATTCGTGTATGCTCTTTGATTATGGCAGAATAAATAGAAAAACGATGTAAAAAAAAACAACAACAAAAAAAAAACGCAACCAAAAATAACAACTGCTTTTAACAAGATAAAAATCCTTCTGAGCAATGTGAAGGATTGAATGTGAGTCAAGTTCATCAGAATTACTTACGGCAATCCAGCTCCAGCACTCACTTAAAATCCATGTGACTTAAAAGCTCTGTGTATCTGAAACAGCTGTTGACACTTTAAAAGAATAACAAACAAGCAACCCCAACAATAAAATACCAAAAAACCCCACCATTATCAACCCCCAACGTCTTTGTATGTCAAAATTCTCATTTTAGGTGTCTTGTAGATAAACCCTTGTTCCAGATGATAGCCTGGAGTAACAGCAAAGAGTTGACCAGGTCCGTTCCCCAAGGATTAGTGTTTGTAACAAGAAAGATACTTTAGCTCAGTCAAAAAGTAAACAAAACAAACAAGGACTCCAAGATGAGGTTCAAAGTCCAGGCCTTATGTTGATATAACTGAACCTGTTTTTGTCCTGTTGTGTCACAAATAGCCATTCTATATTTTTCTGTGTGTTTTTCCAGATGATGAAATTAGCTTACCAGTTCCCACGGACCATTGGGATTGTGACATTTTCTCCTGTTTGGAAAGAAAGGAAAAGAGGAGATGAATCAGCAAGTATATGAAGAATAATTACAGTTGAAAATAAAGGTGCGTTATTTAGTTCTGGCTTTAGGACTGTATAGCTTTTAACCTATCAGATATACTATATATACCCTATAAAAAACCAACGCTTTTCTTTTGCCTAGGAGGAACACAAAAGCAGGGGCTCTTGGGTCCATGAAGGGGAGCATAAATAGCGTCCCTCCTTCAGGGACAGATGTGCCGGGGCTGTAGAAAGTAAAAATGCTTTGTTGTTCCTTGGTCTGACCAAACAAAGGATGTGAGATAGTGTAGCTGAGAAGGAAGGAACTTTTCCCAGTGCAGAAACCCAGTGTGTCGAAAGCACCCTGGTTGCTTCGGCTGGGGTCCATGATTTCAACACCACTTTAAATATAAAATACTTTTGTCATGGAGAATAAGGATTGCTAATCTCCATCCCTACTCTGAGGTCATAAAGGATCTGGGACTGTGAACCAAAACTTGCTGAGAAGTTATCCCCCAAGAGCCACGTGGTTCATCCCAGCTTTTGGGGCGGATCTTTCATTCAGGGAGTTGGGCTGGGAGGTGTCTGTGTTTCCTCCCTTGGAGATGAAGGAGACAGGCACAGATGTGAAGACAGAGATGTCTCCAGTCCTCGCCTGTCTGTTGGTTTTCCTGGCAGGCTGCTGGGGATACCAGCACCACCCCTGCCGCTCCACGGGCAAGGTCTTCATTTGTCAGGAGAGCAAGGTGGTCCAGGTTCCCCGGGACATCCCCGCCAACACCACTGAACTGTAAGTAGGCAGAGGGAATGGTTGGAAGCCTGCAGCCTTGTCGTTGGCTCTCAAAACAAACTGCTGCTTGGCAAGCCAAGGGTCGGGCTCGCAGGGAGTCGCTCGGGAAACTTACACCAGCTGTTTGGAGAGCACAGCCCTTCCCATGACACTTGCTTAATTACATCTCAGAGCTCCTCTCTATTACTGTGATTGTGCTCATTTCAAGATCTCTGCTAAGAAAAGATATGGTACGTTACAGTTCAAAGCGCAGACTAAATTTTAAACAAGCTTCCTTGGTGCTGTGACAGTAAATTGAAGCATAAAGCCTAAGCTTTCTTTACAGCTTGCTTTAGCGTTGTTGAAATGTGTCGTGCAACGTGTCTGCCCCAAACAACTCGATGATGAGTGTTTGTTTGTGCTGCGGGAGCTTTCCAAAGGTTTGTGCTTGTTTGCCAAGAAGCGACTTAATGTTTTCTTTTTGAAATCATGAAGGCATTACAGAAAGGACTCTGATAAACATCCAGAGAGTGATCCTCCTCTACCCGAGGAGCAGCACGACTGCTGTTGGAGACGGTGAATAACATAACAATACTGTACCATGTTACTCAAGGAAGGGTTTTATCTATCTTAAAGCTTCTCTTTGTTTTTCATAAAGTAACGTGGGCAATCCTGTATAACAGCTGTTTTCTGTGTCAGTAGCACAGGCGAGCAAAAGAGTTTATGCAATGGCAAGTACATAACTATGCATACGATTGTTTTCATTTTAACTTTTTTAAAAGCACCCACAGCTGTCTGACATTGTTATGACTTGAAGCAAAAATGAAAGGACTAGTCCCGGATAAACCCTTGATTAATAAGTGGAGTAGCAAGTTTGGAGGGAGGTTATAAGGAAGAATTGTATGTAAAAATATACCTCTATCCTGATTTTACACACCACTATATATCCATAGTTACTGTCTTACAGTTTTCATAGGGCAGAAGTTTCGTTTTGTTCAGAAAGAGGAGTTGTTATGCTTACTGAATAAGGAGACTGAGGCAAAACTTGATAAAAATGATGGAATTAACCACAGAAGGTCAGTAAAAGTTTAAATCATTCTTGCAACTAGAGGGAAAAATAATCCATCTGTGATTTAGGTCATCTAAATATGTTCCAGACATACACCGTTACTTTTGTTTAATTTTTCTTTGGTTGTCTCTTTAGATTACACAGTTAAGATCTGGCTTCTTGGGATTAAGAAAAAGCAGTTTATAATTATTTCTGCAAAGCAGTAGAGTTTTATACAACCAAAAAGCACCTGTTAGTAAAATGAGAGTGTGTAATCTGTGAAACAGGCAGATGACAATGCTAGTGACACCAAGAACAGGGAACAAATCCGTTCTTTTTGCACTCTGCAAATATTAGAGTTGGAATCTCTCAGCTTGACTCTCTTCTCACACCAACATTTGGTTTATCAGGAGGTAATTCTCGTCCCATTCAATCAGTATAGCCCTAGGACTGATTTCAGCATTGCTTAAAAGTTTGTCCATGAAAACTATGTAGAGTTGCTTAGAGCATACCAAATGTTAGTGTTGCTAAAGCGAGATATATTAGCTGAAAAACTATTCCGTGAGATATATTAGCTGAAAGAGCCTTAGATTTTTCCTTCAAGGTCAAAGGGGTCTAGAAAGGTGCCTTCCTGCACATCTCTCTGCTGAGTGCCCAGTGGGGTGATTTGGGTGACTAAAATAGACTTTGCTGCTCCAGATGCTGTTGCAAATGCATACTTGGTAACAGAAAAACTTTGCTTTATGTTTCCTCAAAAAGCCTCAACGAGTCAAAAGGGTTTTAAAATCGGTGTAGCAGCTCGAGTGTAGATGGCCACAGTGTCTTAAGGACACAAGAGCAGACAACTTCTTGCTAAGTACAGCACTTGCAAGGTACTTTTTTTTCCACTTAAGAGATCATTCTGGGAGCGCTGGATGCTGCTGATGTTCATTTGACATAAAGGAGGGGGGTCTCTTCAGTACACTTCCCCTTCTCTTATGTGGTTTTGATAGCTTTCCTAAGCTTTCCTAGTGCCTTTTCAATGTTGAATAATATGCCTGTGAAAGCTTTGGAGAGTGAACAGGAGCCTGATAAGCCTCAGGCACTTCTGTTCCACTACAGCTGTTTCTTAAGTTGGGATGCTGGCATGTGGCAGCCAGCTCTGCTACTTGGTAAGAAAACTCAGAATAAATGTAAAAATATTGCCCTCAACAACCATTATCTCTGGTGTTTGCCACGGCTGATTTTTTTTTTATTACTGTTTTTAATTTTTATTTTTTGAGGCCACTGATGCATGCTGTTGTCAGGGGTTTCTTTGTTTCTGGTTTGCCAACAGCGAGAGCGTATGCTCCACAGTGAACATGAGCTGTGTGGCATGGTGTGAGAGCCAGGGCTTTGCTCCTGCTTGGGTAAGCATCTGCTTTAGCAAAAAGAGTGTTGCCGAGGGGAGGGCAGGCAGCCTCTTGCAGTGAGGGATTTCAGTTTGTACTTGCCATGCGGAAACAGAGCGGGGATCAGAAACCATGTGTTTTCATTGCTAGGTTTGCTGCCACATGTCCTTTTTCACTTATAGGCCAAAATATCACAAGAGGATGGTTACAACTTGGTTTGTGCATTGCTTCTTGCAGATTTGCAAGCTCTCTGCAGCTGGTGTGCTTTGAGTGTCTGCAGGGGGGACGTTTTATAGATACCAAAATGCCTGTGAGAAATGTAGATGGCTCTGACCGTAAGAAACCTGAGGCTGAAAATTCAGATGGGAAATGTAGGTTTCATCCGTGTTCAAGTATTAACTATCTGTTGCCTCACAGAGTGATAGAAGGGGAGCAACTCAGTAGCTAAGACAGTTTACTCCTTGGACATTTAAAACAGTTCTAAGAGACTCCACCTAAGACCCCACCTTGAGTACTGTGTCCAGTTTTGGGCCCCCTACCACATGAAGGACATGGAGGTGCTGGAGCGGGTCCAGAGAAGGGCAACAGAGCTGGTGAGGGGTCTGGAGAACAAGCCTTATGAGGAGAGGCTGAGGGAGCTGGGGGTGTTCAGTCTGGGGAAGAGGAGGCTGAGGGGAGACCTCCTCGCTCTCTCCAACTCCCTGGAAGGAGGCTGTAGAGAGGTGGGGGTCGGTCTCTTCTCCCAGGTCACAGACGATGGGACAAGGGGCAATGGCTTCAAGTTGTGCCAGGGGAGGTCCGGGTTAGATATTAGGAAATATTTCTTTACTGAAAGGGTTGTCAGATGTTGGAATGGGCTGCCCAGGGAGGTGGTTGAGGCACCATCCCTGGAGGCGTTCAAGAGACGAGTCGACATGGTGCTCGGGATATGGATTAGTAGTGGATTGGTGTTGTTTTGGGTCTGGTGTGGGGTTGTGTGGGTTTTTTGTTCATTTTTTTTTGGGGGGTGTGTGTGTTTTGCTGGTTTTTTATTGTTTGGTGTTTTTTTTGGTTTTCATTGGTTGGACTAGATGATCTTAAAAGGTCCCTTCCAACCTAGGTGATTCTGTGGTTCTGTAAAATCCGGTGTCAAGCTTTGTAATCCATCTATAGGATTCACTAAGATTTCATTTAGCCATTAGAGCTCCTGCTTTGAGGAAGTGATGCAAACAAAAAAAAAAAACTTGTTCTCAAAAAAGAAGCGATCCTTCTTAAAATTTAGCAAACTACTTTAAACAGAAACACACGAATATCAGCTCGAAATGGCAGGAAAAGCTTACTCATTCTCTTACAGCACCCTTCCTTGCTTTTGGGTTTCTCATCTTGGCAGTGCTTGAGGTCACTCTTACGGTACCCCAAGGGAATGGAGAGCTCTGCTCCAGCAGCTAGGCCCTGCCATTGGGGCGGCAGACCACCACTCTGATTTGACAAAGCAAAGCAACAGTACGAGGCAGTTTAAGAAGGGAGGTGGAAAAGGCCGTTTCATCCCATTCTGCTTGCAGTCCTGAGGAGTTACACAAGAGAAAAGTTAGTATCAGCGTTTTACCTGCATCCCGTGACTAAAAACATATCAGCAAATCAATTTTGGTCGTGTTGTATTTGTTACAAAGAGAAACTGCCTGAAACAGTATTTACTGAAAGTAACTACGCGGTTACTTCCCTAATTTTCTCCTGCTTCTAAGCTTTACTTCCTTGATGCTTCGCCCTCCTTCTCTGGGCTACAAGCTGGGCAGCCGACAGCTGTGTGACAGTGGCCAGTGGGTCCCCTCTGCCTGCCTGTTTCCACACCCTGAGACTATATGGGAAACATCTCTTGAGAATGGGAGCTCCCCAGAGAAAGCTTGCAAACTTGGAAATGTGACTCAGCTAATTAAAGGGAACTGTTTAACACGTTAGCTTGCCAGAGGCTTCAACAGGAGAGTGGTGCCAGTTTTAGAAAGGAGCAGCTGAGATGACTGAAATAATTGACAACAGAGACGGTCCATCATTTGGCACCCATCTGTCAAAGTGCTATCTAAGAGAAAACTGCAGGTAAAATAAATAGGGCCTAAACTTGATCAGCTGGTGTTTTGTATTTTAAAACTCATTCTCTGGCTTCACTAGCCAGTTTAGCCATTGTCAGAGTGGTATCTATATCTATATAGACATAGAGTGTTTTCTCTCAGGCGTCTGCAAACTAGAAACAGTGGGATTTTTTACTTGCTCTCTGCATAGGTGTTTTTGTACAATTGCTCAAGGATATTTATTTTAGACTATCAAGTCAAGGCTGAGTAGATGTCTGACCACTAAAACTGTGGCTGCCTTGAAGTAGCAAGTTCTGTGTTATGTACCGAGTCAGACGTGCTTCCCTGCGACAGAAGCTGCAAATGATGTGAACAGTAGCTGCAACACGTACTGAGAGCTGAAATTAGGATATTTGTTTTATGCTTTCACACTTGAAGTTGAAACTACATTGAAACCTGCAAACAGTTACAGTTCTTGCTCAGATGTTTATACTGATGGACTGACCTTAATCTGAGAAAGACAGGGTGTAGAGAGGAGAAAGCCAGCTAACAAAATGAAGACCCATGAAGCTTTCAAGTCCCCATGTTATGGTGGTTAATCATATACTTAATCAATAAGCCCACATATTATCAGAAGGGGATAAGAATATTTGCATAGCAGAGCATATTCAGAACATATTACAAGCTGTCTAAAGATACATTTTTTTTCATTTAAACCAGCTTTCTTTCTGTTAGGGTAGGAAAAAGTCTGCAGTTAGTGCTACATTCTTCCCTTCCCAAATTTATGATCAGTTCACACTTTGAAGCTGAAAGCTATAGAGGTTGCTGTACAATCACTGGCTGTATATTGGTGGAGTGGTCCAACACTTATGCTGGATTCTGTATTTGACATTTTCATTGGGAGGATAAAAAGAAATAGGCAGAGCATAAGAGAGAAAAAAAAAAAAGGAAGAAAGTGACACTAAAGAAGGATAATAAACTCTGCAGGGCAGATCCTCAGCTAGTATAAATTACCAAGTACATATCTCTATAGAAACATCCAGTTTTCAAAGCTTCAGGAGCTTTTCAGCACAAGAAGGTGTGCTGCACACAATAGGAGATGCTCTGCAGTGCAGCACTCTCCACTGGTTTGCTCATGATACTATGGCCATAAATACATAGGCATGACTTTCACCCGACTTACAATAACTGCAGCTTGATGCATCTATGAGAGATGTATGACTGAGTCTGAAGATGTGTAGATACATCATATATATATATATGCATATATCTTTGAAATGAAAGTGCATTCACTTAAAATTTAATGGCAAGAATATGACTTGTTAAATCAGTAAGGTTTTTGCAGGGAGACACAATGAAAGCTGAGAATTGATTTTGTTTGCATGCAGCATTGAGAGGGTACCAAGGTCTGTACCGGCTGATGCCCTTCTCTGGGGTCAGCTACAGAGAGATTCTCCCGAGGCACAAGTTCTGGCTTTTCTGGCTGCCTCTGTCTTGTCCACACACACAAAAAACAGAGGGCCTATGTCACATCCCCACAGGTCTGAATACCAGGCAAAATGGGTTGCTGGAGCCGGTCCATGTCCCAAAATAAAGCCTCTCCATTTTACATTTTAGGTATAGTCTGCTTCACTTTGTGCAATGAATCAAAACGTGCCTATTGAATGAGATTATCATCAATGTTTTTATAACGTATTTGGAAGATTAGACTAATCATTTGTAGGTGTTATATTTTCTTATCTCAAATAGGGTGTCTTCATCTTGGGTGCCTCCCCATTCAAATCTTGTTTCATATAACTATAACCTAGGATAGTTTGACAGTAATGTTATTCATGAGATGCGAGCTGGCAAATACCAAGATTTAGTGTAGAGGCACAGCAAGAGAGAAAAGTCCTGGTAAGATCAGAAATAAGTAGCTTTTAAACTAAAATGTGGTTAAAATGGGAAGTTGGTAAGCCTAGGGGACATTACAAAGTAGGATGGAGGCCTTTTACATCTCTGACGAGAGCATGAATCACAAAACAGATTTGAGGAATCGTGAATTCACCAGTGTAATGCAGCAGTTAATTTTCCCTTGCTATGAATTGTATGCCACGCTAAACTCTTCAACACTATGGATGTTTTCTGAGCTTCATTTACTCTCCTTACTACAGCTTCTCACAACTCATCAGTTTTCACTGCACAGAATTAAAACGTTGTATTTTAGACTTTGTTGCCTTCTCTTTTCTAATATTAAAATGTATTAACTTGATATCTCATCCCACCCAGGGAAGCCAAGACACTTTGGCTCAGGGAATCCTATCGACACTCAAATGTGCCTATCGCTGCCTGGGAGAGCAGAGTTAAAGCTATAGGGGAAAGTTCTGAAGAGTGCTTTTATGAGTTTGAAAGACATTACAGTACTTAGGTGTTTCTGTTGCAGATGTTCAGCTTTGCCCAGTTGCCCTCCAATCCCTTGAACAGGGAGCTCGGGGTGTTTATGCAGAGGCAGATGCAGGGGTGGGGGGTTGCCCCTCGTGCTCTGACCCAGCAGGGTAGGAGCTGTGTACTGTAGGAGCCTCAGAGCCAGGACAACACATTCCTTATCCCTGTGTCTGCGTTTGTCCACACAATATGCTTTCAGCTCCTCACTCGGGCTTATAAATGACAGCTTGGGAATTTGAGTTAATAGTTTTCTGAATCTGGCCCGTAGCAAAGTCATATCAGCATTGCAGCCCTGAAGAATAAAGCTTATTATCTCCCTCAAAACCCAGGCCACGCCTCTTAAATTAAAAAAAAAAAAAAATCTTTAAAAATAAAAGGCTTCTCAACTACTTGATCTTGCCAGCAGCATTTCTGAGGTGTAACGGAGAAGAGATCTCCAATGGGAGGTGTCTCTAAAAGCTCCAAATGGAATTCCTCTAGAAGAGTATCACACACGAAATGTGTCGCCTGATAAGGCAGCAGGAGAGTCTGCTGTGCAGCTCAAGGGTTTCCTTTGCAGATGGCCAAGGGGGTCCCATGAGGCTGGTGTGCTGCTGAAAATACTGGGTTTGTGGAGAGCTTAACAGGAGGGTGAAAGACGAGAGCAGAGGAGGGAATGCCACAAGAACAGAGAGCAGAAGAGAGATGCCAAGTGAGTACACATCCCGAGGGGGACCACTGCACTGAGTGCCAGCAGTTTGTGTGCAGGAGGGGCCCTGCCACACCAGATCGAATTATCTGGCATAGCAACCAAAAATAAACAAGCCCGTTAAACACCCTACTGAGGAACGAAAGAAACCCACTCAAAGTTCAACATGCCTCATTCTCTTCTAACTTGACAGCTTTTGAGTTAGTTCTGCTTAACTTTCCCGAGTGTCCTTGTGCCAGCAAGCTAGAAGGTAATTGGGGTAGGTTGACAGCTAATTTAAATTGTCATAGCTTCATTAACTTCAGTGGAAAGAACTAAGTTCATTTTCACTGTCTGGCGATAGGGACCTCTGTCAGCCATGTGTTGTTCCTTCTGGCAGCAGCTGATTGGTAATTAATATGTACGTGCGTTTGGTAAACAACATACTTTGGGCACAAAAGACAGGTATTATTTTTCATCTCAGTCTATTAGTTTTACACACCGAGGGGTGAGCACTTTGGTAGGAAAAGTCACTTTTCTTTGTTTAAGACCTTGACCTTTTCAGACAAAACCTGTAAATTATTTCACACACTTTGCCTGTAGTTTTATTGAACTGGTCTTATTAGCAGTGAAATTTAAGTCATTAAAATGAAGCTTATTTCAAATTATAGGTCAGAGTCAGGCCTGGATTTCATATAAGAGTGTAGAAAATTATTTCTTCTAATTGTCTTGCATACGCTGTAATAAAGACCCCGTTTTTTGCCTTTGCTCAGGTGCAGCTTCCTTGATTTTGGGTGTCTAGGGTCAGAAAAGCTTGTGGTTTGTCTGCTTTTGATTAGTGTTTTCCTCCAAACATCCTAAGGTGTTTCAGGAGCTTAGGCTGAAAAGTATGGATGCTTCTTATCTCCCATTACGTTATCAAGCCACTCAGATGTATTTGCTCCTGGTTAGCTGAAGGAGAAATTACTGACTGTTATTATATGCAGAAGGAGATACGCTTCTGAGTGAAATGCCTTCAACCCAACTGAGTATGAACAAGTCTTTTTTTTTTTTTTTTTCCACAAGTATATTTCCATGACTTTTGAGTTTTCTAAGCCTCTGTCTTTGCCTGGACTAGCTAAATAATGCTATATCCTTGAGTGTAACATGTTCAGAAACTTGCAATAGATGGGGCAGGCTCAATTTTAAACATCTACCTGCTGGGCGAGCTCGAGCTGAAGCTTTCACCTCTGTCCACTCTCTTATCTACTCAAGAATGCCATTACTAGTCGGCATTTTAGCACATTCTCCTGGAAATCCTGTTTTGTGAACGCCTATGGAGCATTGCTCTGGTAATGGTCCTACTGACATAAAGTTTCCTTAGAGCACACATGAAGATGCACTTCCTAATATGAAACCTTGTCTAAATACAGTTAGTTAATCAGAATTAATTTGTAAATATTTATTTATAAGAAATCTGTGAATCTTCAGTGGTTTTCCAGAAACACTACGTGCATAAACATGAAGTGAACAAAACTTCCAAGTTTTCAATGTTTGATTCATCTTCTTTATCAGAGTGGAGCAAGGAGGGAACACCATTTCAAATGATGGTCAGCAGATATATATTTTTATTTGAAACAGTAGTGTACATAGAAGAACTGGATTGACTGTGAAGACTGGAAAAGGAAGTGGTGCTTGTTTTCTCAGGAGAGTTTCTGGTGTCCTGTATTTATGTTCTGAACATAAAAACGTGGGATGCAGTGGGATACCCGTAAAGCCTTCTGACAGCCTTGTAATGGTTTTATAGACTGTGCTGTGCCCTATGCTTAGAAACGATGCCTGGTGTAACACTCGTGCCTGCTCTTGGCTTGGAGAGGTTTGGATTTCAGTGATAACTTCAGGGTAAGCTTGGATTTTTCTTTTTCATTTGTACCGCCACATGATATAAATACATTAGGCTCTTGCCTTTACTAGCCCAATATGAATTTTTGCGGAAAGAGCCTTTGTCAAAGGGCAGCCTCTTCAGTGGGAAGCTCTGGTGGCCGAGAGCACCACAGGCACTCGTTGAGGTGTGAAAGCAGATCTGGCTGCAGCAGCTTCCTGTGGCACCTCCAGTCTCCACTACTGGAAAAGGAGCACAGATCAGCCAAAGCCTTTTTTTTTTCCTTCTTCTTGTTAACTACTAGGAAGCGATCAATTCTGAGGGAGTCTTTCCTCGGAATGCAGTCTTCCAGCAGGAATATTTCTAGACATACAGAAATTTTTGAACAAGCAAGGAGTACGAAGAGGGGCTATAAATGCCCCTGCTATGGGAAGACAGCGGGTTGGTGCTAAAGAACCTGCCTTGTCCCTGAAGTTTTCTTTGGCCAGCAAAGCTGCTATGGAAAATTTTTCCTTTCCATTTTTTGACAAGTGGAGAGTCATAAAAGAAGTACAGGCTGTGTCAGAAAATGACAGCCAAACAAGAAGTGCCCCAGCAGAACAACAACTCTCTCTAGGTGGAATTACTGGTTTGGGGAAATACTCACTGTATCTGAATCCCAGGAGCTGCAATTTTCTATCTGCAGTTTATTGTTGCCATGGCAGATGAAGCCCAGACCTCATTCCTCAGTGCTTTGAAATTGGCATTAGTGGCACCTGTGAGGGAATACCCTGCAAGAAAATCTAGGGTTTGATTCCGCCGGCGTTCGTACACATCCTAATTGCTTGCCTAAGCAGCTCGGCTGCCTTCCAGTGGGACGAAGCACAGGTGTGAAACTACCCATCTGTACGTATTTGCAGATTCAGGACTTTGTGCTATTGCAGTAGACAGGAAACCACTCAAGGGAAAAATAAAACGGGTGTTAAAATCACAAATGGAATAGGTAGCCAACTGTTTAAATTTATTTTAAATTATTAGGGGAGATTTTAATTGTATTAATGAACCATACGGAAATGATAAGATTTTCTTAGGGCTCACAAAGTTCTCTATAAATATTAAGAAATTTCACAACATTGCTGGTAAGGATGTAAACATAATTTTATCCATTACAGAAACAGGAAAGCTATAGGATGTAAAGGACGAATAATTTCCCAAGAGCACGTGGTAACAAATCAGTGGGTTAGCTGGGACTATAGCCCCTTCGAGACCTTATTCACCAGACCATACTCCTATGGCTATATATTTCCTTGTACAAAAGTAAGAAAAAATTGCCTCTTGTACCTTCATATTCCTTTCTAATAACTATTTCTCATCGTGGGAAGGCTTTATGCTCAGCATTCACAGCCTGCTGCTGTGAGTCTCCTAAATAAGGCAGTGCACAGTCATAGCTGTACTATTTTTTAATGTTTAAGTGATGCATATACTGTTTCAGGGGTTTTTTACTCAAATATATTTTTACTGACGTGGTACCTCTGCACCATCACCTTTTCCGCTTTGTTCATTTCTGTACTTTTCTTGTATCAGTTTCTGTCACTGTGTTAGAAGAGCTGCATTTCACAGTAGTGTTTCAGTCAGTGATTTAAAGACAGCTGAGGTGGAGATTTTTGGGGGCATTTCAATTACAGATCACTGTTGACTCTCTTATGGTCAGTAGGGCTGCCTGTGGAGCACTAATTGGAAGGTTTTCACCCGTTTGTGCGTTCAGCTGCCATCTGTATGTGTCTCCTTAGATAGAACCGTTCATAAATACATGAATGACACATCTACAGGATTATTTTTTTATGTATAGCATTCATGTAGCGAACAATATTACTGTAGTTTCCTTGATTTCCATACATGTTATTGCTGCCTTATATTAGTGCGGCTGAGCGTATTTTATGAGCCCCACCAGGTACTATGAAATCAAGTTGGTTTTTGATCACTTTTAGCCCAGAAGTTGGAGCACATCGCTCCTGGGCTTTACAGGAGCCCTGCAGGGGCTGGACACAGAGGTGTGAGTCTCCAGGAGGTGCCCATCAAGGAGGGCTTGCCCTTGGGACACACTGATGCCCTGGTGTGGTAGGAACGGCTGTGGACCAGCAGCATCTAGGGCTTTGCCATTTTGTTTGCCTGTCAGAGCTGTGGACGCTGTCTGGAAGAAACGTTCCAGTGGCGCTAGAAAACACGGAGACTGGCTCTTTGTTCAAGGCTTTGAACAACTATTTTTTTCCCCCTCCACGTCAGGCGACCAAAAGGCGGCCTTGGTTCTAGGTATGGATTCATCTGCTTAGTGTCCTCCAGGCTGGACGCACATAGTGGTGCTTATCAGCAAAAATAGGGAATGAGGCAGGGGGTGCTTCAAAAGTTCCTGCTTACGTCTCCGTGAAGATTTTCTGCATTCCACAGAAAGCTTGTTCACCTCTGCTTTGGAAGGATGTCAGGCTGCTGTTTTTATTAGCAATGCCTTGCTTGCCAGCTAGAGTACATCTTTACAATGTTCATCGTATAAAGGAGTTCATACATGTCTATAATGCACTTTATGCTACTATCCTGCTTATATGAACAATAGCTTCGGGCTTCGGTCTATGTTACATAGAAACACTCAGGCTTTTGATTGTCTGAACTCAACTGATTCAGATTGGCTCTTAATCCTAGAAGCCTACAGTTCCAGAAGCCTTAATCTTCAATACGATGTCAATTGCTTTTCTTAAAACACTCCCAAGAAGGAAAAATCTTGGACTTCTAATCTTGGACTAGATGATCTCCAGAGGTGCTATCCAACCCCATAACACTCTGTGATTCTGTGAAAAAGGTGCACCTAGACTATACGGAGGTCTAAATTTCATCTTGACTATCAAGTATAGCAACAGTATAGGAGTTTCCATGGCACTGAGTCCCCCCAGTTGGAAAGTTCTTTTCCAACATCAGTACCTGTATTTCAGCAGCTGCTGTAACAGAACCCAATGACCATGCTTCCCCTGCTAGTCTGCCTAACAGCATCCTTCCAAGTTGTGCTTGGCTTGCATCCTGGTCTGAATGTGCTTCCCTCCTGTTGACCTTACTGAAGAGGTGATAATGGCACATCCTTTCCAGAAAAAAACCCAGTGTCACACTGATCACATTCCATCTCAGTGTTGAAGTAGCAATACTCATTATGTCAGAGGTTACTTCTGCCAGATAAAGGGATAATCAGCTGAAACATCTGTGTGTTTCAGAGGATTACCCTTGAGTGGAGGAGGTAGGAAAATCAAAAAGCATACACACAAAGGCAGACAATATGTTTGTTGTGGCTTTCTGTACCTTCAATGCATGTTATTTGCTCTTTTGTAACTCAATATATGGGCCCTAAATATTGTTTTGGTGAATGATAATAACAGTAGCACTTAGACAAACTGCAACTTTTGCCAAAAGCAGCATAAACCAATCTTTTAAATACTGCAGTCTTACAAACAAAGCCCTAGGAAATAAACATCCCTTATAACTGTCAAACTCAGAGCAAGCTTTCATTTTCTCATTGCCAAAAGCATGCCTCAGTCTGGGAAAGTGAGATAGAATGACCACTATCATGCCTGCTCTTTGAATAATCTATTTGCAAGAAAGATGTGGAGTAACACTGAAAAAAAAGAAAAAGGTTAAAAAAAAGTGATTAGCTAGTGAGATGAAATAACGAGCACTCAACAGGTCAAGGGGTATAAATTAGAGGCATGTTTTCTCGACAAAGTAATCAACTACAAAATTCATACATTCTCTTGTTTATTGCAAGGCCAACTCATCTTTAAAACTTGAGACCTTTTACCATGTAAAACAGAAAAAAAAAATAGATCTTGCAAGGAAGCTGCAATTAGAGTAATATAGAGTAAAGTAATGATGCAGACCTTTGAAATTAACCTGAGGAAAAATGTAATGATTCTGAAGGAGTATGTGTGAAACTTTGCAATGACATTTCAGGTTCGGTGGTGATGCTGATTGTCATTTTTGCTGGCCCCAAAGTAAAAGCAAACGTGGTTAACCAAGCTTCTTGCACTGAATTCTATCAGCTAGATAAGATGTTCAGCACTTAATGTACAGTACATTGGGTGATTGTGGCTAGATAAGATGTTCAGCACTTAATGTACAGTACGTTGGCTGATTGTGGATGTCACCAGAGAAGAATGTGAGGCCAACTCATTTTTTTTGTTACAAACACTGATGGGGATGATTCTATCTCCACATAGACTATCATTACGTCGCTGGTTGGTTAACCTCTGTTCCCCTTATTCAGGCATATACATGCGATGAAAGCTCCATCCAATACATGCAGAAATATCAGTGGGAGAATTCCTATTGCTTCCCGTTAGGTTGTGCCATAATATTGGGCCCAGTCTTTCACTGCATTGCTTTAGCACATGGTCATCAGTACTGAGGTGTCAGCTAACAAAAGCCACCGAGCTGTGGACGTTTGTCTCCTATGACTCATGAATAGCTGTGTATATAGTATTGAGAGCATTAGACAAAGCCAAGTTCTTACACAATTTATACCCCCTTAATTATCTTCTGTCACAGCGAGTTATCATTGTTTTTAATTAAGCAAACGTCCTTAGACTGGCAAGATGTGCTGCTTCATGCTTTATCCCTGCTGGAAATGTTTATTTCTGTTTCAAAAATTTTAATATAAAATATCAGAGAGGTGGAAGGAGAGCAGAGGTTTCAAGCACCCTGACATCCGGTACTGTATGTTATGTTTCCCTTACTCTGTCCTCAAGGTGAGCAGTCAAGATAAGCCAAGGATCTGCAGCCCATCTAATTTGTTTTTCCATCATTTTCTTAAGTTGTCGTAAGTGCAATAATCATTACAGTGTAAGTGACACTGCTGGGAAAATCAATTCTTCCTCACTGAATAGAAAATAACTTACGCTATACTCGAGTCCTAATCGGTGTTTTGTTTATTTTGACGGACTTGCAGCTAACTGCTGATTACTTTGGCCAAGAAAGTTCTGCGTCTTCTGGCAAAGGCACTGCTTGCTATAAAACATTATGAAATCGACTTCCAATTGAAATGTAATAAAAACTGCTTATGGATCTACACCGAATTTTCTGTCAGATGTTCGATATTACGTCCTTGAAGATTAAAAAGTCTCTGAATATTTATTAGCAAGATGGAAGGCTATTCCAGATAGGCTTTGAACCATGCTCATCAGTGGAGCGTGTGAATGACTTCCAGTAGTACATCTGTCATATATTCTATTATTATAAGATTACTATTCCCCCTTTGCTGTTTATCTATAATTCAACCACAACAATGAAAAAGACACTTATGTGCTATATGTGGGCACAAAGCCCACATAACTGATGTCAGCTTTTCAACCTGAGGAGGAACAGGAGTTAGCAGAGGTTATCAGCACTGTGTCATGTGGTGTGCCATAAAACCTCTTCAGTTCTACTGTATATGATGAAATAAATTCTGGGATGGCAGTTTGTACTTGGCTAAATTTTAATAAGAAAGTTATATTGCAAGGGGGGGAAAGGGCTTTTTTTAAGTGTTTCGGTTTCTTGTGCAGCATTTGTGCTCCAGAGTTGATGCTCGTAGTGTATGGGACAAAACTCCTGTGATGAAAGGGGAGTTCATCACCAGTGATGAACGGTAGAAGCCCTCCACATCCAGAACCAGGGCTCGTGACCTGGGGTCCAGCTGAGACTTGATTAGCTGTTTGGAGCTGCAATATGCTTTTCCTGGGTTTCATTATTGGGGAAGGAAGCCAATATTAATCAAAACAAGCTTATCTGAAGTAAGGACCCTCTATTACCCTGCGTAAGGAGGCAGCCAGGATTCTCCATTTCTCCCTACCCTTGTAGGTTCTGTGTCGTGTAGCAGGAGGGTCTGTGTGCTGTGTCCCTACCTGGCCAGGACACGTCTGGAGACCTGGGAGCGCCCATGCAGCTGTGTGCCCAGGCCACGATGCCCCATGTGGAGCGGGGACCCCATTCCTGGCAAGCTCCTGCTCGGCTCCTCGGCAGCCCATCCCTGTGTCAGCGGAGCTGGCTCTGGAGTGAGTCGCTGCAGCTTCCCTGGAGCAAAGTCTCTCTGGGAAAAACAAAACAAAACCAACCAAACACAAAGGGGAAACCAAGGCTCCTGTGTGCAAATGCCCCCTCCCATTGCCAAAAACCTGATTGCAGTTAGTGGTGTCCCCCACGCTCTCCTCCAGTGGATAATCCTTGGCTGACTGGGGGATGGAGAACTCCTGAATTCCTTTCCTAACCTAATACGAGGACGGACACTTTTCCAGTGATCTGAACAAAAATCTCTTAACCTGAGCATTAAATTCCATATATAATGAAGGATACTTTGTGCTAGTTTGTCTATTTGGTTCTATCCTCCCTGTAAATTCTTCAGAACAAAGGATTCATTTCCTGATTTATTTATTAATTTTCTTTATTTTTTTTTTCCTGCTGGTGAAAAGGAAGAAAGAAAGGGAGGCTGTGTTTGTGTTTGGATAACCAGGAGCATTTTCAGGCTCTGTATCCATCTCTGTGTACAGCTGTTCAGGGAGAGATACTGAAAAGCTGCAAGTGGGTTCTTGTGCCACCTTATCTCATTCAGACAAGAGAAGACACCCCTTGGCTTATAACGATAAGCTACAGCCTTGATCGATTTGATCTGTGCTTTTGTCCTTCTTCATAATTTGAGCTATTGATTCTATTTATTAAAACTAATTTAAAAAAACACAAGCCCTGAGTGCTCTGCTGTTCCAGATCAGGCTGCTCTGGGCAGTCTGATCTGAAGCTAATCCATTCACTGCTGATTTATTTTCACTCTGTTTTCAAGCAGAGTTCTGTTCTGTGTTTCATTTTTTTGCCCTCTGTTTCTCTCTGAGAAAAAAGACATTTAATTTCACACCTCCAGTTAGAGCTGGGGGGTCTAGATTCCTTTTTCTGATATATGAAGTGAGCTCAGGAAAGTTTACCTGACTTATTCATGCAGGTTTTGCTCGGATGGTGCCCCCCTGTGTATCGTTCTCTGTTGTCTTAAATCAAAGCTCTACCTTTGTGCTAGAGAAGAAATCTGTGTATTTGTTTAAATGCATTCTTCTTGCCGTATTGGAGTTAATGGGACTTACCGTGTTCCTGAATTAAGGCTCAGCAGAGGAAATCCTTTCCCTGCTTCTTCCTGGGAAGCACAAGTTTGTCTAAGGGATGGAGGATGGTTCTTTAATAATATATCCCTTTGTTCAGACTTGGAGAAATCAAATGCAGCCTTTACTATTAAAAACAGATGAAAAATAAAGCCTTCAGGAGCTAGGTATCTTTTAGTACCAAGCTGGATTTGAGTCTCTGGCCAAGGATCAGGATTTAGTGGTATTTATTTACTGTCAGTGCATTTTCCTGGTGATCTTTTAGTGCCCTTCTTTCCCTCAGTTTAACGCATTTGTTTAAAGCTTCAACCTTCAAATTCTTCAGGTGGTTAAAAGCTCTCTGGGTGTCTTGCTTGGGCAGGGACTGCGTATCATGCCTGCTGCATCTCAGTGTTTGCTGCTGTAGCATATTCTCTGCATGGTAAAAACACTCACAGTCTGTTCCTAACTTATCCTGAGGGATGCTTGGTCATTCTCTCAGTCTACAGCCTGCAATTTCTTGTGCAATATGTCATAACTATCAGTTGGAATCAATCAGACAAAATATAAGCCTAGATACCGTCATAAAGAAAACAGGCATGAGGTAACAGCCTCCGAAGCCTTGGCCTGCTTTTAAAAACATTCCTCTTTACTTCAGAATCAATACGGACACAGAAATATGGACTCAGTATTGCTGAATATTTCTTTGTATGTTAGAAATGCCTTACATGGTGCTGTAGGAAGATATCTTTCTTTTGACTTGAGGGCCACAGGTAGGGTATTGATCGGACCCTTGCTGCAACCAACATTCAAGCAAAACACCCAGCTGTTCAAGCCCCTCAGCTTGTTTATAATGCAGTCTCGCCCCAGCACTTGGCAGAGATGTTGCATAGCCCAGCAAGGATCTTCTGCAAGTGGTCAGCAGCTCAAATTTGGCCCATCAGCACCAACCAAGGGCATGCTAGATGCTCTTTCCACAGTCCCCTGCCTTGCCCCCTGGCCCCCAGGCAGGACTATAGCCCAGCGCAGACAGATGACCCATCAGTTTTGCCACTGTAGGAAGAGATCTCTGCCCTCTCTGCCCTCTCTCTCCCTGCAATGCGAGCTGTGGCTATGGTAAGGCAGATCCAGTATCCTATGGGCAACAGGGATTCTTAAAACCTGCTAAGGGTAGAATGAGACTAGAGCAAGTGTTTAGGAGGTATTGCCACAATACTGCTCCAGCCTCCAATTAATTCCAGCCCAGAGGATTGCCTGAAAATCTTGTTGTTTGTTTAGTAGCCCTAAATTATCTCTCCTCAATTTATTTGTACATTCTACCTGTGAGCCTACACAAGCTTCTTGCATCCGTGCAAGCTTCATGAAGGAGTTCTGGCAGCCCGTGTACACTGCATAATGAGCCAGGTCCTCTTATTTGCTTTGAATCCAGCCCCCTGTATCCTCATCTCTAAGCTTTTGTAATGGCAGAGCTGACAGAGCATCAGTTCTTGTCTCCAAGACATTTTGTAGACCTTTAGCATCCCTTTAAGCTTCTGAGGCTGAAAAGTCCCAGACAAATTGGTTATTCCTCTTATGGAAGCCAGTTCATGTCTTTGATCAGTCTTATTGCCCTTCTCTTTACCTTTCCCAATACTAGTATGACCTTTTCGAGATGAAAGGGATCAGAACTACACCCTCTATTCAAAGGCTATGTGAACCACTGTTTGTTTTTTTTTTACTCTAGAGAAGGGGGAGGAAGGTTTTAGGAAAAGAGTGCAGCCAACAGGTCACACAAAGCTTTTAGATTCTTATGAGCCTGAATCTGCTTTATAGTCCACCTCCCAAAGTGGGGGAGGACAGTAAAGGATAACTTGAGATTTCACAGCGGCAGTGCATTTCCCCTGTTTTAACAATTATCAAAATGACCTAGCAAAAGAATTTATGGAGAGCTGAAGCATTATTTTACTACTTTTATTGTTAAAGAATGCTAATGTGTTGTGTTTATTTTGGAAATGCCTTGTAGAGCCAATTCTGTGCAACAAAATAGGAATGAGAACGCAGCACTGATTCAGTTTGACCCTTTGATCTTCTGGCAAAGGGAGACATCTAATGCTTTAATTGTTTTAACCTAAGGAGCAACCTCTTCTTCTGTGATGTACAAAAAGTTGGACTAGCTGCAAATACTGAAGAATACTTCAATGCATTGATCTAGACAGAGATAGCCTGCGTCTGAGAGTGCTGTGATAGGTGGTGTTTGCTTGTGCTGAACTGGGTAATGTCAAGGGGAGATCCCCATTTTGGCAGAGCTGTCCCAGGCTGGCAGCAGTGTGGGCTCTTTGCTGTTCTAAGGGTGCATATCTCTGCATCTCTGCCTGGCTCAGGGACATCTTGAGCAGAGTGATACCTTGCTTGCATGTATTTATTAATTTATTCTTGATTGTCTACTATCCATAGTATCCTGTAACAAGGAGCTGCATAGCTGAACCACATGCTTTGTGAAGACTGAGCTCCTCCTGCTTTGTAGGTCTTCTCACCCAGCTCTTGTTTTACTACCGTTGTCATCATACGTGTTTGTCACCTTGCTCCTCTCCCCCCTTCCAGATCGCTTATGACTGTGGTGTACAGGCCCTGAGCATGTCTCCATGGGATGCCACTTGTGACCTTCCTTCACTGAGGTGACTGTTACATCTATCCTTGTTTCTTCCAGTCAGGTGTTATCCGATTTTAAGTAAGAAGTTACCTGTCAGTCATTGAAAGAGCTAACGGAAGGATGTATAGAAAGGGGGCAGAAGTCCAGGCTTCATCCACTGAGGATAGATGTTGAAAGGGATATATTTTCCCAGGCAAGCTCTTTTCTAGAGGTCTTTCATAATCTGCAGCTTTGCCATGAGCAGGTCAAGTTTCTCTTCTCTCTATTTCACTTTTCTGTCACCCTTTTTAACAGGACCATATATGTTCATTATTTTTAAGGTGGTCCATAGAGGGTTTGTGTTCAAGAAGTGCTCTGAAGGTGAAAGCGCTAAGCACATCTTTATTCTGAACGTAAGCCAGTCTTTCAGGTGCCAGTGTGGTCAAGCTGGCATCTTTCTGAAAAAATAACATTCACTTTGAAATGCAATAGAGATCCACGCTTGACACCTGTGCAATCTTTGCACTATGTGTTACTGGGAAGAGGCCTGTCAATCTTAAAGGAAATAGTACAGTTAGAATTTTTAAGGCTGCCTGTAACACTAGCTGCTATGCTAAATTTATTCAGGGTCATCATTTTAACATCTGAACATCTGAAAATAAATCTATGGCTAGTGGAAGGTAGATAGAAAAACTCATCATTTGCAGTGGCAAGCTAATCCTTGCTAAAATACTGGAAAACATAATGTTTTGGGGGATTTTTTTTTTTTTTTAGTACAAAGAGAAGTAATAAGGATTTCTGGCTTTGTCATTCCCTTTATATCAAATTAGTGAAGTCTATGGGGAAGAAATCTCAATAACAGAGAGAGACTGTGAGGGAGAAGAGATGTTCTCAGGAGAGAGTGGGATGAAATTGAAAGAGTCTATCCTTCTAAATTCATATCCCTGTGAATGCTTCCCTCAGCAATCTCTGATAGATGAGCTGAGAAAAGTTCTTGGCACGGAAACAGTGGGTCTTGGAAGAGCACCCCTGACACGGGAATGAGCGGTGAGCCACGGCGGTAAGCAGAAGTGTTTACAGGACTGGGATAAAAAGTGCAAAGTGTTGCAGGTTCTGCTGGAAAAGCTCCTCTTGGCAGTTGTCATTACAGTGGGATGACTCTGAGCTCCCCTGCGCTGGCAGGAGCCTGTTGCTTGTGTTAAACTCATGGGAACTCCCATTCTCAGGGGGATGGGTGGTTCATCCTCTTGCACAGGAGCCAGCGGCTGCCCCCCTGGCAGTAGTCAGCCAAGACATCCAGATTAGAGGAAGGCAGGACCAGAGAGGATGAACAGCAGCTTCTGCTTCTTTGCATGGTGCTAGCGTAACAAAAGGTGGGGATTTTTCACCTTTGTCACTTTTAGCCTTATTTCAAAACATAGGCATCTAAAATGCAAATGTATGCTTCGGTATGTCAAAGGAAGGAAATGCTCCATTCTCCACAGTGGGAGAGAGGTGGGAGCATGTGGCACAGGCCCAGCGTGTTGCTGGATTTCAGCAGAGTTACATCAGCACGAGTCTCGCCGGTGCCCTGAGAACAGCAGGGTACGTGCCGGTCACATCCAGGAGCCCTCCTGTGGGAGATACTGTTTTCCCAGGACTGCCGGTGGAGTTAGCTGTGTTTGGCACTCGTGCTGGTCTTTGGGAAATACAGCACGTAGTGCATAGCTGAGAGAATATTTACTTTTACAAAGCTCATACTAGGATCCAGAGGAGAAAAAAAAGAGTGTGATCAAGTCTCCAAGTGCTATTCCTTAAATTGTTTCTGACCGCTCTGGCGTCGAGGAGTGTCAGATAGCTCATTACATCTTGGAACAAGCCTTTGGATGTATCCAAATTAATCCAAATATTAGGTGGTGACCCTGTTACTTATTAGGCTGTGTGTGCTATTTAGGGAATGTAACAATGAGTGTCTTTATTTTATTAATATTCTCTGATATTTTAGCTGTGTCCCATTAAGCAATGTAGGTATAGTGCCTGTGAAGATATGGATGTAAAAGGAGGTAAAAAGCACGCTAGCTCTTTCTAATGAATCTGACAAGAAAGATACAGTGTCAGAGGTAAGTTATTTGGCATTTTGCTAAACAATGATGGTTCAGCAAGATATTTTGCCAAAAAGCTTTCTCTGTCTTTTACCTTCACTAAGGCATCCAACCCAGAACTTGAGGAATTTGGTCCCTGGACTACTCCCCTCAGTCAATAAAAATAGCATCATATATGGAGGGCCTGCCAACACAGAAAGTCCTGAGGTCTTAGAGGTAGAAACTCTACACACAAAGAACCCTTGTCACCTTTCTGCTATGACCTCAGCCAGGGAACAAGCTGCTCTTCTCTCCCTGCTGCGTAATAAGAGTTTTTTGACACATTCTTGAGACAGGAAGAGAGTTGAAGTGGCCAGCTGTGTGTGAGCTGGATGGCTATTCTTCCTCTGAATCAAAAGAGAGGAAGAAAGTTTTGAAGACAATACCCCAAAGCCCCCCATCTGATTGGGCTGTGGACATTTTCCATAACCTTATTTGCCTTGACAGGTGGCCGATGAGAAAGAACACAAAGTGAAATGCTCTTTGTGCAAGAACAAAATACTTGTACAATACTTCTTTTGTTAGGAAAGTATGCAGAGATATTAATATAAATCGATGCAATACCGAGGGTGTCCTCAGAGTGAATGAATTTCTAATGGCACCTCACCATAAAGATGGTTGCAGATATCAAGGTCAGATTTTAAGGAAGTTGCACATTTATCACAGACTGTACATTTCTCAAAGGCCCATGTGAGTCAGCTGTGAAGAACAAGGATTTGCTTTTCGAAAAGTAGTGTGGTGTCTTACAGGATAATCAATACTAATGAAGTATAGCTATTTGTAAAAATAAAGCAATCACTATTTTCTGGCTTTCTGTAACCAAGACGGGGTAACTTCATTCACTTGTGTTATTTATCTTACACAAAACACTTTCACAGCATGCCTTTGATATTAATATAAGCAATTTTAACTGCTTTCAAGCTTACTGCTGGCCTTTTTTTTTTTGTGGGTAACTCATTCCAGGCAGTTAAACTCTTCCTGGATGCAAAGATGATCACTGTGATTCTGCTCCTGGGCCTGAAGAGGACCAGTTTGTTGTCGCAATTTGTGCTCCGTGGCAAACACTTTTTTTCTCTGTTGTGTACGTACTGTAGAGGGGTCCAGAGCTCCAGCTTTGCTTTGCTTGAGCTCTGAGCAAGCTTAAACACAGGAGGAGATCCTTCCTGCCCAGGGGGCATTGCTTTGGCTCTGCTTTCTCTGCTGCTCGGGTGCAGGACGTCAACTTTGCCCTTTGACTTGCAGCTGCCCAGACCCACTGGAGGGACCAGCGTCCCCGTGTCAGAGGATGCTCTGCTCTAGGCCTGCTCAGGGCAGGTATCATTTCTGTTTGTTACCAACTTTGTGTGTTACTGCTGCTGGCACCTAAATATTTGACAACATCCTTTGCAAAATCAGTTGACTCCGTTCCTCTCCAGCTTTGTCTCAGGGTAAAGCAACCCAGCCCAAGTACAGTGAAATAATTGCCCTAAGTGTAAACCACTAAGCATCACAGATCGAGTAAAAGGCCTGGTGTAGCATCTGTTTTTCTGACTGTGAATTTTGCAGTCTTCCCCTTCCCTCACCTCCAAATTCTGTGTTGTTTTCTTTTTAATCCCGTCTCCAGATTCACTCCCTCCTATTCAAGCAGAGGTATTTAAAAGCATAGTGGAGCTTTATTTTTAAACTGCCTGCCTGTGCGACCTTGGAAAGAAGCTCTCTGCACTGTCGTGGGGGGATGTACAGTATTACTGAGGACAGTGTATTCTTTGTCCAGAAATGAAAAGGGTATCAGTGCTGAGACTAAACATTCCTTGGTTTTGGAAAACTAAGGCAGGGGAGTCAGGGGGGCGGGGAGTGGAGTAACCTTTACAACTATGTTGCTTAACCACTTTTGCAGTCTTTTAGATGCTTTTTTTTTTTTTCCCTCACAACAATTTTCTGTCCTTCCTTATCTCTCCTTATCAGCTGTTGGCTGCTGAGGGGCACTGCGTGCAAATTATTGGCTGACCTAAGCAAGGTCTTGGGGGAAAAACAAATCCCGCAGCCGCTTTGCTGTGCGCCTGTGTGAGCAGCATCCTGGCTCTCCTGGGGAAACGGGCATTTTGTTATCCCTGTTACGGTATCGTGGGCACTCGCTCTACAAGTGAGATGCCAGCAGGACATCAGCTGTGGGATCTTAAAAGGCTTCTTGTCAGCTTTTTCCAGCTGGCTGGCATTATTACGCCAAGCAAGTCCTCACTAAATTTAGAATAGGAGTGCCATCAGTACTATTCATTATCCTTTTAATCTAATTCAGAAAAAGAAAAGGAAATTGATTTTTAAGGGAGGCCACTGGTAAAGATGAAGGAGTCATTTTTCACGAGCTACTGCACATTCTGCCTTTTAGATTCAGTCCTGCGAAGCAGACAGGCATGGCTAATAACTTTATCATTGCAGTTCTAATTGTATTTACTTTGGCTCTGTTTAACAGCATACAAACCAAAATATTTTCTTTCTCAGAGATGCCCCTTACATCGCTCCCTGACCTGAAGAGATTCCCTAGCGGCATACCCAAAAGGAGGACGTGTTGCCCTCACAGAGTTATCCTGCATTTTTGCAGTCAGATAGAAGAATGGTTTCCCCTTGTAATGCTGAGTGTGATGTTATACGGTACGGAATATCTCCCCGCTTAGTTCGGGTCCCTTGGCCAGTTGTGTGTGTCCCCCTCCAAGCCTATTGCCCACCCCCCAGTCTGTTTACTGCAGGGGCAAAGAGAGAAACAGGGCTGGCCTTGATGCTGTGCAAGCACTGTTCAGTAAAAGCTAGATCAGTGCATTATCAGGATGCTTTTGGTCAAAATTCTAAACTACAGCGCTGTAGGAGCTGCCATGGAGAGAATTAACTCTCTCCTAGCCAGGCCCTGTACAGCCTGAAACTCGGGATCTGTGGTTTCTGGCTTCTCCATAAAATGCATATTGCTTAATTTTCTCTTGGAATACTCGCCTTTACCTGCTTTTATTATCCCACAAAAGGAATAACCCAGGTGTATGGTCTAGATAACTTGTCCTTTTGCGAGTATTTGAAGGGGATGAGCAGCTGCTCTAAGCACATCAGGTGAAGGCAGGGATTAGATGCTGCAAGCCAGATTGTGCATATTAGCAAGGGATGACGGTCTCTGTCTTCTAAGTCCACGTACAGGTGGGTAAAGTAGGGGCTCTCAGTCTCTCAAATGCATGGATCATATGTCTCGGTTGAAAAAACAAATTGGAAAGCTCTTCCTCCATTATATAAGCATTCCTGTGCCAACAGGGTCCCCTTTTTGACATGAATCTGTTGTTACATGGATAGTCATTATTGGAAAAATACTCTGCTTGGCTTTGGTTTACCTTTAAGATGATGAAGTAGATCTCTGAAAAGATAAGCCAGTAGGGTGGTGGGAACAATGTTTTGTCGCTGCCAGTGCTGTTTCTTGTGATCCTGTCAGCCTTGTGAAGTCCCAACCCCAGCACCTCCCGGAATTGAGGCAACTAATATAAATCTTTCTCTGTTTTTAAATTAAAGCCTCATGAGTAGTGAAAATAGCTTTCCAGCATGATATGAATGCACTATAAAGGCTTTAAAACCAGAAAGCAAATAAAACTAATCTTTTTGCGTTTAGCTTGATGGTTTTTGAAGCCTGATGTTTTTAGCATCTGATTTACGAGTTTTGGACTCCTCTCCGCTTGCTGACAGGAAGGGGAAACCAGAGCTATGTCTGAAAGCAGCAACAAACTGCTTAATAGATTACAGAATTTCTTCCACTTAGGCAGCTGACTAGGAAAAATGCTTCCATGTTCATGAATATCTGCAAATGTCCCTTTCTAGTGAGATGTTTACCAGAACCGGACCCCAGTCATAGCAAAGTCATAGGCCAATATGAACCCATTGCAATGAGCTAAGGTCTTAAAAATGTTCTTCATAAATTTAAATTAAATCACATTTAGCTCAAAGGAATGTCATGATTCATTCCAGTGAGAATTAGGACAAAAGTTTAGGGCCAAAATGATACAGATCAATTGATTTATACCCTCTGGAACACAGTCTGCAGTATCTGTTTGCCTCCTCTTACAGCATGAAAATAGTCCTTCTCTATTGCATTGACTAATCAAGCAAAACCAGAAAAAAAAACAACAAATAAACAAACCATGGGGCAGGATTTTGTTGATTTTTGCATTTAATCAAGAGCATACTAAATAGGTAATTGCATCATTTTGTGTTCTTTTGCTGTAAAGCAAAGACTCATCTGTTGCTTGTGCTGGAACCTCCAGCACATCTCCAAACCAAGAAACAAAACCAAAGAAATAACCCCCAAAAAGTAAAAAGAGTAAATTATATTCCACTGTAAATCTTTGTTTGACAAAATACACGTTGCTGCAGAGGATTAGAAGGTGATAACATCAGTCTATTAGCTCAGAGATTAAAGTAAAATGTTCTTAAAAATCCTATCACATTTATTTCTTTGGAACCGAATTTAGTGATTTAGCGTTATGGTCACCGAATCTTTTTGGCTTTTTATTTTATTTGTCTTTGGTCCTTAAGTTATAAAGTTTATAGTATCTGCTTGATATAGTTCATTTTAACATCGTGAATTTGCAATTTACATGAGCAGGGAAGATAATTCTACAATGCACACACTTTCTGATTAACTGTGTGTGACTTAAGTAGATCTGAGAAATGAGTTTTAAAGAGTGTTTTGAAAGACCTAAATACAGCCATGCTTTATGAAGCAGAAATTAATGAATTTTTTATTTTTTTTTTAAAAAGCAACCTAGTCTAATTTCTGATAATCAGTGCAGTCCTTTGTTGTGCAAGGTTATTGCTGGTGGTGGTGGGCGTTTGCCAAGGAAGAAGGGCTGGGAGGAGGGGGCACCAGTGCAGCGTGGGAGCGAGTTCTGGTGGAGAATTTATGCAAAAGAGCATCTTCCTAATTGTTCCAGAAAAAAACATGTGGGGCCAGGGTCTGAGAACTCATTTGATGAATACGCAAAATGCATCATTTTGCACATAAATGGCTAACCTCCCAAACAGGGTGTATTTACTTTGGTTTGGTTAATGTGCACATCTCACATGTTTCCTACGTGCTTCTTTTTCTAGAGACATTTGGTGGAAATGACCCGTATGGGTAGACCTTTTTTTTTTTTTTTTTAATCTTGTAATTTACGGATTCTTTTCAGTCGCCCGTACCTTGGGCACAGATGCTGGAGCAATGACATCCTGTCCTCCATCGCTTCACGATGAGGCCGCTCTGATTTCTGTCACTGGGTTCACGTGGGGCTGGATGGAAGAACATGAATTTTTCTTCATGTCCTATGTTTTGCCTGTCTGAACTTCTTCAGCTGCAGAAGACTCTGTTTTAGGAGAAGTTCCGTAAATCTCTTCATAACTGGAAACGTTGGAGGGTTATTCAGGAACATTTTACCAGTAGCTGCTAATTTCTGTTGTCTGCGTCGTGTCCTCTATGGGCTCTGAGGTTAAACTGGCACTATGGTCTCTTGCCCTAGACACAGCTGTACAGAAGCGAGAGGCATTTGGGCTGTTTGCTCTTCGCGGTGATACCAAGTGACGCGAGTCACCTGTGACGGTGGCCTCGCAGTGACCGAGGCCCCGCCGTTGGAAATACCCGTTGGCAGCTGTCCCCGGGTAACCGCACACACCCGGCACGGGCTGAGCCGGAACCAGGAAGTCCGCGGCAGCCAATCAGGCGCGGAGGGGGCGTGGCCAGGAGCCGCGCGAGGTTATAAAGGCGGTTGGAGCAGACAATGGGTCGCGCGGCTGAGGTGACCCTGAGGGAACGGTCGGATGGCGCTCCA
>JAOTQQ010000023.1:10149637-10167626 GCA_026546715.1 Gallinago undulata
GTAGTAATGAGCCTAGGGGTAAAGGGCCAAGGATGGCAACTACAGAAGGGTGTGAGCATGGTCAGGTGGGAATTAGGGCTTGTCTCACCAAGACAGTGGCAGGATAATTAGCCCAGCTGAAATGCATCTACTCCTGCAAGTACTGAGAGAACTGGCAGGTGTTATTGCTGGACCACTCTCCATCATCTTTGAAAGGTCATGGAGAAGAGGAGTGGTGCCTGAGGACTAGAGAAAGGCAAATATCACTCCAGTATATAAAAACAGCGAGGAGGACCCAGGGAACTGAAGGCCAATTAGTCTTACCTCTGTCCCTGGGAAGGTAATGGACTGACTTGTTCTGGATGTCATCTCCAAACATCTTAAAGAATAAGTTCTTGGAAGTGGTCAGCACAGATTTACCCAGGGTAAATCATGCTTGACCAATCTGATAGCCTTCTATGATGTTATAACTGGATGGGGGAGAGCAACAGATATCATCTACCTTCACTTCTGCAGGGCTTTTGACACTGTCTCCCATAACATCCTCCTGAGAAAATTAAGGAAGTGTGGGCTAGATGAGGGGGGAAGGGAGGTTACTTGAGAACCTCAGAGGGTTGTAATTAGTGGAGCAGGATCAAGTTGAAGGCCTGTAACCAGTGGTGTCCCCCAGGGCTCAATACTTGGTCTGGTCTTGTTCAACATATTCGTCAATGACCTGGATGAGGGGACAGACTGTATCCCCAGCAAGTTCGCTGACAATACCAAATTGGGAGGGCTGGCCAACACTCCAGAGGGCTGTGCTGCCGTCTGGGCAGAGAAGAACCTAATGAAGTTCAACAAGGGCAAGTGTAGGGTCCTGCACCTGGGGAGGAAGAATGCCAGGCATCAGTATAGGTTAGGTGTGGATCTTCTGGGAAGTACTTCTGAGGAAAAGGATCTGGGGGTCCTGGTGGCTACTAAACTATCCATGAGCCAGCAATGTGCCCTTATGGCCAAGAGGGCTAATGGGATCCTGGGTTGCATAGGGAAGAGTGTGGCCAGTAGGTGGAGGGAGGTCATTCTCCCCCTCTGCTCTGCACTGATGAGGCCACAACTGGAATCCTGCATCCAGTTCTGGGCTCCCCAGTTCAAGAGAGACAGGGAACTGCTGGAGAGAGTCCAGCATGGGGCAACAAAGAGGATGGAGGGGTTGGAGCATGTCCCTGATGAGGAAAGGCTGAGAGAGCTGGGGCTCTAGCCTGCAGAAGAGAAGGCTGAGGGGAGACCTTATTAATGTTTATAAGTATCTGAAGGGTGGGTTGAGGGAGGATGAAGTTGGACTCTTTTCAGTGGTTCCCAGTAACAGGACAAGGGGTAACAGGCACAAGCTGGAACATGGGAAGTTCCATTCAGATGTGAGGGATAACTTCTTTGTGGTGAGGGTGCCACAGCAGTAACAGGCTTCCCAGGGAGGGTGTGGAGTCCCCTTCTCTGGACACCTTCAAGCCCTGTCTGGATTTAGTCCTGAGTGATGTGCTCTGGACAATCCTGCTTTAGCAGGGGAGTTGGACTAGATGATCCCTTCCAGCTAGAAGTCCCTTCCAACTTTGACAATTCCGTAAAATAAGATAGTTCTGCATCTCCCTCTGGATTTTCAATTCCATGCCATACACTTAGTGTTTAGGCTTTTCAGTGCTTTTCTTGCTGGTTCCTAAGTGCTACCATAATTTTTTAGGACCAAATATCGTGTCCCTCCATTAAGCGCATGTTTCTATTTGTTTGTTTGTCTTGACATGAAGCATACTTGAATGAAGGTGGGTGGTATTTATATTTTTGACCTTAAAATAATGCCTGCAATAAAACCAAGGAAATGCTTTTCAATTATTTTCTCTATGTACCTCAGAAAGAATTGGTACTCAACAGCCAGTATCTTAAGTTAAGTAAGGATTGATTCTGGAAGCCTAATTGATGAGATTTATTGACAATACAGCATTTGGCTAGTTATAATAGACTCCTATTCGTTATACAGTTGATAATTCAACAAGTAACTGATTCTAATTTTCAGTGTTCGTTATACCATTAGGGCTGACTTTATTAGCCCAGTCAGGGATGTTTAAAAACAATTAACCTTAATTTTTTAAAGTAAAATGTGAGACTTCAGCTATTAAACTTCAATTCTGCTTTAACTGCTCCAGGACATTAGACACATGGCTCCTGAATTCTGGTACCTTATTAGTGCAAGATAGCAGGGTATGCAACAAAGAAACTCAAGGTTTGATTTTTTTACTTGTGTACACTTGTGGCTTTAGTCATATAGATAACCTCATCTATGAATGAGGTTCTCTTCTTAATTAGTTTGAGGATCAGGCTGTAAACTCTTGTTGCGGTGAAGTATGGTGTAGGCCAGTGTTTAATTAAAGAATGGCAAACCTCCTGATGATCTGCACCTGCAGAGGATTCATTTTAGAATGTTGCCATTTAAAAAAAAAAAAGTACGTAGCTTTTCAGACAGAGCCTGCTTTCTAGGGCTCCAAAATTAGGCTTGCGTCTCTACAAAGGAGAGTTTAGGAAAGGTTTCAAAGCAGATCAAAGTAAAAGAGTTTCCTGATGGATCAGCTTTGTAGCACTAAGCCTGCTGGGTGTTGTGCAAGGATCCATTGTACCTATCTACACTCGGAAAGCACAGCCGTAGCTTTGCATGCATTACACCGGCTGCGTTTTCAGCGGGGCTTTACAAATTGCCTAATCCAGGTTAGCACTTTTCTGGAAGCTCTTTAATCCTTCTAACGTTTGCATAATGATCTCAATACTGTAATTCTTGTGTCACAGTGTGTTGGAGCTCTTTCTGATTTACATTAATGACAGTACAAGAATAATGGAATACCAAATTGACTTCGTTATCTTTCAGGAGTGAGAATGCCATAAATTTCAATGTTTAAAAAAGGTGTGTGGGGGGAATTAACTTCTGGTCTAATCACAGTGACATCTCTAGAGCTAGGTGAGGTGTGTGTTGACTTTGTCTCATTTAAGTAAATATTAACTCATATTTGGGAAGTTAAACGAGGGGATAGATCCTACTAAAGACTTAGAGTTAAAAAATAGCAACCTTTCACAGTGGTGTTCTACCAGAATAACACCTTTTTTCCCTAAGGCTTTGATTAAAACATGATAATCTCCCATGAAAATTCTAAACTAATCAGTTGAAATTAAAAAAAAAATGAGGATTGCATGAATACTTTGAATACTTTATGTGAATGGTAAGAAAGCGAGTCTCTAGTTTTGAGGTATTCTGTTAAAATTTGCAGGAGTACGCAGCAGGTAATACCAGGCTGGGTTCCTATTTCTGTGAAAGGCAATCCCAACCAGCCATGCAAAACCAGTTCTGAGATGATAAAAATGAGGGATGGCCTGACAGGTGTGCACACTGCAAAAAAAGACTTCCATAGTAATTCTGAAAGCAATTAATTTCCATTTCTATGGGGAAATAGATGATATTCATGTATGTAACACAGGTATTTTTTTAAATTACTAATTTTTAATAATTATTGCTCAATGTAACCAGTTTTATGTGATGTCTGTCCTGTTTATCTGCTTGGTGTTTAGTACTTGGGAGTTTGAATATGGCATTTATTCTCAACAGAAAATACTAAAGTCTGATACGTCTCCCTATAAAATCTCTGTGGGCTCTCTCCTGTCTCAGCTGTGCTCTCTTGACCTGGCAGCTAGTCCTAAGCTTATCGTGTGAAGCATGTGTTTTGATGAGCAGGTTGTGTTAATATACGCAATTGTTTGTGCTCACTACATATGAACGATTAAATGTGTGAAAGAAAACAATTACCCAGCTAACACCTAATTTCTCCAAAGAGTAATTGGAACCCTACCTTTCATTTGCTGAGTGCCATCAGAAGTTTTGTGGTTCTTTTTGTTTATTGTGATAAAAGGAAGTGAAGGAGATGCCAAGTTAAGAAAATATTTTATGTGATATTTTAAATATTTGTTTTTTTCATAAAGCATATTCTGTGACCTTTAGAAAACTTATTAAATATTGTCTTGTTGCATGTGTGACCAAGGCGTGTATTCCAAAGTCCCAATTTTGTGGCACATTTGGAACTAATTAAAGAGACTCTCAGAAGCACTAAAGGGTATTAAAGCTGCACTGACAGGAGATAGTAGCTGGCTGCTTAAATTATTTGTGCAGCAGGTTAAGGCTTATCTTGCATGAGCATGCAGGTACCACCTTAACGACCTTGAGTAAGCAACTCACAGTGGTCTGGCTCCACAGGGCTGCTTCATCCTGCGCTTGAGCATCTCTCAGAAGAGAGGTCGAGATAAGAAACACACTGTCTCTGGTGACTGGGTCTGGAATTTGCCAGGGGAATGGCAAATACTGATGCTTTTTCCCCTGAGGAGCTCTGGAGGTAATCCAACACTGTGCTGTAATTTTGGTCTGGGCAGGCAGTTGGATTCCCACAAAGCCTTTGAATACTACAGCTGTGTTTAGATGCTGAAGCCTTAAGCCTGGAAAACTATCCTTGTACCTGTGATAAAGGCCTCTCCTGTGCTGACAAAGCTACCACACAGTCCTGTGTTGTGAATAGTGAATAATCACCCCATTTTTTTCTATTTTCAGGAGATTTGTCCTCACCAAGATGAGAGTCATTCCAAAAGGAGCTTTCGCAGGACTTGGTGACCTAGAGAAAATGTATGTATTATGTCAATATTTACTAGGAAACCACTGTTTTACTCCAAACGGCAGTTTCTGATTGCCATTTCTTTTATGCCCTGTGAGTAAATCCCTGTCTCTGAGCTTCATCTAGTTTCATCTTTCTGTTTAAAAAAAAAAAAGGAAACTTTTTTTTTACCACTGTGTTCCAAAACGTTGCTGTCATAAATACATTTTTGTATTGGTAAGCTGGCAGTCAGTTGTCGGTCACAGGGTTGGTTCAGCGTGGAGTGTCACTGCAATTAATAAATACAGTGCCATAGAAGATCGTGGGAAACTGATTATTTTGAGAAACTTGGAATGAAACAGTGGAAAGATTAGGGAGGAAAGTGTTCCTGTTCGTAACAGGTCAGTCAGTTATCTTTTCGCTGAAGCATAAATAGGAGTGTTTTGTGCATGTTCAGAGTCAGCTGGCAGGATGTGTGAGAGAAGTTTCTTATGGGTGATAGATCTGAAAATCTTGGCACATAAAGGGTGATTTCTGTGAATTTTAATGGTAAGCCTAGAGATACAATTCTGAGCACTTTTGAACAGATGTGTCATACACTTACTAGTATACTGTTGTGGATGTATTGCAGCCCTCCACCCGCTACAAGTTATTCATATATTTCCTACTATTCTTTTGCAGTAAAATCTATAGGTTAACTGGTGCTAGCACTGGAAATTATAACTGTCACTGTCCAACCTGAATTGTTATGAGGCATGTATGACTTTTTTGAATTATTTCATACATAATGAAGTACGTCACAACATTTTGTTTAGAAACATATCCAATGTTTGCACCCTGACAGAAGAGGGTCACAAACAGGCTGTTCACCGAAGAGGAGTCTGAGTGGGGAAATGCACTTAAAGGCAGTGCTGTGTATAATGGCAAAACTAAAAAAGAATTGATTGCAAACATAACTCTGCGTCATTTCTACCCTTTTCGCTCCTAGTCTTGCCTAAGTAAGGGATTTAGCAAGAACACGGGACAGAGGAAGGGAAAAGGATTTTGAACCTGCAGACGGATGGATAACAAGCAGGGAACATGCAAGGATTGAAGAGCTGCTGGTCAGCAGCTGGTGATAAAGCTCACATGGCACCTGGCCTTTTCTGAAGCATGAGATCCATGTCAGGGCACCACCACAGGTTCAGGAGTCTTCTGTTGGCACATGGTACATGCTAAAATGTTTCTAGTTGCTGCAGCCCACTCGTAGATCCTAACACTCATAACCCTCATCAAGCAGTTTTGTAAGTAGTCATTTTTCTTGAGAAAAGAAAAAGAGTGTCTTATTTTTGTGGCCAGAAGTTACCGGTTAAGAAGAAGATGAGCTCTGTGTCGCCAGGTTTGTTGGCACGTGGATCTCTGCAGTCCTGAAGGGTTCCTTTTAGCCTAGTCCTTGAGGAAAATTGAGCTCTCTGGACTGTGAAGTGGATTGCAAAGCGCATTGTAAACTGCTCCCGTTGTCTTTAATTACTCAGAAACCATATGTACGAAGGTGGCAATTGCATTGAATAGGATGTCTCTAAGTGGTGATTTATTGTTAGCCAAAAAAAATTATATATGGAAATGAGCTCAATTTGAAAATGTATCTACGTACTGCTAGTACATGGAGGAGAAATGGGGACAGACAGTTTATAGCAAAACATCCTTGAAAATAAGTCTGATAAATATGTAAATGAGACCAATCAACATCAACAAAGATGTGGTATTTGCAGATGATATAGCAAACAGATAAAATTTGAAATAGCTCACAAATCCTAAACCTAACCCATAAAACATTCATCAGAAATATTCATGATAATGTAGGGACAAAAAAAGTGTGTAATCAAGTGATAGATTTGCATATAAGAACACAGCCTTTGTATGAAAGCCCTTTTTACTCTTGCAAGTTCATGCATTGAAAGGAAGATTAAAGCAAACTGTAGTCCATTTAAGGAAAATAGCTATTAATAACATGATACCTCCATATGGTAAAATGTGGATAGCTTGATGTATACCAATGAGATACTTCAATGTAGTCTATGTCTGTGCTCACGAAGAACTAAATAGACTGAAAACTGAGTGACAAAATTTCCTGAGTGTTTTACTGATTTTTCTCTTCACCATCTCTTTACATTTTCAACTCTGTTTCTGAGAACGGGGTAGGCTTTAAAGCCCAGAAGCTGCAGGCAGGTGGCGGTCTTTGGATTCATCCATTGGGGATGAGCTACTTGAGTATTAGTTAAATCAGATGAGTTCTCCATGAGAATCTTAACTCTGTTGTATTTACGGTCAAAGTGAATGAATGCTCTTGAATACAGTGACCAAAAATTTCTGGTTTTCAGAAAAAATGTCATTCAGCACCATTTTTCATTGTTCCTGCTTTCTCTGTGCATTTGAGTTTCTTCCTAACTACCTGTACAGCTTAGAGATACTTCCAGTCAGACTCCAGTCACAGTGCACGGGAAAGATCTTGTTTGTTTTCCATTTGGAGTGCCCAAGGACTCTCCAGTATGGACACTAGTGACCATGACTCATAATGGAAAAAAGTAGCGTGGCCTGGAAATGTCAGCACGGAGCACCCGATCTTCCCTTGTGAAGTTCCATTCTTAGTTACCAAGACAAAATCTTTTGGGTTTCATCCAATTTTTTATTATTATTTATTTTTATTTGGCAAAATACAGACTGGAACTTTATTTAGCAAAATTGTCACTAGTATTTTGAAGTTGTTTTGAGAGAATGAGAGCCCATTTGAAACACCTCAAGCTTGTCATTTTCTTTTCACCCATCCAGATTCCTTCAGTTACTGAAAAACCATGAAGTATCCGTTCTGCAGATCGTCATAGAGAGAAACAACTTCCATAAGTATGTCCTAGGAGAAAGAGCCTCTTCCTAGATAAAATGTTTAAAGTTATGAAATATACTGACAGGCTTTAATTACCTGAGATTTCTCTTAGATGCAGGTTGAATTTTCTTATAGAAAGCTACTTCAGAAAGCCACAGATCTGAAGAACAGCCTAACCAGCTTGTTGCTAGAGGCTCTCCAACTTCTGCACGGCTCTGGCTTTGTGTTAATTTAGAAAGTAGGCGTTCAGGGAAGCAGATTAGTTATTCTCGCTACATGTTTAGTCTGCTTCTCAGTCTTAGCCAACTGGAACGTGGCAGCTCATCTGAACTTCTGCTTAACCAACCTGTTTACGCTCCCAGAACTAATTAACCTTCCAGTTACTAAATTAAAAATCAGCCCCATGCAGGCACATGCCTGGCAAAATCAATTCAACATGCTCTGCAGCTGCGCTGTCATCTTCAACCTGCACTGAAAATGCTTAATTTGGAGGCGAGGTGGTCTGAAGCAATATTAAGTCTCCCCTTTTCTCTTGCTAAGTTTTCTTCTGTTACTGTGAGGCGGCAAAGTAGATTTGTGAGTGTTGGTCTAACAAGGCCTGATTTGGGCATTGTATTTATAGGAAGTTTGGTCTGATTGCCTTACCCCATGCAAGCTTCACGTTTGTATCCTGAGGCACGATTCCCTTAAAAACTCATCATCAGGTTTTAATTCTTGTGGGGGGTTTAAGCTAAAACATAATGCTTTGTTTCATCATTTGCTCTCAAATCTAACCTGCGTGTGGCCCAAGGAAATTCAGCCGTGTGGATGAAGTACTTCTTGAACAAGTAGATGTCACAGAGAAAAGACATCTTTATTGACCCTGCTTTGTAGTTTGGAGTAGTGCAGAAAGGGGATTTCTTTAGCAGGTTTTGGCAAAGGGACATTTTAAGAACATGAACGGTGCTAAGGTTAACAGAGCTTGAAGCTCCTTGATAAAGTCTGAAAACACTGGAAAGTGTTAAAACTTTTAGAGTTGATGGAATCTGTCAGAGTTGACTCTCCTGATATGTCTATGGAATACAGCAGAAATACATGTACCTGCTGTCTTACAGCTTCCTCATGGATTTGTAGAGAAGATAGCTCTGAATCATGTATTTATTTAATCACTTGGTGCATTCAAGCTTTCATGGGCTTTTTGGCTGGGACTGTTGATCCAGTGATGGTTCATGTGAACAAATACTGCTGGTCTGTGACTTGGCTATGTGAGCACCAGCTTATTTCATACACAACAACTGACCTGAAGTATGAGGCTGAAATCTCTGCTGTTTGCCCCTGTAGGCTAGAAGGCAGGTCACGCTTTCCTTTGTCTTAATTAAATCAATCTGTGTTACCTTTTATGTTTTACCTAAACTGAGGTGAGGTACTCGGGGAGAGTGGAAAACACTCAGCAGAATATTTTGAGGCACGTGCTAAAGTGCATTTCTGAATCAAGGCATATCTCCCTTCCTGTGAGCAGGGAAGGAGCAAAGTTCTTGGCTTGATTGTAAAAGCCTCAATAGGAGAACTCGGCATAGCGGGAAGCCTTCGCTTTAGTTAGAAAGTTTTAACAGCCTGGCAAGTTGGTGGGTTCACCATCCAGACCTTCTTTGGCAGTAGCCATCAAAGCTGCTTGGGCTAGCAAATAGCTAAACGATGTTCCTCATCTCATGTGTTCCTGAAGTCAGTTTAATTCAGCCCTGGCATGTGATTCTATAGCACTTGGCCAGAAAGGCCAAAATACTCTATAAAAGGCCAAAAATATGGGAAGGAAGCGGGGGGAGGCAGAAATCGCATGAGGATGAGTAGTCTGTGTTTTCTGCTACCAAGAAAGGTGGTCAGTATTTTGCAGCTTCTCCAATTTTTCTTGTACAGTCTATTGTGTGCTGCCTCATTTGGTATGCAAAAGGCTGTGATTAAATAAGATCATTAAAGCTATTTTGAGCAAATGGTTAGGATTCAGTGTAACCAAGGCATTTGGAAATTGATTCTAAGCAGGAGTTCCTTTCTATCTTTTGTTGCATCTTTTGAATAAATCTGCTATTATTTTTTTGCAAGGAGCAAAATATGGATTTGCAGGATCTGCTGTGATAGATAAGTTAAATACTGTGTGTTTACGAAGATATTTATTTACATCCCTAAGGTGAAAGGGGGACATGGTGCATTATGTGTACCAAAATATATACTGAATCAGGTAACAATCACACTTTAGTAATAAATACTCCAGGGTATATTCTCAAGGTGCAACTCCATGGATACTAAATTCTAATTTACATTATAGGAAGTTATTTGTAACATTCTGCATCTTAAGGGCAGGGCATGAAAATAAGTATGCTACTTAATGTATTTAAATTAGTCTAAATATATATTTTTCTCTTGGGGAACAGAGGGCTACAGTTCAAAAACATTAAGGCGAGTAACCATGGATAAGCAAAGAAATTCAAAGTTCAGGCTGACATGCCATGGATAAATGTTTTAACGGGGCCACTGTTATGATGCAAGTCCTTCCTCTCTGCCTGCCTGGTCTAATCCTGTGCGAGCTAGCAGGCACTAAAGGCTGCCCAGCCACAGCAGGCTGGTGGTCATAGAATCATAGAGTGGTTCAGGTTGGAAGGGACCTTAAAGATCACTGAGTTCCAGCCTCCCTGCCATGGGCAGGGACACCTCCCACCAGACCAGTTGGGCAGTCAGCAATCCCAGGAGGCTTCTGGTTCCTCAGGTGGACTTGCAAGTCCAGATGCCCTCATCCCAACTAACTGTGCACGTCTGATGGTGATTGGTGGTTTTGAACATGGTGGGATCGTTTGCTCTCCTGGAGGGGTTGCTTGTACTTCAGGTATCTGGTTCAGCAGCAAAATTGCATAAGAAAGCTTATCCTCAGCTATCTGTGCCGTACGCATTCCTCTGCCCAACAGCATCCAGGGTGTCAGTCTTCATTTGCCCATTGCTACATTCTGCCCTTTGAAATAGGTTCCTGCAAATGGGATTGGAAAGGTGAACAGCTACACCAGCTTCTCCCAGGGGTCCTGTAACATGATTGGTGGAGGAGCCGGGCAAAGCGGTCTCTGGTGCTGCTCTCTCTCTGTGTGGCCATGCACTCTGTGGGTACACTTTCTTCTTGAAGGAGCGTCATTACTTCAGATGACCTTTCTGCAGCCTTTGCAAATACCATCCTTTGGACAGCAAACTTAAGTGTTCGATATAATACATAGGAAGTCTGGTGTGCTCTTAATTCATTTCCTGAAAGTAGAAGCTATGCCTTGTCTTCTAAACATAGCAAGTAATGAAAGAAGACGGGCTGGTTTTATTATAATCTATAAATGTTTTGCTGCATCATCACCTGGCATTTAGCTTTTCCCTGCCAAAGCTTATCTGTGGAAGAGATTTTACCCTTGCAGTTATTGATGTTGTCCCTTGCACAATTATGAAAATGTGAAGTAGACATTTATTATCCATGTCAGCAACTCACTGCTGATGTCAGAGAGCAGAGATTTTAATTACAGCTTTGTGATATTTCAGTAAATGCATAACCTGAGCTCAATCTTTTGCTAACGCTTGGGTGGAACAAAATTACAAATAAAGTAAAAACCCTTAAAAGAAGAAGCTAGGAAATGTAAAATCAGTTCAGAGCGTCCATATCAATATTTTCTAACTTTCCTATTTAAAAAGTCCCAGAAAATCATGCTAATATTTGCATATTTTAATTGAAACATGTTAGAGTACAAGAAAGGAAGTATTCCATAATTCTCTCTGTGTGGTTTGGTATCTTGATGCTTGCTTTCTTTGATAAAGTCGATTTAGAAAGGGAAAAAAGAAAATACATTTTGTCATTACTTCTTTTTGTTGAGCAAGAATGAGTTTTGTGGTAATGAACTGTTAGCAGAAATCTATATTCGTTAACTGCATTGATATGAAGCCAGCATTAGATGCTTAAGCATTTAATGGAACATCATTTCTGGATGTCTTGGACATCATTTCTGGTCCCTGCTTTACAGCTCTCTAGACACATAGACAGGGAAACTTTATTGCCTCTCCCCAGTGACATACTGTTCAGATTACCTGAGTTCATAAAAGACAGAACATGGGCAGATGCTTGTGTGAGTTTCCACTTTTATTTAAGGGGGGGCTTTGATCCACCATTCTTCTGACTTCCTCTACTCAAAGAAATTAGATTAAGTGCAGGCTAGATGAAGAAAGCACTCTTGCATATCTAAAGGTAGGCTCTAAATTAGCCTTATTCATTCAAAATGAGATTTAAGGGTCAAATAAACATTTCTAAGAAGAAAATCTTTGCCCCGTGGTCAAAAAAAGTCTCCAAATGGGTATGTTAGGAATTATTGAGGAATGGATAGGGAACAAACCAGGAAGTATTCACCAAGATGAACGTGTTCATGGATGCTTCCCACATGCGGAATAATGAAGCAGGATAAGACTCCCCAGTCTGGAAGGAAGACCTTTGATGGGGTATATTGGAGTGGTCTGTAGAGCAGGTTTAGTATAGAGAAGGTGGACAGGAATGATCATTCTTGACCTTTTTCATACTATAACTGGAGGACAGGATTTCAAATAAAACTAGTAAGTGACAAATCAAAAATTAAAAAACAAAAAACAAACAAACAAAACCCTGAAGGCTGTATTTCTTCATACAATGCATGGTTTGGCTGGGGAACTCTGCTTCAAGACTTAGCTGATACAAAGAGTCTCTGGTAAATTTGGAGGAGAAAATATGTCTCGCCAAACACAAAGACTTGAGCATTCAGAGGGATTTTCTCAATAGGCTTGTACAGTGCTCTTGCACTGTTTTCTGGGCTTCCCCCACCGCTGCTTAAGGAAGACACTGGGCTGGATGGACTTCAGGTTTGGCATGCTGTAGTGGTTCATGTGGAGATACTTACTTGCTCTGAACCATTCAGTTTTGGAAGGCAGCCTCACTCTTGGTCCTTGCCTTAGAGGCATGAAGCTGATTATTACAATTGATAAACTAGCAAGGAGCCTCAGAACTGACAGGCATCCTGTGGTGCAGAATTAATACAATAATTTTTCTTTTGTCCTGTGGGAAATGCTTTATGCATGCTGAACAGGCTGATATGTTCACTTACTGGCCCACTTTCTGAGATAGATCTCAGGGGCTTTTTGGTTGGGTTTTTTGTTTCAAGAGGGGCCAGAACTGCTGTTGTAAAATGTAAGATGGTTGCCAGCACAGTCAAAATTTCCCCCAGCCGTGTCGTTTCTTCAGGTTCCATCTCTCCTTCTGAGAGCTTCACTCTAATCTGGAGTAAAGGAAGTTTCAAGTTGTGATTTATTATGAGATTCTTGTACTTTTGGAGTAGAATCAGTGACCTTCTAACTGACTTTGTAAATATAAAATTACATATTTGCTAAGAAACATTAAAAAATTCTTATGCTGGCTGAGCAACATATTTATTAAACTTACATGTGCATATTAGAAAATGAAATGAGAACTCAGAATTGCTGGTTCTAATTACATTTTATATTTTCAAATGTAATTCATCACTCGTACATGGCAAAAGGCGGTTCTTCTCATATCATGTCTCAGAATATTGCTCTGATTTAAATAACTAGATTTTTCTTCTTAAAATAAGTATAATCAGTTCTATTATCCCTAAATAATTTGTTAAAAAATAATTTATTTTGTGTATTAATTACATATAACTGACATATCTGGAAAGAATTCAGAAAAAAAAAGTAATGACTTGAAAATGAGGAGAATTGTAAGCACAAGATTAAATCTAAGTGAATAAAAGTAAGCAGCATTAAAGTCAACATTTTTTTTTTTTTAGAGTTATAAGAGGATTATTATAAAAGGGCCGCTTTCTAAACCGCCACCCCCCACCCCAAATCTACTTTCTTATATGGAATCAAATAACAAAGCAATTCTGAGAGGAAACATGTATTGAGAATTACAGTGGTGGCACCTCACTCGGTTGTTCAGCTCTAACATGTAGCACCTCTGCCTGACAGCCAGGCTGCTGAGGGTCTCTGGCTCCTGGTAGACCATGGTGCTATGCTGGTGGGAGTCCACAGGAATTCAGGTGACGGTGTATCTCAAGAGGCATCATAGTGCCATCTCTTTCCAGTTATATCCAGCTTCTGGCTTTGCTTTAAAAAGTGCTGTATTAAAAAATAAAAAAGGTATGAATTATAAAGGAAAGTTCTTTATTCATGTGAAAACAGGTTTTTATAGGAATTTTTTCTATTAAACTCGTGCTCGTATCCTAACTGTACCAGTGAGTTGAGTGCAAAAGGTGTGACCTACTTGAAATTGTGCCCGATTTGCTCTAAATGGGATTTTCTTCAATATTTATTGTTGCTGCTACTAAGTATTGTTTGTTAGAAGGAGGAAGGCTGGCACCAGATTGGAAATGGTAATTCAATTTCAGGAGGATTTCAGAAACACCTTCCCCTATTAATTTTATCTAGCTTTTTCTGTTTATTTGAGAAATAATGTTAGTGGTCATGGCATGTTGCAATGAAGGATTGTTTCCTGTCGCTATACAAATCCTGCTACAAACCTCAGCGTTTATGGAAAACAAATGTTGAGATGAAGTCAAGACATTTATTTTCTAAGCAGGAGATGTTGATTCTCTGACAACATGGCCTTTATTTCTATTATGCCAAATGATTGATGTGGATTTAATCATTAGTTTGATGGCTGCTTTGCTCAGTGGAGAGGCAGCTGAGCATTTTATCGTTATTAGTGAGCTGCATTTTGATTTTTCTATCAAAGACACTGCTGGCCCCTATTCATCCCAGGTGTGAAGCTAGAGATTCTTTGTGTCTATTGTTTGTCTTGTGACCAAGCCAAGAACAATTTGCTCACAAAATACTGTGAATATTTGGGTTGATTTCTCAAGCAGGAACATGTTTTTGATGAAAAGTTCCAAATATGTGCTTGATGCTTTAAAAATAAGTAAGAACAGCGTACCTTTTGTGAGTAAACTGCATACTGCATGGTAGAAATAGATAGATGTGTATATATGCTTGCATACATGCATATGTGTGTATATACACATAGAGTAGTCTGGCAGAGATTTAAATTGCTAGAATTTAGAACAGAAGACAGATACGAAGCCATAAAATATTTTGAATGCATGGGGAGCCAACGCCACAGATGGAAACTACAAATGATTGCAAGAGAAATACAGAATGCTGAAAAGTTGATGGTGTCTATGCATTTTCCAGTGCGGTCAGTAGAGGATTAGGAGCTGGGGACAGTGACAGGTTGGTGGCCTTCCTGGTTCAGAACCTCCTCCCTGAGAGCTGCTGATGGCAATTGCTGAAGGAGGACATTCAAGAGAATACTTCTGAAACAATTATTGAATAGCTTATCCATAAGGAACATTTATTTTGTCCATCTCATAGGATGCTCTCTTCTAAGGAGGAGAAATGCACCTAACAAATAACGAGCTGTTGAATGCAAACTCCTGAAACAGTCTCTCCATGTTGCCTTTGTGCTGGGAATTGTCTCCACTAAAACAAGGAATAATGCTGAATTTCACTTGTGTACTGAATTAAACTAGTCTTGTTGTTTGGAACTGTCATTTACTTCTGTCTTGCCTGTCTGCTCAAGAGCACAAAGATTTACATCTTTATCTGGAAATGTTTATCCTTTCTAGTGTAATTATGAAGTGAAGGTGCTTATTAGACGTGTCTAATCCCTTTGTCAGTCCTGTCTTTTATTTTGGATGAGATTTTATGACGATATGGTTTTCAGCTTTATTTTCCATATTATAAAGACTTCTTGTGCTGGATTTTTAAGATTTTGGCTTTTCCCATCTGTGCTGTGAGAAGGGGTGAGCACAACATGGTGAAAAGTATTTACTTATTTATTACGTCTGTTCCCAATTAGACGATGCTCTCTAGGAAACCTGGCAGCGGCAGAGCTCCCTGGAGGAAGGGGGTTGTGTACTCCCTTACTCCCTGGTAGGCGTGTTGGGAGGGGAGCAGCTTCCAGGAACTACAAGTAAGTGGCAGGAGGTTTCCAGGCCAGAGATGGATGTGTGCCACTCAGAGACTGTGTTGGGGAGCAGGGAGCATCCTGGGGGGTGATGATCGGGGTTTTGCAGGAGGGCTGGGTAGAGATTGCTGAATATGTCGTCGAGGAACTCCAAACCTTCTCCAAAGGCACTGAATGTCAGGGGAGAGGGGGTATAAATTCTAACCAATTTCCTTTGTGCTTTTCCTGCTTTTGAGGTAATTATCCTAGTTTCTATTCTCATTTAAAAAAATGCCTTTTTTGAGCTTAAAATCATTTTGTTGTTCTTTGGAGCATTCTGTACAGAGGGAGGTCAAGACATACTGCCTCAAAGCTCACGCCGTGCCGTTGTATGGCCCTAGCCAGGCTGTCCTGGCATTCTGTTTCCACCATGCGGCACAGTGTTCCTCCAACTCCTCAAGCCCGACCCTCTGTTTGGGGATGGGGAGCTGGGAACCAGGATGAGCTGAGGCTGAAGGCACAGCCACAGCAGAGAGGTGACCTCCGGTGGGGAACAGAGGAGAGAGCCAAGCGGCACCAGGTTTTTACAGAGGCGAGTATCACAGTTCATCTGCGACAGCCGCATGCCTATGCGTAATTGGCAACACATGCTATTTAAAAATAAGCTTGTTTTTGCCTGTGTTTCTTGGTAGCAGACTTAAACATGTTAACAAGTAAAGCGGCTTTTCATGAGACTTCATCTGTCAGTATGGAGCCTGTTTTGTATTCCCAGGACCCAGAGTACCTCTGAATAGCACGTGATGTTTTCATCCTACTGTGCTTTTAGGGTAAGAGATAACATGTTAACAACTGAAGCAGGCTGTAAAAATGAGATGGAAATTGTATCAGTGATGGGCAATCGCCCAGGTCACTAGAAGGAGGACTTCCTAATGGGATCTCAGCTAAGCATCACACAGCTTTTAAATCCCAGGGAGCATCTTCCTGCGAACTGGCCAGTATCACCTTATTCTGGATTTCAGGGATCCTTCCCACACAGGGAGATTGATTTCAGATGTAGCTACATTGATAAAGAGCTATGACATTTATTTTTGATTTGATGCTGTGCAGTCAACATCAGTCCCAGCCATATGAGAGTAAAGTCTTTTTATCTGCAGATCTAAGGATGCTCCTATTCTCCATATTTTGTTAATTTGTTGGCAGGTTAAAAGCTTCGTGCAGTCTGGGTAAGTGGCAAAACTCTCATTTGCCACGACTCCTTTTGTTCACAGGAGGGTGAGTAATAGCAGAACAGTGGCCATCCTTTGGGGAAGATAGTCCAGGGGACTGCTCCTCCTCTTCTTGCTGTTATTGACTCTCAGTAGCCTTTTTAAAAATCTATGGAGCTTACTCTAGCACTGGCCTTGTCTAATCGTATTGATTGTTAGTAACTGAAGGCTAATTAGGTAGCAAGTTGCTATGGTAATTGTTGAGTCATACATATAAAGAGAAAATGCTACTAAAACCACTAGTGCGTGGTGACTATTAGCATAGTTAAACAAATTAAAAAATATAATTCATTCAGATTTATGCTGGAATTCAAATGAAGATACAATATGCAACAAGGAACTTTTTCCCTTGCTACCTCATTTTCCTCTTTTGTAGTCATTTTGTTCTTTTATTTGTTGTTGAGTGAGTTATGCACAATGGTAGGGCTAAATGACAAAGTAGACTTTGGGTTGTTCTTCCCCCACCCCAGCCCACACAAAATATGTGACAACAAGCTTCGTGTGACAGGAGAATGACTCAGGGGAAGGGTAATAGGACTTGGAACTCCCCAGATTTCTAGGTCATTTGTTCATATCCAGTCCGCATGTGTGTGAGGAATGGTTTATTTTCGCATGGGTAGGTTGATGGCTTGCATACCAGGAGATGGTGATCTCAGCCCGTGCCCTCAGGAGATGGTGATTCATGGCAAGCTAGGGCTGATGCAGCTGGCTATCAGCAGCCTCTTCTGGCCGGGCTTTGAGTCGGTGTCCCTGTGGGTGACCACGCTCCGGTGTGGGGCACTGCGGGAAGGTTGGATTGCTTTGGCTGCGCTGTGCCTCAGCTGTGGATAAATGGAAGATTTTGCCAGTCACATCTAGTTGAGTCACTTTACCTTATTTTTAACTAATGTGACCTGATGGAAAATCAAGGGCATTCTTCCCTGTTTAATGGGGGTCTTCCTTCTCCTTTGGCACCTTGCTAATTAGTCATGTCACGCACAGATCTTAGCTCTCCTAACGAGTCTCCATCTGCACATCTTTAAGGAGGAGGATGATATAGGAGCAGGCATCCTGTTGATACCCTTCTGGACAGGTTGAATGATGAGGAAAAACGTATGTGGGAGAGTCACGGGACTGGAGGAGAGATTGGAGTCTACTGAGTTAAGGTCATCTCCAAGTGACCATGAGTTTCTCTGCCCCTCTCAGTCTTCAGTGGATGAATGTCCTTAAATTGACTTTAGCAACACAAAAAAAAAAGGCGGGGGGGGGGGGGGGGCGGAGC
>JAOTQQ010000023.1:10170084-10207197 GCA_026546715.1 Gallinago undulata
ATGGGGCAGCCACAGCTTCTCTGGGCAACCTGTTCCAGTGCCTCACCACCCTCACAGCAAAGAATTTCTTCCTAAGATCTAATATAAGTCTCCCCTCTTTCAGTTTAAAACTGTTACCTCTCGTCCTATGGCTCCACTCCCTGATCAAGAGTCTCTCTCCATCTCTCCTGTAGCCCCCTTTAGGTACTGGAAGGGGCTCTAAGATCTCCCCCAGAGCCTTTTCTTCTGCAGGCTGAAGAACCCAAACTCTCTCAGCCTGTCCTCATAGGAGAGGTAAGACTTTCTTATCTGTGTGCAGTCTTGTAGTGTTTGCAGGTGAAGAGGGTTATTTCTGTCAGGGAAACTCAGGTGGAAGCATGTGATTTCCCAGGGTTTCCTAGTGGAGATCTGTTCAGTTATTTGTCAAATAAGACTCTAGATGTATTGAAACAGGCTCCTCTTTGCTACCGTTAGCCACTTGGCAAAAAGGTTAGGGATTGTATGTAATTCCCATGTTTGTATAGTATGGCATTTCTGCATCCTCCAATATAGAACTTGAAGATTGGGGCTTAATGGTAGGGTGTTTTCCGCTTATGATAGCACAGTATCACAATCAGATATATAACCCTTATTGCACGCTTGTTTTGTAAAACTTTTGACTCGGTAGCTTCCTGCTGGTGCTTCTGTTTTCTCTGGCAGTCTGCTATAAGGCAGAGGTTTGGTTTTAACTTTGGAAGCATAAAAGAAGATCCCTTTCCTGAGTAGGTTATATCTGAGGGCCCCAATCATGCAAATATTTATGCAGTAAGGTTTTGGCTGAGCCTGGAGCCAAAGCTCAGGGATAAGAGTTTGTAGGGTAAAGGCCTCAGTTAGACACAACCCACAAGAGCAGCAAGTATTTTTTATGGAAGGGAAGATGAATGCAAATAGATTTCCTGCTGTCCTCTTTTCTATGTGCTGGAAAAAGGTATTTCACAGGGAGACCGTAACAATGAATAAGAGAAACCTAAATCCCTTCAGGAGGGTATTTGAAAGATGCAGTGAATGGTGCTAGCACCTGGAAGATAATGTCTGTGTTCGTAATTGTGTTTAACATTAGGCAATTCTAATATTTTTCTCATGATGGGTCACGTCGTGGAGTCTGACTTTCACTGAAGCGGGTATAACATCCTGCATGATTTGCTCTGGTGAATACTCAGAGTCCCCTCATAAACCTGGGAAGCTTTTAAATGCCAGAACTGAGGAGTAAGATGGATTTTTTTTTTTTCAGTTTTCCCTCCTAGCTAAGAAGTTTAATTGTGCATCTGTGAGGAGCTTGCTATTCTGGATCTTCCCATTTCTGTAATGCATTGGAGTTAATAATGAGCTGTCCTCTAGAGGCATCTCTTGTGCATGTGTGCTTCCTTAAAGCATTTCAGAGCTGTCTGTTGAAGTGTTTGGGAACATCTGGTCTATTTGGAAAGGCTGTCACTAGAGTTCAGGGCCTGGAAGCCACATGTTCTCCCTGTCCAAGACAGTTTGCCTGTTGATTCTCCCCAGAAATTATTTTCCCCTTTTCCTCATTCAGCTGCTCTCCTGAGTCATTATCCCAAATGTAATCTCCTCATCTGCCTGGGTCATCTTTATAAAACTCTTCATCATTCGCTGGCTATCAGAGCCAACAGAGAAGTAATAAAAGATAAGTGGCAATAAATGCTGCTAGCCCATTTCTGTGGAAGGAGTTATGATGTGGGCATGAAGCTTGTGTCAGCATCTGAACAAGGAGATCCCTTCCTCAGCTGAACAACCATCTTTGCCAGCATGGCCTCAAGATCCTCTGGAGCCCATTGGAGAAGAGAAAACTGGCAGGGGGGGAGGGGGGGAATCTGATCAATGCTTATAAATACTTAAAAGGGTGGGAGTCAGGATGATGGGGCCAGTCTTTTTTCAGAGGTGCCCAGTGGACAAGAGGTAACGGGCACAAACTTGAACATAGGAAGTTCTATCTCAACATGAGAGGGAACTTCTTTCCTGCGAGGGTGGCAGAGCCCTGGAAGAGGCTGCCCAGAGAGGTGGTGGAGTCTCCTTCTCTGGAGACACTCAAAATCCACCTGCACAACCTGCTCTGGGTGACCCTGCTCTGGCAGGGGTGCTTGACAACTTGATTTCCAGAGGTCCCTTCCAACCCCATATCATTCTGTGATTCTGCATCTGAGAAAAAAGTGCCATTTCAAGGTTGGGGTTTTTTCTTTTAGATATCTTCTTTTGCCTTCCCTACAAGCTTTCATAGTCAAAGGTAAAATTCAGTGATGCCCAAATGCAAGGGGCTGCGGGTACGTCTGCCTCAGCGGCTGAGGGCACCGGGTTACAAACACCACTTCTCTGGGCTGCCTGCATGGGGCCAGCATTTCTGCAGAAAGCTGTCATTTCCTCCAAAGAGCTGTTGTTTCCTCCAAAGACCCAGTCCTTGCTTCTTTGACTTTACAAAGCTTCACGCGCTTTCAGCTTTGCTGGCAATAAACTAAAACTAGTATAATACATCTCCTCAGTGCTCGAGTATGAGGAGGTATCTACCCTCCCAAACTGTACTGATTATAAAATCAATTCTTATAATGATGTGGCTTCTGCTGCTGGATCCGGTCGTTATCAGTTCCAATTCTGCAGACTAATCGCGTGGTTTTTCAGATTAGAGAGACCAATTTAAAACCGTTACATGGACAATTAATTTGATGCAACCAAACTCTCAACAGACTTTCATCTCTGGATTGCTGGCATGGTGCTAAAGCACCGATAGAAATAAAATCCCCTTAGCTTCCGTCTGCTGCGTGGAAATTTGCATTTTATTTTTCCCGTGCCTGCATTGATTTATTTGAGAATATGGTGTCATGCCCTTTGGAGAAGGCAGGAAGACACAGTATTGGTGCCTCCTGATAATCTCCTTCAAAGACTTACGTATACCCTATTTTTCTTTAAGTGTGAAATCACTGTTAATACTCTGTTAATTAAATGGGTATCCCACTTATTTAGTCAGGTCAGTACAACACGTGTGTATATCTTGAGCAGAGATAATGAGAAGAGTCAGTGCTTGAGTTCCTTTTTGAAATGTCAATAACTGCTAAGATATATTAGCCTGTAACTCCCTGGTGTTCAATAAATCATGGTAGGGAGACAAGTTTTTCATGTTCACAAGGAAAGTGGCAGGAGAAAGTGTCAACTATCTATTTTTAAAAGGTCAAAAGTCTCTAATACTTTTAAGAAAAATAGCTTTTCTTTTGTAACCTGTTTAAATCAATGTAGTAGCATTTTGCTGTCACTTTAGAGGGAAGTTTTCAAAAGGAGATTTCAGACTGGCTTCTTTCTGATCAGACTGAAAGGAGTAAGAGCTCCTCCATCTATGACATGGAAAGAGAGGTAGCCAGGTGTTTAATTCGTCAGTTCAGACACATGGCAAGCTGTTCCCGGGGGCTCACCCGGTGAATGCTGGGCAAGATTGCCTGCGTGACACCGTATTTAAGGCTAATTCCTTCTTCAGCTTGATGTAAATTGTGGCATCAGTCAAACCTGGCAAATTGCTCAAAAGAGTATTTATATTTAAAGAAAAGGGGAGAAAGATCACAATTTTTGGCCCTCTTTTTCCTTCCCTTAAATCAACGCAAAGCTATTGATTTGTTGCAGTGCAGAGATCCCAGTGAGGCCACTTGCTCTGGGAATCAGCACCTGACACCTCCAGTATTGCTGCTCATTGCAGGTACCTACAGAGTGGAAGAAATTGCTCACAGGAATCCTCAAAGGCTGAGGATAAAAGGCCAAAAGGCCCAGTTGTCACGTATCACAGGAAATGAGGTGAACAGATTAAACACAGCCCGTGTCCATACCTGCTCTGGAGGAGAACTTAAGGAAAGCTTGCAGGGGGTGGGTCACGCCTAGCACTACAGAGGAGGGCAGTGTGGCTAGAGAGGGAGGAAATCCTCCCCTTCACACCATGGTCCATGTCTGCAGGCACCAAACAAGTGCCTGAGAAACCTCAATGCACAGGGCAGCCCCCTCCGCTAGTCTGCCATGGGGAGATGGGATGCAGAAATCCACGAATCCCGCATTTACTGTGGCCGTCACACAGCCAAGCCCACCAAGTGGGCACCAGTTACTCCGTGCTCTTCCTGCTGCTGGTGTTACGAGGTCGTCCTTATCGACAGCATACATCCCTGGGCACAGGGCAAGGGGCTGTTGCTGTCATCTGCTTCTGAGCTGGTCTCCTACCATGCGTGTTCTTTGCTCATCTTTTGATACAAGTGTCCACTTACTCATCTGTGCTAAACTTCTATATCTGTATATACACGCACGTGTATTTGTTTTAAATAGGTGCATTTCCTAGCAGGGGAGAAATGGCCCTGTCCTTGTCTGTGTGCCCTGCTCTGATCCTGAAAGGAATTCTTATCATAAAAGACATAAATGTCCAGTCTTTTATTCTTTCATTATTTTGAAATGTGAGACCACTTGGCTGCAAGGCCATTAGTTTGTGAGTTTAATACAGTCTTCCTTTTGCTGTGAGACTTTTGATTAGTCTAAGAGACTTTTTGTTTAGAGGACTACAAAGAAACTGCTGTGAACTATAAATTCCTTGCGATAGAATTGTTAAAAGGCCATTTCAATGTATCTTGATTTTTATGGGCCAGGCTTTGAGCGCAGCTGGTTTGAAGAGGAACACTTCCAACACGTCATGCTGGGCTCTGTCACGGATGTCATGAAGACGTACCCCCAGCCCTGCCTCGGGGCAGCTTTGCAGGCGGGTTAAACCAAGCCTAGTTTGGTTTAACAGCAGCACAAGCAGCACCTTCCTCCTACTCTTCCATTTTCTGTCTGTCTCCCAGCTGTCACTGGCTCTGGCTGTCGCACATGGAAATGCTGCACTGCAGCCAGTTGCTTGTGAAGGGGTAATAATGATTACAGTTCGTTATGGTAGTGGCAAATTAGAGGAAATTTCTTAGTCATGTCATATTGTCACACCTTAAAATCTTACGGTCTCATTGAAGAAAAAATGAAAACAACCGTCCTTTGTGCCTTCGTAAAACATTTTTTACAGAATAGTTTTTCCTCTTTTAGGCTGTGTTTGAGTCAACAATTTATGCTTTTTGAAGATCACTGTTAATTTCAATAGAGCTGTGCATGCAGTGGAAACTAAGCTTAGCAGATGCCCAGGCGCTTTGCAACCACTCGATGGTTTGGGGTTTTTTTTTTTAAGAAATTGTCCCTGATTGTTTTGCATGCTATCTATTCAAAGGTTTGCAGGCATCAGAAATGATGCTCAGATTGCCATCTGGATTTGCTGTGATAGCTAGCAGTAGAGCTAATAGTATCATTCATTACAAACAAACAATGTAATAACAGTCCCATCTTCTCTCGTGATGACATATAATAAGATATGCATTATGAGCAATCATCTATTTGTCTGTATTTATTCTGTAAGACAAGTCATTGCACAAACACCAGCCAGTAATCTCCTTTTTCTGTTTGTAGATGCTGCTGCAGGTATTATTTGCTCTCCTCTACGGAGGATCTGAGTCTACTGAGTAGGTCATTTAATTGAACAGCAGTGGTTTGTACTTTTAATGCCAGAGAGAACCTGTACCCAAGATAGTGTTATTTTGGTTATCCCTGAGCAGGGTGTGCATTTTTTGGCAGGTATGAATAAATTCATACAAATTATGCAACCAAAACCCAGACTAGTGCTGCCTGTTCTTTGTAGTGTGTGACTGATCTCCTAAACTGAATGCTTTTTTAATTTGTCCTTCTTACCTGAATGACAACCTACAACAGGTATATGGACACCCCAGGGGCCAAGAATAGCAATGGCCACCTGTCAGAAAATAGCACTTTGCTGTAAACTGTGATTCATCTGCGAAGAACGATGATGAGTAAGGTCAGCATCACCAGGGTTTCCTGAAGAGAGTGCAGCAGAGGATGCACAATTCATTGTTGGGGACAGAGGCTTAGTCCTTTTCCCTCACCCCCCCCAATCCTCTGAACAGAGAGGAAGGATGAAGCCCAACTGCCTTCTGCTGCTGACAAATTTTCCTTTTTGTTCCCTTCTTGTCTTGGGAGCAAAAGGGAAGCTGCAATAGTTGTTTGCTTAAGATGGGAGACAGCAAAAGTAATTTTAAATGGACATATTTTCATTACTTGTTAAAAAAAGAAATGGCTGTCACCTCTGTAACTGTGAATGATAATAGTAGAATTAAAACCAAGACATTCCCCAAATCTCTGAAACACCCCCCTCATGAGTGCTATTTAATTCTTTGAAAAACTTGATTTTCTGAAAACTTAATCTTTAAAAACATAATCTTGTAAAAACAGTTTAGAGATTCCTATCTTCCTACTTTTCTTTCATTCCTTCCTTAACCCTGCATTCTTCAAGCTTTCCAAAGTGTTGGTGCCCACTCATAACCTACTTCCATCAGATCTGTATCTTCCATTTCGCAAACTGAAACAAAGTCCAGAACCCATCTCACTCTGACAAAGGCAAAACACTCTCTTGCTGCAGAAACGTTCGGTTTTCAGCATTCCATTAAAAGAGGTATATCATCCAAGTTGTTCCAAAGTTAGATAGCAGATTGGATCATAAAAAATTATTACCCTTGACAGCCCTGTCTGTCAGGTGAGGTCACTATGGTATTGTAGTTTTTTAATACACTTTTATTTTGCCTGTATAAGGCCAACAAATCTGCAACGTTTTTCCCTGAGGTGTTTAGTGGTATGAAATCTCTTCTGGCTAAATGGATTTGTTGGTATTAAATGTTCTGCTTTTTCTGTGATTTTTTTTTTTCTAGACAACTGATTTTTAGATTGTGGGAAATGGCAAATATACTGCTGACTGTTCAAAAAGAGCACAAGCAAAACCAAACCGAATCTTACAAGTCTGAGACAGCTCCCACGTTGTTAAATCCTCTAGTCTGTAGTTAAGCAAGTGAGTTGTACTGTCATGTAAATACGGCACAGGGTGATTGCTTCTACCATATATATCTCATAATGCATTATTTTTTTGAAAGCGGGAAGATAATAAAAAGTCTTTGAAACATCCCTTGCAATAAAAGTGTACCTTGCACGGCACGAAGGAATCCCAGTCTCAGCCAAAGCATTTTGTTGCTGCCGAAACCTAAATAACAAAGAGGAATATGCTCACATGTGAGCTGGTGGTTCAGCACCGATAAATCAAACTCAGCTGACATTGCACCCTACCAAGCACCTGTTGTCAGTCCTCACGTACTTTTATTTTCTTGTTCTCCAGTCAGTTTAGAGCTCCCAAAGCAGAGGAGGGTTGGATTTCTTCTGTAAAAAATTTTGAAGAAACAGGAGGGAGAGCTTCTTTTTAAACTAAAAAATATCAAACCACTGGGGCATTTTTTTTCAAGAAGAAAAGGTCAGATGAACAACTTACCTTCTTTTGCAAGGCTTTTGTTTGTCTTAAATTGATGGGTAATTTGTCAGATATGGTTCAGTTGTTACTCAGAAGGAAGTGGAAGATTTTTTTTTTATGTTACTTGTAATAATTTTTGCAATTATTTTTTTTTGACTGTGCACCTATTGTTACAATCTGTTGTTTTACCTCAAGCCTGTTTGACTCTATTTGCAACCATAATTATTTCAAAAGAACAAGATATCCAGGAACAAGTGCTGGCTGGCCAGTTTACAATCTGGCTAATTATTGAAGGTTTCATTCCAAAGATGTGTGCTATCTTTACTTTGACTTTCCTGGTCACTGGCAGCATAAGTGCCAGTAATGTAATGCAATGTAATTGGGCATTAATTGTGTAGAGTAGAGATCAAATAGGGTTTTCTCCAAGGTATGGAAGGCTTCTTTGTATCTGTGGTCTCCAGCTTCTGTTAATAAGGATGTATCTGCTCGTGGCTTAATTTTAACCTCTGTAGTTTACATCAGGTCAAGACAGCAGAATGTCCTACTGCTGAAGTTGTGTCCTATTTCTTGGGAACTTTTTAGCTGTCTCCTCTGTTTTGGTGCTCTTTCAGTCCCTCTTTTCTTCGCTGATTTAAAAGCCTTCATTAAATCTCTTAGCAGTAATTAGCGATGTCAGAGATCCAGTTGCTGATGATGGTTGGGCTCTGCTTTCTCATACAGAGGGAATGGTGACAGCAGGAGGTGCAGGACTGCCATTGCAGATACAAACTTCAGCCTCACAAGATGCCTTTTCCTGACTGTTGGTGTTTGCCTTGGTGGGAGCTCAGCAGTGCCTCTGCGGTCTGTTTTCTTATCTGATACCCACTTTGTTTTTAGAATTGATCAGCAATCTTGGAAGAAGTTCCAAGTGAATTTTTCACTTGTCGATTCTCTGCTTCACCTTTTTATTGATAGCATGACTTGAAATATCTTGACTTCTAAATTATTTTTCAGAGAGATCTCACAGAATGATGCCTTGGAGGTCATAGAAGCAAATGTGTTTTCCAACCTTCCCAAACTACATGAAGTGTAAGTAATGAGCAATCTAAATTCAAAGGAGACAATTATAAAGATTCATTATCAGTGCATATCAAAGGTTTTGCAGTTTGGCTCAGGTAAGCTCTGAAGAATTCATAGTGATACAGGAACATTTGAAATCGCCCTTTGTCTTTTCCACCTTCTTAGCTGAGTGTCTTTCATTCCCTGGTCAGCCTGAAACTTATCCTCAAACCACTGCCGATACCAAAAGGCGGTGGGGTCTGCCTGTCTGTTGTAAGCTGCTCTTTGAAATTGTGCAGATCTTCTGCTGTCAAAAAAAAAATTAAAAAATCTCAGTGTATAGTAGCACTACATCCTGTGGCAATCAGAGATATTTTAAGATCAATATATCGATACATTTCCTCTGACGTTTCATTTTCTCTTTGCAGAAGAATTGAGAAGGCCAACAACCTCGTGTACATTGATCAAGATGCCTTCCAACACCTTCCAAGCCTCAGATATTTGTAAGATCTCTTGTTCTTTGCAAATACTGTCATTTTGAATGATACAGATGTTTTCTGTCTAACTCGTGCTGAACATTTTCAGTTATGACAGGGCAATGTCCCCTCTTCCCCCACTAATTATACATTGTCGATCCACAGTTTCGTCCCCAGACCTGCACGCAGTCCCCGGAAAAGCTGAAGATAATGTCCTCCATAAAATCCTTGAGCTTTTCTAAGCAGCAGGTTGAAACTGAGTGACAAGAAAAAGAGCTGGGCCTTTTTTATGTCTATACAAACAGGTTTAGATTTAAAGTCTTTGGGGCAAGATCTCTCTCATCTGCCTTTGCTAAGGCTCTGCCTCCGTTATACTTTGTACACGTGGCTCTAAGCATTCGCAGTCTCTTTTCCTTAGCAATGGTAGTGCTATAGCAATGGTTTTCATTAACACTTGATGTGAGATGATTAAAACCTAAGAATGTAGATGTATGGTATAGCTTTATTTCATTAGCTATAATGAAATCAAGAGTGACACTTTCACAACTGTGGTTGTCACATCTGTTTCCATGCGGTTGCCATCACAATTCAGTGATAATTGAATCCATCTATAAAATAAACTGTTACCCAAAAATATTTTCCCAAGTTTTAGTGCATGATCTTGACATGACTAATAATCTCTCCTCTGCACTAGAAGCCGAATGAACTTTGTTTAACAGTAATTGTTTATAGTGGCTGTAGGTTAAATAAGCTCCCTCCGTGCTCTTTACTGATCAGTGGCATATAGACCCAGCGGGATGTCAGCTTAACTTTTACATGTCCATCCACCTGTAACCATGTTTTCCTTAAACAAAAAACCTTACTCATTCAAAAGAGCCTGATGAGGATTTCTACATTTGAGTACATAAGAGTAAGTGCTTAATTGTCTAGTTAGATATTTCTTAAAGACTGGATGAAATCAGGTCAGTGTTCTAAGCTGATGAGTGTTTAAGGTCTCTGAAAGTCACTAGCATCTGATGGGTTCTGGGCTCAAAAATGCCAAGAGGCATTGGTTTGAATTTTAATTTTAAGATTTGAGATTTAAGGTATGCACTTCAAGAGATAAGGTGTATTTTAGTGGTATATTTCTGTAGGAAAGACTGCCATTTTCTCCATCACTTTGTTTCACTCACTGGTGCTTGCCCTTTTAGAACCACTCACTCTACTTCCCCTTGAAAAGGCAGAGTTTTACTGTAGAATAACTTAATGAGAAAGCAGAAACCTTGATGTTAGGCTGCAAAATGGCAGTTGGTAAAGGTAACCTAGTCCTGGTATTCACCTTCCTGTGACATACAAGGAAGGGTCAATTAGTGAAAAAGTAAGGCAAGATGGTGAGGGGTCTTAATGGATTGATGGTTTCTATGTTCATTTTTGGGTTCTTTTATTGTGTATTTTGGTATTTTTTATACAACACAGAAATAAAAGGTTGTAAACATGTGGAACTAGAGTTTAAAATAATTAAGAAAAGGGTTAAGCATCAATGTGGATAGAAACACTATTGATAGCTATTTGAGAAATGATAAAATTTTAAGGTCATGAAGGGAAACTAACAAACTTTTGTGCATCACAGCCTAATTCTTCCATTAACTGCTGGAATTTAGGAAGGAATAGCAAGTGGTTTCATAAATATCTTGACACTAAACAGATTAGAAGATTCTGTCCAACCATACACAGGGTCGTGTGTGAGTGGAAAAGCAAACCCAGTACTGGTCCCACTGGGATGCACTCTTGTTGCTCACATGGTATATTTTCTCCCCAGCTGGGTTCCGTGCCAGCTTTCCAAATAGTCCACATTGAGGCAGCAGAACTGGAGATGGAGACCTGTACTCAAGAGAGGTGCTTGGCCCAACCTTCTGCTGCTTTAGACCTCTGTAGCACTTCCTGGTCTGACCCACCGGTCAGAAGACATGGCACAGGCACCCCAGTATCTCAGAGGTATAGTGAGACCCAGCTGCTACCAGCATGCCAAAGCAGGGGACTCCAGTACCTGCCTGTTGCTGGGCTCGTTGTGGTTCTTCTGGAGTTTCTGGTCGCAGTGGCAGTCTGGCAGGGTACGAGATGCATGGTCTGATTCCTCATGACAGTGCAGTAGCTGTGACAGAACTGTTAAAACACAGTTCAGAAAGTCTTGCACAAAAAAAATAATAATATGTATTTACTGGCAAATTTCATATTAAAAAAAAATCAGAGAAAAATTAATCAGTGTTAATGTCTGAGACTCAGCCTGGGCACCCATAGCCCATCAGTTTAATGACCTTTGCAACATGCTGGTTGCAAGGTTTTGTCTGTGCTCCTTCAAAAATAGTTGTCATGCACTAGGTCTTACTTATGGTAGGCAAGAAGCTCTGGCTGGTCTTGTCAGTCCTCTCATCAGCTTCATGGCCTCATTACAGCCACTGGCTGTTGAACATTAATACACTTTTTTCTCTGTCAGCTTGGGCACAAATACATTTCCCACTTGCCCCACTCCATTTGTCTCCTGCATCATCATTACTAGTACGGCAAAAAACACTGAGAAGGAAAAAAAATGCTTAAAAAATGCAATGCTGAAATACTCTAAACCTTTTAGAAAAACACAACCTTAACTTTCTCACCAGTCTTTCAGAACCAGTGAAGAGAATTGCTAATTGGTCTACTTGGAGAGATGCCAAAGAGACAGGCTGCTGCAAATTGGTAACTTACTGACCTTTTCATGGGTACAAGATTATTTATCTGGCTCTCATTAGGCAGAGCTGTGGCATTGTCTGTTTAATAATGTAGTGATGGCTTTTCAAAGCTATTTTCTTTCCAAAATTAGTTCTCATGTGTAATCTGTGTCCTTTGGTTCTTTTTTACAGTAAATGTGTCGACATCTTGTATTAAGCAATCGCAGCTTAAAATAGAAAGACTTGAATGTAGCACTCCTTTCAGACCAATTTTGAGGGCATACAGCTGGATTGGAGGAGGAGGGTGTGGAATTTAGGTTGTAAAAGCACAAATTTTAGCTGCAAAATAGTTTCCGTTGTGGAGAGCAGAGCCCAACTCCAAAGTGTTGCAGCTGCTTGTACCTGCCCAGTCTTATTTTGTGGAGGATCTGAAGGCATGGTTCCTAAACCCAAACCTGGATTTGCTGCAGATTCAGGGAAGTCCACGGAATCGCCCACCCTTTGTGTGGGGTTGGCTTTTCAGTAAAAAGAAGCGATACTCCCTTCCATCCTTTTGCCCGGCAGCCTCACGGTAGAAGACTTTGCCCCCCCAGAAGTGGGTGTTGTGGATTATAGGCGCAGCTCAGCCTTCAAGGCTGGGACTCACGAGTCAGAGGGATCTCTGGCTCACGTGCAGTATGATTAAGGGGCACCAAAATAGTGCTTCCTGAGTGATGTTGTATTTATCTCAGCCTACCTAGGGTTTGCAATTTAACAAATACCCACACTAAGTTGATGTGCTGAACTGTGTTCCCAGTTTTGTCAGACCAGCTCCTACCAATTTGGCGTAAAAAGAGAGCAGGCGTGTTGCTATATCTGGAGATAAGCAGCCAGAATCTTCCAGGAATTAGTTTCTGAAAGATTTTTTTTGTTCTCTGCTGATGATAGTGCTATGTTTTCTTAAGTGCTGACTCCAGTAAGCCTTTTCAGGAAGACAATCAATGGTTTGGAAAGCAGCCACCAGCCAGCTGAAAAACAGGTTCTTACCAAGCTGTTTATGCATGGAAAGGGGAGACTCAGTTGTAACACAGATTAAAGAGGACACTTGTTTTAAGTGAGGCTACTAAGGGTGTATACGCTATATGGTAAATATATTGACAAAACTGTCCTGCAGGAAAGATATTCGGTAAATTGGATTATCTACATTCTAACAAGATTATCCACTTAAAGGCCTCTGGAGATTTGCTGGTTGAATAAAAAGAGAGGGAAGGTCTAGGCTGCAGTCTAGCTAATTTTTTTTATTTTTTTTTAGTTCTCTTTCTGCAATTAATTAAAAAAAAGCCCATCTTTTCCTGCTCCTAATCACTGTTCTGTGCCTCTGTGCAATCAGTGCTTTGTGCCACCTGAAGATTCAGTTCGATATGTAATGATTTGTCAGAGATGCTGTCCTCTTCACCTCACACTGCTCAGTTGACACCAGCACAAATTGAGCCCCGAACACTCTGGGATTACTGGAAAGATCAGAATGATGGCATCACCCAAGGCCTCGGCCGTGTTTGTTCACACACGTATGGTGACAGCCCTGATAACCAGTTTGAATATGTTGGGAGTACATCGTCACTGGGAGCAGGGTTTGAATAGCATATGTCAGAGCACCGTCACCTTCCCTTACTGCAACACGAGGATTGAGGCTTTCTCAGGAAAGTACTGTAGGAAGCAAAGCTGCTCATGTCTTCTCAGTCCTGCACGAGCCACGCACTACTTAGCAGCGGTCTTCATTTACTACTTAGAAGCTACTTAGAAGCAGCTTCTTCATTTACCTGCTAAAGGAAATGCATGCCATAATTTGTATTTAAGAAGGGGCTCGTAAAAAGAATTGCATCAATTTTTAGCATATGACTCATTTAAAATTAAAGGCAGCTTTCAACTGAAACCCTGTACACCTCAAGTAATTTAGAGAGTGTACTTTAAAATACTGTAAGGGAGGAGTTACAAGTTCTTCTTCTATTGCTTCTAATTTTTTCAGCTAACTCCTTTTAGGAAGTGCAAAGTACTTTAAATAATAAGGGTCTCGTGAAATCTACTTGCTTCATTAATCTTGCTTTCTATTTAACTATATGTAATAGTTCTTCAAAGGCACTTTTGCAGAGCTTTCTTGGTCACATGTGACAACTGTTATTTTTAAGCTAATGCAATGTCAGACCACTCTGACTCCTGAGACAAAACAGTCATGACATTCCAGCAGCTTTCCCAAATTGGCTTCTTGAATATTCACTATACTTCTTTAATTTTTTTCCTGCACATAATGCATTGCTTTTTGTTATAAGATAAGACAGATAACAAGTTGGCTTTTCAATGTCTGAGGGTGTCCAGTTACCACCCTGGGGAGCTCAGAGCAGTGCTTATGCAAGGGAATGACTGTTGTATGGACCCGTGTGTCACCCTGAGTGCCCAAATGCAGGATTTGGTTGTCACATGGAGGTGTTTGGTTCCAGTTCAGATTATGAAAACTGAAAGGCTGCAGCGCTCCGGAAATAATCTACATTCATAACAAACATCAAATGAATGTTGTTACTTTTTCCCAGTCCCAACCAGTCTTTTTCATCACCATTTAACCATTCAGGAATGAATCTTAAAAAAAATAAAAATCACATCCAGTAATGAAATAATACTGTTCTGTTTAAGTGCCAGGATAAAAATTACCTTCCATGTACTACTAAAATGTTCCTTAAGGAACCGGTATTCTCAGTGAAAGGTTACCTTTTCTACGATCTCACATATTAAAAATACAAAGATAAAACTAAACTTTCAAGAACTCAAATTTTCTCTTTGTTTGGTAGAGTCAAAATGAAACATTTTGGTGGCTGGGAAAAACTCCCAGCTGGGTCCAGCTCCTCCTCGCTCCTGCCATCAGCCCTCCTTCCAGCCATCAGCAGCTACCAGCCATCTCCTGCTGTATGGCAAAATCATGTTTATCCTGCTCTTGCTACTGCTCTGGATAACAAAATTTGCTTAAATTAGGCGTGGTACAGCTCTGTGGATACCTGTGACCCTGTTTCCTCACTGGCTGTGGGCACAGGGTGTCCTTCAGAGTCAGCACGTCTGGGATGATGTTTCCTGGAAAGGAACTGCAGCGCAGAGGCCAGTGGATACTCAATGTGGTGGGAGGGTGGAAGTAATTAAATGTGGAGCCTCAGAACCATTTCCAGTCACACAAACAAACGCGTTCCTGTGTATTCAGTTCCTCACTACTGGAGGTGCTGGGGGATAAAGCATCCTCAATCTCTGTTAGTTTCATGAAATAATGTTAATTCCAGTGGAATTAATGTATCCTCTAGTTGGAGTAGAAGGTGGAAATTGTGTTAAGTGAGTTGATACTTTTGTCTTAAAAGAGCTGCTATGAAAATAATTATCCTGTGTCAGCACAACTGATTTCTTAGAATATGTTTGGGAAATTAACACCAACAGTTTCCTGACATTATCAGGAGGGACATGTAATTATTTAAAGTGGGTTTTCTCCTTTGACATCAGTGGGGCAGAATTCAGCTTGTGCTTTAGAGAAAAATCATTTTACATTACAATACCAAGTTTCCTATGGGCAAACCCCCTCTTTGTGGTCAAACTCTGCCTTTTGTAGCTGACATTTTAAGTGTCGTGTTCTTTCTTGTTTTTTATTTATTGTGTTCTCTCCTCTCAGGTTAATATCAAACACTGGCCTTCGGTTTTTACCTGCTCTCCACAAGGTGCACTCTCTCCAGAAAGTTTTACTGTAAGTTTTAATGCCTGCTTTTTACTTCTTAAAAACTCCTTTTGAATGTTCTCGTGCTCCAACAAAACCTTTCAAGATGTGATTCCCCTTGTGTTCACTTATTACCTTCACGGTACCATTTTGGGTTGTAATTTTGTAGGCATTGAAGATAACCTGGGCCAAAAGGTGAAAGTTCTCTCTAGGTCTCCCCTCTACAAAGGGAACCTAAATTCACACTTTACAGACCACTCTTCCTTTAACTATACCATGAGCATGTGCCTGGATGGCCCAGGGGACAGATAACAGCCTTTTACTCCTCTTTCACCAGTTGAAATCCAAATCAGGTTGGTGGCAGTGGAAGTTTGTTGCCACCCGGTGAGAGTTCTCTGGCCTGCATGAGAACTATTTCTTCTCTTCCTTTGGGCAAGATATATTGTTAATGCACCAGCTAAGTCCTGCATGTTCAAATCTTTGATTAGAATCATAGAATCATAAAGACCATCTAGTTCCAATCCTCCTGCCCTGGACAGGGACACCTCCCACCAGACCAGGTTGCTCAAAGCCCCATCCAGCCTGGCCTTGAACCCCTCCAGGGATGGGGCAGCCACAGCTTCTCTGGGCAACCTGTTCCAGTGCCTCATCACCCTCACAGGAAAGAATTTCTTCCTGATATCTAGTTTAAATCTCCCCTCTTTCAGTTTAAAGCCATAGAAGATTTCAAGCTGCAGAGACATGAATCCTGCAGTTGTCTTTGTAATGGACGTTAATATAAGTAAAAATATAGAAACAGATATAATATATATAATTTATATTATATATGCCTATATATAATATTAATAGAAAACATAGAGAGGGGTGACTGAATATAGTATACACATACATATAAGATCAATACATTTCTGTAATTTCTGTAATACACTTCACATACGTAATTCTATGAACTGCAGTTAAGGGCTCCCAGAAACCATCATGCAACAGGTAGGGAGCTATAGAGCCGTCCTCCTCTATACCTTTATGTTTAACATCAGTCTTACATAGACTTGAATTACTGTGTCCTAGTGAGCAAGAGTTTGGTGGTTTTTTTCATGTGAAACTCCTTGCTTTCCTGTCAGAATAAGTAGGCCCTGATACTTCTTGAGTCTCAAACTAGAGCTTTGTTCAAATGCTAAGGACCCACTAAGGTCAATAAAAAAATTCTCATTGGCTTCAACCTTGTGGGTTGAGATAAAGACAGTTCAATTTGAACAGTAATGAAAGAGGAAAATAATAATAAGAATGGTAAAAGAATATACAAAATTAAGTGATACAACACAAGTTGCTCTCACCACCCAGTGATTGATTGCTTATCCCATCCCAATCAGTGAAGGTGGGTTTCTGCCCCCACCAGTCAACCCCCATTTATATACTGAGCATGACATCTGTGGTATGGAATATTCCTTTGGCCAGTTTGTCTTGTCTGTGCTCCCACTCAGCTTCTACAGGCAGCTGGAAAAGTCCTTGGCAAATATAAACATTGCTTAGCAACAGCTAAAACAATATGTGTTATCAGCGTTATTTTCATACTCAATCCAAACCAAGCAGCTCCTAGAAAGAAAATTAACTCTATGACAGATGAAACCAGGGCAATGGATGCCTCAGTCCCTTCTTATTCCTACCTCTGCTGACCTCAGTTGGCAGAATGAGGCCTCTGTGTAAGTGTCACTTAATGCAGAGTTGTGATCATATTCAACTGTCAGCATGAGATAATTTTGGAATCGTGCTTAATTCCAAGCTTTGCAGATAATTCATTTTGTTCTGCGCTTTCCAACAGAAACAGCATGAAAACAACCATATCCACCGTCTAAATTATGAGTAATACTGTTTAACTTCTTTGAGGTCTATTTTGAGCAAGCAACAGAACATATATCTGCCGTTCCCTTTTCCTATCAGTCAGAAATGCTGAAAGAAGTGAAATGCCTACTTGTCAGTTGAACAAACTGCATTGACAGGGGTCCCGCGCCTTAAGTTCTTAAGCACATACTAAGCTTCTGAGCAACCCCATTGACAGCGGGAGGGGAATTATTTGTGGGCTGGTGGGTACCCTGCTGAATCGGGCCAAAAAAGCTAATGGCTTTTCCTTCTGGTTGGGAGGCTGTGAGAAGGGGTGGCCTTGCCACCCCTCAGCTTGCAATTTCTGGGCAATATGTTTGCTGGACCAACTGTTTCAACTGCCATGGGATTATAAGACCTGGCTGGGCTTTCATGCATTTTAATCACTTCAGCCTATTGGGGAGGAAAGCATGGGGGTGTTGGAAACATTTCGCTCCAGCCTTTTTTACCAGGAAGGTTTGTGCTCCGCAGACAAAATGTCTTAAAAACTTATGTCTCTGCCTGTAATAGTTTCTCAGATTGACTATAAGGAAAAATACTGTGTTTGAAATAATATATGCTATTAGAAGGTTCACAGAGGTACCAAAAGGTGTCATTTCTGTTGTATTTTATTTTTCAGAGATATTCAAGACAACATCAATATACGTACCATTGAAAAAAATTCGTTCACAGGACTGAGTTCTGAAAGTGTGATTCTGTGAGTAAGACACAGCAAATCCATTACTCTCCTTGTAAATTCATTTATTCTCCAGAATAGGGTCAAGGAAACCAGGGGATGGGCATTATTTCTTACACTTCCAAATTCAAATTAAGGTTTTAGACTTCTCCCCTGCCCGTGAATTCTCTGTATTCTGTTTCCCTGCCATGAAAAATGAATGCTTTTGTGGTTTTCTGCTGTATTCTAATCCTGCTCTTTATTTTAGTAGCACAGCATAGAACAAAATTTAGTAATTACTGGTGCCAAGGTTAAACATTTTCTACCTACAGCAACAGTTCCATGTGGTACAAATTGTGTTCAGAAAGATGGCATGACTCATAAATATTTAGTCAGACACATCATTCAAAGACATTTATTACTCTGGCAAAATACATGTAGATGTTGTGGGAATACAGTGTATTTGTACACAACGTTAGTGCATTGATACAGGCCGGTTCGCAGTGCAGTTTCAGGCTGCGTGGTTAGACGACTCTGCATTTGACTTAAGAGTCATGTATTTTAATGAGCTATCTGGCTTCTTTGATCCTTTGTGTTGGTATATCAAAATGTGCTGTTCGCTTGCTAACAAGCTGCCTTCGTTTCACCTAGCCAGTGGCCAGATTGGAAAAAATTGCCACTCGGTGTGTGCAGTTTACCTCGCACACCAAAGCAGACGAGCAGCATCTCATTGACTGACTGGGCTCACGTTGATTTTGGTGGGAGCAAGGTCAGACCATCAATATTTGAAGAGAGGTCAATAATAAGTCACTTAGCTGCTATCTCTCCTTTTTCTCTGCCAGTTATGCACAACCTCTGTCTACATCAAGTTCCCTGAAGTTTTAAACACGCACCCATTTTACTCAAGTATGTATTCAAGTCATGATACCCCAAATGCACTGGTTTATCTTTCTCCTGTGATAATAATATTTAATACTTTGTATTTTCAGAGCACTGAGAAGCAAGTACTGTATTTGTTTCCATAATACTGCTAAGGCATGAGATAAAAATCCCAGATTTTTACTGTGATTTGACCTCTCTGTGCCACTTGAACAGCATGAAATTGGCTTCCCCTCTCTCCCCAGGACATCCCATTGCATGAGTGTTGAAGGATAGTCCTCTCTGAGGACTTAAGGCTGCTGGTTTGCTAGCAAAATTGGCCTGGATGGGGAGATGTCATGTCCTCTTCCAGCTACTTTGCCCTGCCTGCTGCAACAGCCCCATTGCCATGGGCTCCCCTCAACCACCAGTGTCTGCAGGAGCATCACGAGTAGTGCAGAAAGACCTGGCCACCACACATCTGGTCAGATGAAGTCATGACTGCTGTAGTTCTCCCTTGAGACAGAGGCCCCAGGTGCTCTTTGAGAGCTTTTTGAGAGGTTTTTGTTGTGCTGTGGTGCACTTGCCTCATTTTAGACCCAAATTTGCTGGTTTTCTATACAAAACTGAAGCCACTGTGCAATGAAATAGAAAGTTAGGGTACAGCAACACCATTTTGTGAAACCAGGCATGTCAAGATGGCATTAGAAACACTTAGGACCCTTGAGCTCTCACATTCTGGAGAGACACAATTTTAGCAGGGTTAGCTGTGGCAGGCTCCAAGCATATTTAAGTCAGTAATTTGGATTGCGTCTGATACTGCACTACACATGGGATCAGCACAGACTGGAACTGTAGATATATTTAGTAAAAAAACGCTAGAAATTTATGGAAGAACTTCACCTTGTTTCCAGGTCTGAATGCCACTTAGAGCCTAAGATAGAGCTTTCCTGCCATAAAATAGGCTATAAGTAGTACCTCAGGGCCAGTGGCCTCCCGCACTGGGTGAATTCTGAAGTGTGTTTTAGAAATACCGCTACAGTGACGTGGTGACTCACTAGGGAGAGTAAAAGCCACTATGTCCAAGCTCTGAATCTCTGCCTCCATTGTCACTTGCTGCTGACGTAAGAGTTGGTGGAATCGGTAAGGATGCTGGTTGGAGTGAGGGGAGAAGGGAAACTTGTCTATATGTAGTATAATATAATGAGGTCCTGGGATTTAGGTAACTTTTTTTTATGCTCTTTATGCACTTGAATGCAATTAGACAGGTGACAGGAATGTATAGTCCACACTGCATGGCAACAGTGGCTCTGACCTCAGTATCTCATTGCATTAGCATCATGTTCGGTGAAGGGATGCAGTAAATGCTAATACTGTGATTAAAAGCATATCTATCAGCCTGGCAGCTATGAATGGATAAGATCAATGTAATATAATAAATGCTTTAAATGCTGTGAGCAGGGACATGTCTCTCCTCTGTGCCTGTTCACTCATGTCTAATAGTGCTTGCAAGGGAATGGGACGGTGACAGTTCTCCTGATACGACCTGACAGACATTATATGCACGGAGCTGTGCACATCTGCCTGTCATGGGCAGAAGGGTAATCCTTTCAGCCAGACACACAACTGATTTTCCTGCTGACCTTAGCTCACCACCTCGGACCTTAGATAAGTGGGTCGCTTGCATGCTCAGCTTTCAGTGTGAATTTAGAAACAAAAATGTCCAGGTTTGCTGACAGTTTAATTAAATCAGGCCACTTTTGGCATCAATCAGACCTGTCACTGCGGGTTGGAGAGGGCGTGAGTTGCAAAGTGACGTTTAAAGCAAGATGAAAGATTGCACCATAAAGATGATAAATATAACTGACCCAAATGTAAATTTTAAGACCGTGAAGGGAAGAGAGGGAAGGACGTTAGATGTTAATTTGTTAATGCACTACAGTAAAAACTTGGCAGAAAGCCCCAGGAGCTTGGACTCCCAGGTTCACTACCTGTGCCTCCCCTCGGGGGATGGAGCCCAGGGAGGTGGGACAGGGGCAGCAGAGCCAGGCAGGGAGTGTAATTTCTGGAGGCAGCAGAGGCAGGAGGAATCAGCCACTTCCCGGGCAGATTGGCACCCCCCTGCTGCCCTCCTGCCTGGCTCAGGGACAGCCAGCTCCCCCCCTTCCACCTGCCCTGCCAAGGACAGGTGACCACCAGTGACGGCCATCTCTTTTCCCTAATAACTGGGCGAAGGTTATGCTGTGGCCCAGTGTTTCAAAATCACCCTGAAGAAGGTAAAACTAAGTGGCACTGATAGCACCAGCAGGAAAGACCCCTCCTGGGATGAACCCGCAGCAGCCTCGCTGACTGCTGCAGCCTTCCCAGGGGAGCCCCAGCAGCACCAGTGTCTCCATCAGCTCTGTCCTTGCTCTCAGAAGCCTCCTCCAGCTATCATCTCTGATGGTAGGGCTCATCTCTCCCGTTCCTGTCCATACTCTCCAAAGCCTTCCTCAGATTATTGGGATCTCACCAGCTGGTATTTGTGGAAGTGTCACCAATTTGAATATCCATTTAATAATTTTATTTGCTTGAGATCCCTTTCACTGATATGAATTACATACATTTTAGTAACAAAGCATGAATGTGAGCACAACTATTTGTTGTTTTTTTTTCTTTATTACAGATGGCTGAATAAAAATGGGATTCGGGAAATTGAGAATTATGCATTTAATGGAACCTACCTGGACGAGCTGTAACTATTTCTGTTGTTTACTATTCTGAAAAGCAATTATTAGATGGCAGTAACTGCTGCAAGCTGTTTTTTTAATCTCAGATTGTTTTAGCATCACTATCTTTGTGCTTTTCAGAAATCTAAGTGATAATCACAACCTGGAAAAATTACCGAATGAGGTCTTCCAAGGAGCCAATGGACCCGTTGTTTTGTAAGTAATATTCAAATATTATTTTGTTTTTTAATAACTCCCTAGATAAGAACAGAGAACAACATATGAATGGCAATCTGGATTTCAGCATCTCACAAGTCTCGGAGTTCAAAACTGGAGGTGTAGTTCTAAATATAAAAAAACAAAAAAGGTAAGCCATAACTGAAATTTTAGTCTAGATCCATGTTTCCCCTTTGTCCTCAAGTTTTTGGAAGTATTTCGATTTGGGGATTTAGATCCAGATTCTTCTCAACAGCTGATTAAGGTCTGTATGGGAGTAGTACTGCTTTGGTTTTTTTCCAGAGAAAAATGCTGTTAGTTTTTTGTTTGAGCAAAATCAAGAATAGGTGAGCGGTGCTTAAATCTGAGTTGTTTCCCACTGAAGGTCTGCCCCTGCATCCCTGAAGCTTAATTCTAAAATCCCTCTAGGGATAGGGATTGGGACCTCCCATCCCCTATAGAAATAGGTGTGAGATACATCTCATGCAGTTACAGAAGGCTGTCTTTGGTGGGTGATAAGCTGGAAAGTGAGGTCTCAGCAGTTTCTCTCAGCAGCAGTAGGTGGTGGATCTCAGTCACCATTACCTTGAGCTACGGTTTGCCGTGGGGTCTGAAAATCCTGTGAGTGTGCACAACTGCTTGTGTTTCTGAGCACAAGCTACAGCATGTAACAGTGGCAACAGAAGCATGGGCATCTTTCTTTGTCTCACCAATTCATCAGAGCTTTTATCTCTTTCCATCCACCCTGGATGTCCAGAGAGGGCTAGGAGTCACCCAGCAAGGGTGTAAAGGGGTCATTGGAGCTATTGGAAGATTTTACACAGAGGTTAGAGCGGTTAGAAATCTAAAACAGAGAGAGAAAAAAAATGACTGGTTAACCTTGAGTTCAGATCAGAGCTTTTCTGAAGGCCTTTTTTCCGTGTTGTGGTGGTCAGTGCACCTATGATATAAAGATCTGTGGTATGGGTTACTACATTCTGCTCTGCTTCCATCACTCCCTCCTCACTCCCGTCTTCCTTCTGGGGAAAAGACTGCCAGCAGAGCATCTTTTCAGCTGTAATATCATTGATGTTTCTTTGGAAAAGCATTGTTTCCTGTAGCGAAAAGTAAATCTGTTTTCTTTGCAAGGTGTAGCTGATACAATCGTATTCTGGAGGTTTATCAAATTGATTTGGCTGTAGTTCAGATTCATTTGATAGTTCAATTTCTAACACTGAGCTATTTGTGTAAGAAGTTTTCTGTTCCCTTGCCAATACATCCACTGTTCTATGGATGGGAAATTACCTTTTTATCCCGACTCACATCATTAAAGAAGAGCTTTCTCACTCATCTGTCACTGTAGTGTTCACCAGGAGAGCACTTTCACTTGTGGAAGTGGTTTGACCCATAATCATATCTTCGCTGGTATGAGCAGTGTTGCTGCAATCAAAGCTGGGTTGCAGACTGCAATGTTCTATTAGAATGAACATCAGGATGTTTTAACTCTTGACCTTCCTGAACCAGTGTTGTACAGTCAACCAATACCAACTTCTGTTTTATATTTCAGCACATTAAAATAATGTGAAAGAAACCCAAACACAAATAGTAATGACAGAAAGCACAAATCTTAGCCCTTGTACAGGCTACACAGTTTCAAGAATCAATTCCTCTCTCAGGCTTACAGCTCTTGGCTGAATTAGAATATCTATTTTGGAAAGACATCAAGTTTTGAGTTAAAGGATTTCAGTGCTGACAGTAGGCAAGTAAATCAAATGGCTAATTACTCCCACACCTATACCCATTCCTTCTGTACAGAAACACTCTGTCTTTCCTACTTGAAGTTTCATAGCTTCAGTTTTCAGACAGATTGTTTCATTTAATCATCTTTTGGTGCTCACAGAGATGTAGTGGCTTACATCAGTTTTCCCTGAAGTTCTTAGGAGTTCTCTGGCTGCATCCTGTCTTAGATGCAGAGCAAGATACAGCTGTGGTCCTTGCAATTTGTCTTCAACAGGAAACCCGCATACGGGGCCACAGGAGAGCTCCAGTAGATCCCTGACTCCCTGAGTCAGCTGTCAGGGACAGCTGAGTCCCTGAAGCAGAGCCAGAAATCAGTTCGGACACAAGTACAGAGAAAATTGTTCTCACCAACCAGTCTGCCCCTCTCTGATTTCTGCTCCACCAACCATTTCTTCCTATTTCTACATGTGCCTTTCAAACCTCCTCAGCTGGTCAGTATTTTTGCTAATCCAACAGAGACTCCCAGCGGGAAGGGGAAGTGATTGGAAGAGAAGTCAGGTTCATTTTGCTGTTCCTGCACCAGCTGCTGTCAAGGCTGATGACTAGCAGCCAAGCAATAATACTATAAGAATATGTATTCCAGTCACTGATGCTTTCTGGGTTGATTTTCTACTGCCACTTTACCATCTTGTTCATCATACTTATTTAATTTATCAAGCCTCTAACTAGAGAGCAGCGCCCCAAAGAACCTGTGCACTAAGGTCTGCACATGGTCACTCAGTGGCATAAGTTACTAAGGCACCTGCACAAAGACTGTATTTGCTGTTTAGGGGCTTATTGGTGATGTACTGATACCTATCCCTAACAGACACACCCACAAACCCTGCAGGAGTTTGCAAAGCACTTTCCCGAATTGGCTCTTGTTCCTGTGCAATAATGAGCATAAAAAGAAAAAAAAAAACATTAAAAGAAGAAGAAAGTATTTTCATGGAAAAATATTAAATATTTATGAAATTATTTAGAGATGTCCAGAAATCCAGTAACATTTTAGCTATTTTTAAGTCTAGGTGATATTCCTATTCATATTTTCTTGTTATTTCCACCCAGTGTAATAACAGTTTGGAGTCGGTAAAGATTTTTAGCTAACAACCCAAAGAAAACATTTTCCATGCTCCTGTTCAGAGTTACAAGCCCTTGGGAAGCTTTATAGGCTCTTAATGATGCCATGAGTGATGCTGTCTGTGGATTTAAGCAGAAAACTGCTGTTTAGTTATTGAGTTATGAGCATATACTCTAGGTCACAGTTTTAATTCAGTATCCTACTAAGGGCACTAGTAAGTCCACGAAACAATCAAGGTTATTCATTGCAACCTAATTACCTTTTCAAGTGCCTAAGTCAGAAATCAATAGCCTAAAATTTCTTGTTGGCTGCTGCTTTTGGCTCCTGCAAGAAACAGGTCAGGCCCAGAACAACTTCAGGACCACAGTGTGGCTTCTCTCAGTCCCACCTCCAGAAGTTCAAAGCAGTATTTCTGACTCCACCAGTCTGTCTTGCCCTTCCAGTAGGAGTCATGGCCCCAGGACAGGGTAACAGAGTGGGGTCTCTGTTCCCCTACTGCCACGGTTCTCTGTCCAGTTGTTGAAGGTGGTACATTCCTTCAGAGCCTGGGTACAAAACCTCAGCTGTGGGCGCGGCATGGACACAAGATCATCTTAACCAGTTTTATTCGCTGCTTAATTAACTGCCTCTAAATTTGGTAGGCTCAGATGCTCTAAGCTAAAGACCGTGAGTTCAAACAGAGCCATTTCCCGGTATTAATTTTGTTTCATAGAGCAGAGGTACACATGTGCATATGGTACATAGCAACTGCCTAAACTTTATAATACGCTGCTGGAACCTGGTCTCTGCCTTGCGTGGCACCACTCTACTGCATTAATAGGATAATAAAAACAGTTTGTGTGTGTTGGGTAATACAGATCAAATAACATATTGTCCTGACATTGTACTGTTACAGATGAATTGGAAACTGTAACTTGTAGGGGGCATGGAGAAAATTACAAATATTGTCAACCCAGTTCCTTGATTAGGGAAAATTCCTTTCTTTGTTGGAGAATAAAGAGCAGAGCAGCCTCAGCCACCACTGTGTCCTGGATCAGTCTCTGGCAATAAGAGCACAGAGGCTGAGGGAAGGCAGAGTGATTTTGTGTAGTTCATTTTTACTGTTGCTCTTAAAACCAAGCAGTTTGCTCTTCTGCTGTCACAAGCTGAGGGGACACAGTTTGTGCCTTAGGGAAATGTGGGGACGCTTGGCCCCCGCTGTTACCCCCTGGAGCCATGGGGATGGGCTCCCAGGTATCTCTTAGCCTGGAGATGGAGTACCCTAGGTCCTACTTCCCCTTCCCCACCTGTGTGGCACACGTCAAGACTTAGTGTTTGCACAATGTTTCCTTTTAAAAGCCTCACTAATGCTCTTTTTAATACATTTCATGGTTGCTGCTTCCATCGCAGCCTTTGATAGCCAGTCCCACACAGTAATTGCCTTCCAAATAAATACATCTCTCCTAACCTCCTGCAATCTTGCCCCTTTCTTCAGTCCATTCTGTGCTCTCTTTTTTTTTTAAACCTCTGGAAATGTTTTGTTATTTTTATTCCTCACAGTTTGAACCATGTCACCTCTGCCTCTCTTTAATCTCTTTTTTCTTCCTAATGAGTACAAAACCTGATATCCCCAACCTCGTCTCACATCTGTACCGTGAGCTTCTCTCTCTTTGTATTTATTGCCTTTTCCACAACAGCCCTCCCATGACGTGATGTTCGTGTAGCAAGCTTCTGTTGTGATTTCATCAGCCTTTTGTATTCTTTAACAGTATTCTGGAATGATTGTTGCATTTGCTGGAATCATATGGTACTAATGGTTTATGTCCCTGTTAATTCTTACCCAGAGAGTTAGGGGATTTTTTTTTCTTTTTTCTCAGATTACACTAACATCACTTGATTGTTATTTGCAATGGATATTATTAGTTCAGGTTTCCTGGAGGAACACCTAATTTATCCCTGGTTCCTCTTCTCAGTGTAGATTTCCAGCTGATCTCTTTCCAGTCACTACTCTGAAAATGAGGAGGACAGTCTAAAACACGTACCAACCATCAACCAGGAGAAAATTTGTTTTTTAACAAGATTTTCATATGTTTTTTTAAAGGGATATTTCAAGGACAAGGATCAGTTTCCTCCCAAGTCATGGATTAGAACTCATTAAGAAGCTAAGAGCAAAATCTACATACAATTTAAAAAAGCTTCCCGATTTAAGCAAATTTAGATCTTTGATTGAAGCAAACTTCACCTATCCTAGCCATTGCTGTGCATTTACAAACTGGAAAAGACAAAAGTAAGTGATTTAATTTTTTTTTCTCTTTTTGGTGCTTCTCAGCAGTTGACAGTGAATTAAATAAACTTCCTCAAAATCTGGATAGAAATGGTCTCTTCGGTGCAAGTAAGTAAATGGAGAGAAATAAATAAATATGCAATACATACAGGCTTATGCGTGCTTCACAGTGCGCTGCCTCTCCGTTAAAGGGGAGTAATAAATTTTGATAGCTGCTGTAGCCACCACCTCTCACAGGTCCATCTTTCATTGGGACCTGCCATCCTGGGTCAGCCTTGGAGTCACGCTTTTCAACAGGAAAAGTCTGACAGCTTTTCAGGAGGTAGCTGGAGGGAAAGGTGGGTTTGCAGAGAAGCTGGTCAACATTTGGCCTCAATTCAGGTGGGTAACAGGACTGCTGAGTGACCCTAAACTCGTCTCTCAGATAGCCACGTTGATGTTGGAACACTGTCCAACCGAGTGCCACAGGTACATTGTCTGTCAAGTCTACAGACACAATGTTTTTGGCTGTGGTTTCTGAACTGGTTAATCTAGAGCAGACCCCTTTTAACCCAAGTCAACAAAGTAATTTTCTGCGCTTGTTTTAATTTTCCATTAGCAAGTTGCAGCGAGACTTCAGGTAGCAATGATTCTTACTATTTTTAGCTGCACAGATAGACTTTAAATGTACGCATTAACTAGTTAATGAACCTACTGAATTCGTGCCACTAGAAAGCCTGAGGAACTGGTGGAAATCCCTATTATTGTTCACAGTTCTTCCTTCACTAGGGGTCCTCAAAGACTTGGAATTTGCCACGAGAGAAAAAAAAATCGTGGATCATTGTTATTATTCAAGACATTGTCTTCAGAAGTTGTCTCAGACTTCAAAGAAAAGTAACGCCATGCAGAGAAAGCATGAGTTATTAGTAGCTTCTATTTTAATACTTATAATAGCCATTCATTTTACTTTTAGCATTCTGTTGTCACCAGACAATGAAATATAACTGATCTTGCTCATTCTGATGACTAAGAAATATCAACCACCTATGTGTGTGCAAAACTGTCTGTGTAAAGAGTGTGAGACTGGTGGTGGTGGAGACTGCAGGTATAAGAGGAGTATCTGACTGGATGCATCCCCCATTGGCCATTTTTGATCCAAAATGCTAAAATTTTCACTAGGACAGTTTATCAGTTGGAAATATTTTCAAATGCAGGCATAGTGCTTGGTAGCTTGCTAAGTAGAAATGGGTCTCGTCTTTCCAGCACTGGTGGCAAAGTGGTGTTTGCCGAGGCGTCCAAGGGAAGCATGTTCAGTCCTGAATCTGCAAAGGGACTTTGGTATCACTGTGATGACTTGGTTTTTGAAGGTACGTGGCTTCTGGGCTGCTTGGGCCAAACCAAGACCCAGATCCCTGAATCCACCCCTTTAATTAGGCAACTGGCCTTTTCAAAAACAGAGTAACACTATTCTAGGAAAGCTACAGGAAGAAATGGCCGTGACCTTTTGGTAGGCTCTCAACCACTAACTTAGGCTTTAAATAACTTCCGTGTCACGCTTGCCCCAGGGAATTGAATCCCACAGCACCCACTTCCCCTTAAGTGTAGCCCCACTCTGCCGTGGCAGGTAAGAACCCAAGGAGCTGTGCAGAGCTCACGTAACCCAAGCACAGATGGCCAGCAAGTTGGGCTGGAGCACCACGCAGTGGGGACACTGCTTCTGGAGCAAGTTTGGTCACAATTGTACTGTCCCCTATAGTATCAGGTGTGATGCAATGGTAAGAAATAGTATGCACGTTGGAGGTGCTCTTTATGTTATGTGATTTATATGATTACTTGAATAAATGCGCGGGTGACCTGTATCACCCTGGTCAACAGAACAACGTAGAATGTATTTATATGTGTCTTTAGTAGTTACCAAAATATTAAGCATAAATGCAAAATTATTAAAACCAATTATTTAGATCAGCTCTTCCTGTTAACTGCATTAAGACATAATTTAAAATGGTAATTTCTTTCATTCAGTCATGTGTCTTGTACTGAAATAGGTGGGAGACTGACATCAGGTCTCCATCTTAAAGAGAGAAAATGGATGCCTTCTATTTCTGTCTGAATCCGAAGGTACCCCCATACGCTTCAGCAGCAATCAGTCACATGTGTACAGTAGCTGCACCTGCTCTCATGTCTAAGCAGTTTTCTTGACAGCTGGCATTGAAGATGCTCATTTTGTTTAAGAGTTATTAATAGTTTGCTGGGCTTGATCACACAGTGTGTATTCTTTCTTTGGTGAGAGCTGCGGGCACCATGGTGGTGGTGGGAACTGTGATGTGACCTGACTTGCCGTACACCTTCACAGGAGATGGGCATTCTGTTTGGGTCTCAGAATATCTCTAGGTAGTCCAGGGAGGATAAGACACAAATTAAAACATAAGCAATTTTGATGCTTCCCCCCCCTCCCCCTTCCAATAAGGATTACCTGATAAATATCGATCTGTAGGTTTATCACACTGGAATACTGTGTTGCTGGCCAAACAGAAGGTAAACTGCTTTCTTGGGACAAGCCCAGAGGAGTATGTTGAACTCCCCTCACGTTTTCCTTCTGACTGGAAAATAATATCCTTGAAGTGTGGGTAGGGCAAAGCCTGGATGTTAAAACCCTCGACTTGATATAGACCATTGTGAACTTCAACAAGCTTTTGGCTTTCTTTGACATAAAGATCACCTTCTGCCTAAAAGAATGACATTGATATGACTCTGTCCTTAGTTGATCATTATTCTTTGGAGGAGCTGTCACTTGAAATCCTACTTTTTTAAAAAATGTGGCAGCATCAGGAGTCGTGTTTGGGTCTCGTCTCATGAGAACATAATATCAGTTGCTCACAACTCACTTGATGTCACTTTTCAGTGAGGGTGGTTGGTTTGAGATAGGGCTTAATACAGAGCCTTGGTCGGGGCTATTTATTCTGCTGAGCGTGTTCCTCAGCACACAGGATCCTGCTGACACTGGATCCAGACAAAGCACATAAAATAACCACTTGTACAAAGGTAGTCATTTTTGTTCATTTTTGTCAGACCACTCTGCCAATTTTCATGTTATTCTTAAAGTTGTTCTTTCTCTAGTTTATTTTTTCAGAGAGTTTACTTGTTAGGTTACAATGAGACTGAATATATGAACTGTGTTACGATACCTACAAATCAATTCTCAAAAAGGAAGCAAGGGCCCCTCCCTTGGGGGGGGGGGGGGGGGGGGGGGGGGCCCACCCGTGCCCCCCCCCCCCCCCCCCCCCCAAATGTTTTAATGTTTTGCTGTGAATGCACAGCCCAGCCCAAAGGGCACAAATCCCAGGGCAAAGAAGCGGTGGCCACTGGGTACCGGAGGATGCCTCTTCTGTCCGTCCGGAGCGTGCAGCCCCTTACCTCCCTGCCCATCTTACCTCGGGCTGGTACAGGAACCACCCCTCCTCGAAGCAAACAGAGCAGCTGACCCTGCCAGACCCTGGTTTTATTTGGGACTGCTGGCTGCAAAATACACTGTAATAATCTGAAATATTTAATAGGCCTTACGTAGCTGTCTTATCAGGGGATAGATTTAGCTCCAGACAGTGCCTCTATAATTTGGGAAAGGAGGTTTATTTTTAACTCATAGCTGAAAATGATTGGCTAAAATCATTTCCCTCAGTTCATTTACGAAGAACCACCAACTGCAGTAGCTCTCAGTGCCCTCGAGTGCCTGTTGCACTCAAAACCGAGGGACTTTCTCTCCCGTTATTGCTCCTTGGAAGCATATGTTCCCTTTCAGCTAGAGAACTCTTGATATATTGATCAATACACTGGACCCCTCACTCAGCCTTGTGCGAGCAGAACACAGGGGATCAAAATGTAATGCCTTGTTATTGCTATTATGACCTTCATGGTGCATATTTGACCTCACAGAAAATCAGTTTTCTGCCTCAGTTGACAGGCAAGATAAAAAATATTGATAATAGTAGAAGATGCTCAGAACCTCATAGGAAATGTCCCTCACCTTCTGGTGCTGGGCCTTCATTATTTTTCCTTTCTTGCAGACCTTTTAAACTCAGTTTTTGGAAGATGCAGTGAGTACACAAAGTCAAAGGGTAAAATTAGGTTACAAAAAAAGAATTCTCCCTTTTAAGCTGCTACCAATTGTTTAAAAATTTCAATGTAGCTTGCCTAAAAAGCTCTGCTCTCAACCATCCTGCAAGTCAGGGTGGAAGTGAAGCTGGGGTCCCGGCCTACAAATTTTACATCTAAATTGCTGCCTAAGCTGTAGCTGAAAGTAAAGAGCTCAACTACGTTGGTTTTGCTACACATGACCAGCTGGTTTATTCCCAAATTCAGATTAAGTCTGAATCCGTTTGCATCCAGCTATGGACATAAGTTTCTGGGACAGCAAACTTCAAAGGCAGCCTAGGAGAAGCAGTTGTTTAAGTAAGTCTGTACCTTTATTTCCTGTGGATACGCCTTGGTACTTCTTAGCTTGATGGAGCTGATTTTTCTATCATCTCAGCCAAAACATTCGTTTCTTCCATTGGTCTAGGCATGGAGAAGGGCAATAGAGGGCATACACTCTAGGAAATAAAGCCAAACACAAAACTATTAAAAACTTCTAGTTTTAGCTTCTAAGGCATTTTTTTTCTCAAAATGCTTTCTCCATTTTTTAACCTTTGCTATTGAAAATTCTCAAAATATTTTGAAAATACTATCTAACAGAAAGAAAAGCAACTACTGGTCCTCAACTGTTGGTTTGGTTTGGTTTGGTTGGTGTGGTGTGGTTTGGTTCAGCATGACTTGGCTTGGCTTCATTTTGCTTGGTTTCTAATCCATTGTCTTTGAAAAACAATTTAAAAAAATGTTCTGCCATGTCTTGTGTTTGTATCTGTGTTGGCATCTGGCGTCTAGAGATTATCTGGGAGCCTCCATGAACTTACGCTATTTATTTGTGTTACCAGCCAGTTACCAATGTGATATGAGGTACTTAAAATGAATGGCACAAACTGGAGTTGTTATTCTGTGCCTGAAGGAGTTAGAAGATTGAATATGGCACACACTAACTGTCAAAAACATGAGGAAAAAGGTAATTCAAGAGTAATAGCGGCGTTATTGTGATTATACAGACTCGTATATTATGGGCACAGCTGACCTGAGTCATTCTTCAAAGTTCAGTCTGCATCAGAATTCATCATCATGTTTGTCCCCATGCAAGAATCAGCTTATCAATGACAGGTTATGGGAGAAATTTGGTTGAAATAAAGGAGGATTCTTACAGACTGTGTTATCCAGGTGGATAACAGCTTCATGCATGTCAGTAAGGCAGCCATCAAGCTTTCCTTTCCCTTACTTTTTATGATGCTTCCAAATCATTTACGTTTTCATGTAACATTTTATAAATAGGGACCAGCCAGACTATTAATTTCCAGCTCCAGAGTAATCTATATAATCAACTAACCGGAAAAACTGAGCTGTTAATGGAAACTGGATGATTTCATGTTTGTTGTATACCTCATGCTGTGTCTCTTAGTTTCCAACCTTACTCTTTTTACAATTTCAGCACTGAATTGCATCCCATATGTCTGGCCAAGCACGACCTTGATGAGCAGCCTGGCGATAAGATACGTAAACGATCTGCAGCTGAAGATTATATTTCCAACTACGACATAGGATTTTACCCAGCAGAGAATGAATTTGACTATGGTTTATGCAATGAAGTAGTTAATGTAGCTTGCTCACCTAAACCTGATGCGTTCAATCCGTGCGAAGATATCATGGGGTACAACATTCTGAGGGTCTTGATATGGTTTATCAACATTTTGGCTATCACCGGGAACGTCGTTGTCCTCGTTATTTTAATAAGCAGTCAATACAAACTCACCGTTCCTCGCTTTCTGATGTGCAACCTCGCATTTGCAGACCTCTGCATAGGCATCTACCTGCTGTTCATTGCATCTGTAGATATCCAGACCAAAAGCCAGTACTACAACCACGCCATCGACTGGCAAACCGGGGCAGGGTGCAACGCTGCAGGGTTTTTCACCGTGTTTGCCAGCGAGCTCTCGGTGTACACGCTGACGGTGATCACGGTGGAGAGGTGGCACACCATCACCTACGCCATGCAGCTGCACCGCAAGGTTCGGTTTCGTCATGCTGTCATTATAATGATTTTTGGCTGGATGTTTGCTTTCACGGTGGCACTTCTTCCCATATTTGGAGTCAGCAGCTACATGAAGGTCAGCATCTGTTTGCCCATGGATATAGAAACACCATTTTCTCAGGCCTATGTTATATTTCTTTTAGTGTTGAATGTACTTGCATTTGTGATTATATGTGCCTGCTACATCTGCATCTACTTTACTGTGAGAAACCCTAATGTCATCTCTTCAAACAGTGACACCAAGATTGCTAAGCGCATGGCCATCCTGATCTTCACAGACTTCCTCTGCATGGCACCAATATCCTTTTTTGCGATATCAGCCTCACTCAGGGTTCCTCTCATCACAGTGTCCAAATCCAAGATCCTTCTGGTTTTGTTTTACCCCATCAATTCCTGTGCGAACCCTTTCCTCTATGCCATTTTCACAAAGACTTTCCGCAGGGATTTCTTCATTCTGCTGAGCAAGTTTGGCTGCTGCGAAATGCAAGCCCAAATTTACAGAACAGAGACCTCCTCATCTGCTCATAATTTCCACACAAGAAATGGCCATTGCCCTCCCGCCTCAAAAAACAGTGACGGGACTATTTATTCATCGGTTCCTCTGAACCACTTGAACTAAAATGCTTGCAAGAATTTGTGTCTGAGTCAGTGTGATAATCACTTTCGACTGTGAATTTGAATAATGACTTTAGCATAGCATGTAAACTTATTTTTTATGAGAAAAAAAAAGTGCCTTGAGAACAAGTGTACAGTCAGAGATATGCTGACAAAGTATGCAATAAATGTTACTGCTTACCTGGAGAGCTCCATTTATGCCGCGCAGCCTCCACAGTTGGGTCGCTGTGACCTGTCAGTGAAACGTGGCTGAGGAGAGACTCTGCAAAGGAGACCCTCCTGGAGAGTTGTCCAAGCACAGAAAGGTACACTTGAAACCTCCTAAACTGATAACTTAGCATCATGGACCTGCCTTCATTTTAACCAATCTCTTCTATTAATTCATATTTATTATTATGAAATAAGACATAAACCACCGACAGAACCTTAATAGGAATTGTTCTCCTTTTAAATGGCTCTTCTCATACTCCACACTAATTCTCCTTCCCTCTTTTGTGTATCCAGGGCTTGGAAGCTCTGTTTTGTTGGTTTTCCTCCCTACCCTTATGTGGTCCTTGCACTTCAGTCTCCACCAAGCCCCAGAAAAAGCCCAGGTAAAGAGTTCTGGCTGTCTTTGCCCTTAGGGTGTCACCATCAGAGTGCCATAAGGACATTGTGTTGGCAGTGAATGTGATGCCTTTCATGACCAACTTTGTCATCTCCCTGATGACAGAAGCATCACTGCTTCAGGCACATAGGAGGAGGGAACCCATACCTGATGTCCCCGAGAACCGCAGATCAGGTGGTGTGGCGGGAGCGAGAAATGGGGCCGCTTCGGCTTGGTGGGTCAAAGGTCGCATCACGAAAATTGCTACCACAGCTAAAGGTAACAGGAGAAATTGGTTAAAAGCACTGATAAAAGCAAAAACCTGACTCAGTAGAGAAAGTGAACCGTGAGCCATTTTCTTTGCAACATTGCTCTGGGGGTCGCACGCACAGACGCCAAGCAGGGTTTGCTTATTAGAAGGCAGGTCTACGTCTGAGCTCGTTAGGAATGCAAGATGAGGCTTTGCATCCCATTTAGCAAGTCTTCGAATCATCTTACCACATTTCTTTCCTGTAGATTCCCTCCTAATCATTCCACTGAGAACTCAGCAGATAATCTTACATTTAATTTATGCAGCTTTGTTGTTAAGAAGAGTTAATAATGTGAAATGATTTATCCTCGAGGAATAATTTAACTGTGCCTCCCCCTCCCTGAATGAAAGAACAGGAAAGAAAGGTGGGGCTGGTTCAAACGGTCAAGTAAGCACGTACGAACCTCCTCACAGATTTGCATCTTTAATATGGGCATGTGTAATCTCCCACTGTGTATGCAAATGTGCCGTACACACGCACACACACACACTCCCTCAGAGCGAGCTTTTGGTCTGAGCACTCCGTTGCAAGCAGCTATTTGAAAATCTGGGCCTTACTGCTTTAAAATATTCAAGCGCAGGAGAAAGAATTTATAGCTGTCATCTGGATAATTAAACTCTTCATTAACAGTTGTTCTTGAACCAGTAGGTGACCTTTAATTAGGGATGAAAGTACTCAGGAATGGATTTCAAGCATTAAGAAACCGCAGAGGACTTTTTCCTTCCCACCCCCTCCCCAAAGTCCATTGAAAACCTTTTGTAAAGCCTTGCTTTTCCAGGAGAAACCGTGTGGCGTGAGGGACAAATACGTTTCCAGGTCCAACACAGCAGATGAATGTGTCACTTAACCTTGTGGTAACTAAAATACTGGTTTTTCTTTTTCCTGCCTCATGCAGACTTTGCCATGTGTTACCTGGATCTTTGTTACCCCAACCCGGACACCTGCAGAAAATTGTACCCGCAGCAAAAAAAAAAAAACAACAGGAAAAATTAGCAAGATCACAATAAGAGCAGTGCACAGGTGGACACGTGCTGTATTTATGAGTGGGTGGGAAATTGCAGGGCCGGATGGTGCAATATGGGCTTTTCTGTTGAGTCATCCAAATATCCACTGCTAAAATTCTTCATAAAGGGGGTGTTTTGGCTGAAGTATAGCTTCCAAGGAACAAGCAATAGAAATTTGCATGGGAAAAATCTTATCAAGAGTTAAACTTAAAAGGACATTCAAGTTTGTTTTTTTTTTTATTGTAAAGACCTGAGATTAAAAAAAAAGTGATATAAATAGTGTGTATATGCTGTTTCTGGAAAAAGGAATAGCAGCTCCTTTAGGGCCCAGCTGAACCCCACACTGCACCGTCATCACCACTGCAATTCTTTACATTGCTTTTGAGCTACAAATGCCTAATTAGCTTTAAATGCTCCCAGTTTCTTTTTTTTTGTTTGTGTGTCTATGCCATATGGACAGGCACGTGTCCCTTGGACATTTGCCTTGCCTCTCCATTGCCTCAGCTTTACTCCATCTTGGCCCTTTCCGTGACGATGGTTCATGGCGCCAGTGCTTAGAAACGCGCTGCTTGTATCCGCAGCCACCTATGGACATGTTCCCTGTCCCTTAGAAATACTTCTTCATGAATCAGCAGTGGGAGGATCTGAAGTCTGTGTGCTGGTGTGGACGTGTTTTCTTACCCTGCCTTCCCATTTCTATCTCCCATTTTGGGTATTTGTTTGAGTGACTGTTGTGAGGAAACCTGGCCCTTTCCCACGCTTGAAACATTCTGCTTTGAAACAGCTGACTTCAATAAATCAGGGTGAAAAGCACAGATCCCTCTCCCTGCCTTCTGCGCAGTCCCTGGACTTTGTTGGGAAAAAAAAAAACAAAAACAACCAAAAATGTCTTACTTTTACACAGGTGATCCAGAGTTCTCCTTTCCTTCATTGCTAGCTGCAGCTTTGGCTTATCCCACAGACGTCTCGGTGGCATGAGGCACTCTCTGCGGGAAAGGCTGAGGAAAGAGGAGAGAGGAATCAGTCTGGAGAAAGAGGGGCCATCGGAAGCTGGAAAAGTACAGTCAAATTTTGGCAGTTTTTAAACAATCCCCACGTGCTCCAAGGGCAGCCTGAACCCACATCAAGGAAAAGCCCAAAGCCATTTTTCTTTTTTAATTCCTGCACTAAGACAGGATTCTCTCTGCTGAGGCATCCCTGTGGATGTCTGTACAGCGTGAGGCCGTGCCGAAATTGGCAGGGGCACCAGAAACAGTGCTTTTGCTAAAAGCTCTACCTGTGCTGATATACTCTGTTTCTCAGCAGAGCTAACTTGCCTGGACTAGGCAAAAATGGAGTTGAAGTAGACTTTTTTTTCTAGAAGGGGGCATATTCATGTCACTGCATTTTCACCATGTTGACAGAGACGATATTTGAGGATTTTTTCCAGTGACTTCAGCTTCTGCTACCCAACATTACCTTTCTCTTAGATTATTTGTTCTTTCTTCCTTCAACGACCGCTACTGCCCACATCACTGTTCTTAGTATCAGTTTTCCTTCCTCCTGTGGACGGTGGTGTCTTTTCGCGTGATTCCACCGGAGTCATTACTGAAACACTCATTAGTCACCGAAAAAGCTTTCAAGGCATCAGTATTCTATTTTTTCACGTAAAGGTGTTGTTTACCTCATGTTACCACTCTGCCTACAGATTATTTTCTTTCCATGCATTTAACAGCACCGTAACCAGCACTCAGCTTCAGCACCCCCCCTG
>JAOTQQ010000023.1:10208941-10222382 GCA_026546715.1 Gallinago undulata
CCACCCATGGAGTTACCGCAATCTCCACACTTTCTCCTCTCTTTTCCGAAGCTCAGGTTGCATGGAGACAATAGTGAAGGCAGAGATCTTCAGAAGGACCTAAGGAATTAGATAGGCAGCATTAAAGGACATTAACACGGGAGACCTCCTTTGAAGACTTGAGTTTTTACCATCCCTTTAGTCTTGGAAAACAGTTTGGGGGAAGGGGTAATGGTTTTGCATGAGACAAGATGATCATCTACCCTATTTTAATTAATACGTACTTATGCAGGCTAGTCCCCAGCGGTACCCTTCCTACCAACATGGTGTTCTCCCCCTCCTAAAAGACCACAAGAATAAAAAGGCTTTTAAGGGGTAAGTCTGGAAAAGCACTTTCTCTAGCAGAGTGAGGAGAATCACAAACGGGAAAAGGAGGAAGAGAGGGGTAGTACCCTGGAAAACAAGATGCAATAAAGCACTTAACAGGAGCTTTTGCCACATGTAAGAAGTGGAACTATATTCCCAAGGCTGCACCCAGAAACCAGACAGTATTGAGGCAAAATCTTGCATGTCCTTTGCTCTTCAGGGAGCAACAAAGAGAAGCTGCCTGTCTGAAGAGAGATTCCTAGTGAGGCTTTCAAAGGCTTTCCCCCTTTTTCCGTGTTGGCAAACTCTGAAGAAACAGCATTGAGGAAGGAGGGAGAGGGAAGACAGGGAGAACAAAATTTCTCTTGCTTAAAATAAGTCTGTATAAATAATTCTTATGAGGGGAGTGAAAAGAATTGCGCTGAGGAGGCTCATAAAAAAAGAATGTTTAATTTTTCTAAGCTGGGCTTCCTGCGAGCAATGCTCTGCTCTGAGACTAATATTCATCCCTGCTCAGAGAACCAGCACAAGGACTATTTCCACAATAAATGACCTTTAAAGTGGGCCTGACATGATGTGTAAGTTCTGCTGGCCCTCTGCGCTGCAGCGAATTGCATGCTGAAGAGGGAACACTTGCCTTTCCCCAGTGAAAAATTGCCCACGCCTGCCCTGTCAGCCCCCGCCACTCCCAACACACACTTGTTTCTGTGCCCTTTTGGCTCCGAGGTTCTGCATCATGGAATAGCACCAGAGCAACCTACTCTTTAAAAAAAAAAAAAAAAAGAAGAAAAGGCATGGTAAATCATAGAGTGGTTTGGGTTGGAAGAGACCTTCGAAGGTCATCTAGTGCAACCCGCCCCTGCAATGAGCAGGGACATCTTCAACTAGATCAGGGTGCCCAGAGCCCCATCCAACTTGATCTTGAATGTTTCCATGGATGGGGAATTTACCACCTCGCCATAGGCAACTCCTGTGTCCTGGGATCAGGACAGTCTTTTTTGATGTGAAAGTCCTGGAAAGGAGGCAAAAAAGCTACAGGAGCACCTGAGCTCCTCTCTGCTCTAGCTGCATGGAAAAAAAAAAAAAAAAAAAAAAAAAAAGAGGAGAAAGCCTGGCGAAAGGTAAGGTGTGTTGGAGCTGAGTGTCCTGGCTCCCAGCCTCTCCAAGCAAGCACCTCCCCTCTGCAGAGGGTGGCTGAAGGGCCAGAAAGTGGTGAGAGGGCAGGAGAGCCCCACAACATTTTCTCCCAACAGCCAAGCAGCTGGGCTGGCCATTATTTCTGGCAGGGATTTATACGTATCCTTACCTAGAAACAAACCAAATGAGCTCCTCTGCTGGATTACAGCAGAATTTACACACATAAACAAAAAAAGCGTGTTTCGTCGCCAAGCACCACTTTCACCACTTTGCCAAATGCCAAGTCTCTCACTGCCTCATCACCTCCAGGCTTTATATCCATCTTTTCCTCCTGTTTTCACGAAACCCATCCCTTTCTAACCAAGTCCTTCCTGCCGCCAGAAAGCCAGCCTGCAGCGAGCACCCGGTGTGTCGCTCTCGCCCCGTGCCTGCGCAGGGCGCGGGTGTCCCCACCAGCAGCAAACTCTCTCCCCACCCGGTGCCTGGGTGCTGGCTGGCACACCAGGACCCCGGCCCTCGCTTCTCCCTGGACGATCACGCCAAAAACATCAACAGTCATGGCGCTGCCTGCACGTCAACCCCGAGCCTCCTCGTCCCTCCCGGGAGGCCACCGGCGCTGCGCAGCCCCACAGAGGTACTCGTGTATGTCAAGGGGTGCCCTCCCCACAGCACTTCAGGCTTTATTCTCAGAGCAGTGAGTAGTGCTTTCTCCTTTCTCACACCTGCAGCCTCACAAGATTTTTTTTCTGGACAACTCAGTTAACCCTTTCTCTTGACATGATTGAGAGTGAAGAAACTGCAAGCCTCGTCCTCCAAACCTCTTCCCTTAAGGGAATTAGACCAAAATTATTCCACCCATAGCTTTTTCTGATTTGTGCTTTCCGATGTGAGCTTTTAGTGCAGCACAATGAGAATGTGCACATGGTACTGAGAAACAGGGCTGACTCATTGCTCTCAGTTTAGAGAACAACAGCAGCCTTCACATCACAACGTACACTCTATAAGTTCAGTCAAGCTTCTCTTGACCTCTGAGCCATTTTGGACAAATGGTATAAATTTTTCTGCAGAGGCTTACGGTCCTGACAGGTTAGAGGCTGCTGTGAAGGAAAACTTACTGGGTTATGCAGTTGCTCAGGCCAGAGATCCTCAAGGTGCCGTTGACCTACCGGAAAGTTTCTGTTTACCAGCCAGTTCAATTGGAAAAAGCTTTTAGGTATGTCTTTAAAAAAAAAAAAACAACAACCACAAAACCCAAACAAAAAAAAAAACCCCAAACAATCCCTTTTCCATAGTAACACCCAGATGCTGGCTGCTGTCAGGATACAGCTGGGCACCTCCTGTTCTCCTCCACATGATTCCTCAGGGATGCCAGTGCTCCTGGCACATGCGCTCGCTCACTGCTCTGCTTCTTCCCTGCCGTCTTTGATCAGGTTCAGGCCATTGCACCCCAGAGGAATTTATTGTGATGGGCTTTTACAGCAGCCACTTTGTGCCAGCCAAATAATAAAAATACTGATAAATTCTGCTCTTGCTTTGTGGCAATACAATAAGCTTTTACGCCAGAGGCTCAGGCTCGGAGAAGGACATGAAAACCAGGGCTGAGCAGCAGGAGCTGACAGAAGTTTCTGAGTGACTCAAAACTTTTGAACAGTCTCAAAATCAGGCATTTTGCCTGTGGGAATACAGCAGAGCTTGTGGCCAGGAAATCTGGTGTACAAATGACAGGAACGCCCCATGGCAACATCAAACTCTTGGGGGCAGTCTATGCACAAATGGCAGAGGTGCACCGTCCCAAAGAGGTGGGTGAGCAGCAGGTGGAAGGGCATGTCCAACATTAAAGTGCATGGACAGCTCACCCACGTCCTGGTCCATGGAAAACGTGCCACTGAGAGCGTTTCAAACTGCTGAATGTCGAGGGAAGTTTTGCCTTCTCAGTGATGCCCGTGGTCTGGAGAGATGCTGATGTTTCCAGCCCATGTCTCGTGCACCTCAGGCTTCCGAGGTGGTGGAAAGGGGCACCCTCCACCCATGCTGCAACCCCCTTTGTCCTTGGGAAATATCTGAAATGCCCCGCAATAGGCACAAACTACAGGAGACAGCAGCTCCCTCCTGCTACAGCTTCTGGCTCAGAAGAGAACTGTGGAACCAAAGGTGAGAGGAATGAGCCACATGAGACAGGGCCATCGCAGGGAGACAGGGCCACGCTGCTGGGCTCTGCCTCAGTTCACAGTACGCTTTGGGGTGGAGGTTTTTGCCTGCACCGGCCACTGCTCCCGGACAGCAAAGCAGCCTGTGGCACGGTGCTGTCTCATGGACACTTCCCCCATCCAAGGTCAGCTCCGTGCCAGGGAGTCTCCTCCTCGGCGCTGCTGCACCTGAGAAATGAGTTACTCTGAGACTGACACTTCAGCCTGCTCCCACACACAGCTGTGCAGTGAGTTATTTAACTGCACAGATATTATTGAAGTACAGACTTCAATGCCTGCTTTCTTTCCCAAGTGACAAAAAAAAAAAAAAAAAGAGCATTACATCATGCCTATACTGAGACATACTCCTTCCTTAAGGACAACAGCAGAAAGCTTATCTCAGAAAGCGTGATAGAAACGCAAGGGTGCTGGCAGGTGGGGATGGGAGAGGCCGGCTCCTTCCACCCCAGTGCCTCTGACCTTGTCCCTGTTGTTCCTCTGCACCCTGCCCGTGGGACAAACCTCATCAGAGGGAGAGGATGGGGTGTGCGAGGGGAGTTCTGTAGTACCTCCACCTCCTCTGCTGCCAGTGCAGCAATCATGCCTCATACCACAGACATTTGCAGAATTGCTGGAAGGAGTTCAGAGTGATGGAGATGTTGTGGCTCACCTGCACAAAAAACACCGAGGTGCCCAGCATCTCATGGGGGTCTGAAGAAAGCAAAACACCATGAAGCCCCCCACAGCACACATTCAAATTTGGCATGGGAGGGCAAAAAGGGACCTCAGTGGATGCTCACATGGCTGGCCCTGACCCACGGCCAGCTCTGCTAGTCCCTCAGAGGGACCCTGGCACAGGCAGGTGATATTGAACTTATCCCACCTGCAAGCACAGTGCTCAGCATTTGCTGCTCTCTGCACGTCAACAGCATCATAAAGGTTCACAGGAAAAAAAAAAAAAAGCTATAACCGGGTTGAGTCAGTTCACCCACCGTGACTGGGGTCGTAGTTCCTCCTGTGCTACGCAAAAGATCCCCAGATTTCATTTCTACTGTCCACGCCGTTGAAGCTGACAGGAGTTCGGATGCATTTAATACCAGGTGAGAAGTTGGAGACAGTGCTGCACACACGAGTGAGCCCTTATAGGAGTCTGACAGAAGAGATTTGCTCACAGCAAAAAGGCAGACATTCATCTTGATATATCTCCTGTCACCTAGCGCTGCAAATATGTCATTTTGTTGCTCTTTCTCCTCCCTCTCAAATAAGTGTTTCACCTAGAAGGAAACCCAGAAAAATAATTTATTTCCAGCCACATAACAGACACACATTCACTTCTCTCTCTGTGCATTGGTAAATATTTAGAGCACGCTTTCAAAGGGGGCTTTTATGCATTTCCCGAATTTTCCTTTTATGGGAAAAAAGATTAATTATATCAATAAAAACACAATTATGTGCTCTGGGTGTAAAGTCTGCTATGCTGGGGCACCAAGCCCTGTACAGGGGCCAGCTCTCTGAGGACCAGCTCAGTGTCACCTACAAAATGGTGGTCAGCTTGACTTCCTTCTCGAGAGGAATATCTTCAGAGTTGCCCTGGGGGGACCAAGGAAATAAATATTTTCCATATGACCTTGGACAAAAGCGGGTGCCCAGGTTTCAAGTGTTGCATACAGACTGCTTAAAAGGGGTACAGTGGTGATGCTCACTGAAGAGTGACACCAGGTACTGTACGGCGATTACACTGAAAAACTGGTATTCAATCTTCTCTAATAAGAAAACAAGTTTATATTTTGAAAAAGTAATAATCAAAGGAATAACATTTCTGAGTTGCTACCTGTAAGCCTGTTACCTAGTAAAATACCAAGAATTTAAGTGTCATATATTGGCCTAGTATGTTCCCACTTTAGTTATGAACGATGTTGATATAAAGATATGCTTTCTTTGAAAAAATTTGAGAAAAATCTGAAAATTAAACCAGCAGCAGCAAAACTCCCACAAAATGAAACTTTAAACACCACTATGTTCCCAGATTTATTCTTGGAAAGGTTGTCATATTTGTGTGAAATCTCTGGGAGGGAATGTATGCAAGCATTCTGCTCAGTATGAACCCCAAACACCCACCACACTGCGAGATTAAATGTAATATTGTGTTCCAAAAGGGAGAGACACTGCAAAGCAAATTATACAACCCTTCAGTGTGTTTTGACACCCAGAAGAGAAAGGTGCCAGGGCAATGTTTGGGGTTTTTTTCCACCATAAACACCAGATCCATAACAATGAACCATAAGTCTCCAAGAAAAACATGCAGCTGGGTGGCCAGCAGCAGAAAAATATGACCACAGAAGGGAGAAGTCAGCCTCTGAGGAAGAAGAGACCCTCTGTGAGCTGGTTGCTCCAGGACTGCGAGCAGAGGCTCTGTCCTGCAATATATTTGTTTCATCTTAAAAGCAGTGTTACTAAGCATACACGTTTATTGAGGAATATTTTTTTTGGTAGTAGTAGTAGGAAAATCCAGATGCAAAATAGAATTACTGAAGTTTGCTGCCCTTCCTACGGTAGGCTGGTGATTCATTCCAATGGGGGTCCCTGACCTTTGCTAAATAACGAGAAAAGGAATATCTGCAACGTGAAGTGTGCTCTTAGCATATGTGGCTTTATTCCTAAGTATTTCCTTCCTGTCATCGATTTTGTAAGAGCAACAAAGTCTTGCAAATAAAGGACATCCTACCTCACATCCTCCGTCACTGAAGCTTTCACGATATATATGATTTATCACAGGAACATACAGAGTATCACACTAGTAATAGGTTAATCTTAACTCCACAAAGGAAAACTATGCAACTCGTTGCCTAAATCATGACGTAAATCAGGACAAAACAAACCTGGTCTCCATTAGGTGTGCACATAGTGCTTTCCAGATTGCTAGAAGACTATATTCTTCTCTGGGCTTGCTCAAGGCTCCTCACTTGTTTTGTTGCCTCAAGGATGAGGACAAAAATAACCAACAGAGGCACAAAGCAATATTGCAGTGAGAACCATCCAGCTCCAAACTGAGCCCAATCAATTTTGAAAAAAACTCTTTCTTATTTAACATCTGTTTGATTGAAGGGTCACAGGAAAAAATTGATTTATTTTTAAAATATCACTACACATTATATTATTGCTTTTCTTCTAGAATATGAAGTGACTGGTCTGTCTTCATTGGAACAGATGCTCTATCACATCTAATCTTGTATTAATTAATTGTCTCCCTACAATTAAATAGTGTGACCATCCCTGTAGGCAGGTTGGTGAATTGCCATTTACAGACCTGGGCAGCCTTTTACATTGAGTTCACTGGGGGTGCTAAAACCACAAGAAAACAAAGAGTTTGTTACATAAAAAATATCTAACAGGGACTGGCACCAAGACTATTTCTACCAACTCCTGCCTGTGAGCTCAGACAAATGCAAGCCCAGAATACTTACCATGTGACTTTTATTACTGATCTTGAAAGAAATCAATGAGATTCTGACATCAGACATTTGTGCTGCTCTGGAGGCAGCTAAATTATTCCATTTGCAATTTCTGCTGAAGATTTGCAGTCTCTAATAGATCTCAAAGAAAGTCCTGCTGGAGCTAGTCGGGAACCAGGAAACCAGTTGAGTTACGCATGACTTTGAGTTTGATGGAAAGTCTTTCTCTCTGCTGGGTAAAAGAGAGTTACTGAATTATTTCAAGCTGCAATCATAGGAAGAAAACATTTCAGATATGTTTGTCTTTGCTTCACAACACAGAGAGAGAGGAAGGGAAAAAAAGAAAGACAATGGCTTAATTTGGAACTATTGTCAAACTGTGCTAAAAGGGCTCGTTAATGTTGTTAACTGAGCCTAAGTCAGTGCAAAGAGGAATCCTTTGAATGTGTGAATATATTCAGTACATCTGCATAGGAGACCCGGCTGTTTAGGGCGCCTGCCCTGTGAGTTTCTGTAAGGACAGATACTGCCCGAGCCAGGGGTGCATTAAGGTGCAAACCCTTCTACCCGGAGCGTGCACATCTGGAGCTCTCAAGCAGAGATGTTCTGCAGGGATGCTCTGCCAGCTCAGAGCACAGGCAGACACATTAATGATGTATTAGCTCACCAAAGACTGCTGTTCCAGGATTCAAAGCCACGCTCCGGCAATGTCGTGTAACCACAGGAGACTTGCGCTGAGTATTGAGGTTACGCGAGGATTTTTATTTTAAAGACAATCTCACTCTCAGTTTATTTTGCTTGGTTTTAGTGTTCTGGCAGGTAGCTTGGGAAAGAATGGATTAATTTTTTTCCTCAATTTCGTGATTGATCTGAGAGCTTATAAGAAATTTGTTTCAGGTCACATCAGTATATTTACAGTTTTACCTGAAAAATGAAAAAGAAAATATAGAAAACATAAATTCTGGTTGAAGTAAAAAAAATATATCTCATATTTGACCTAAAAGTCAAATGTTTTGGCTATAGTTTTCTGTTACATGGTCAGGTACTATATTTCAAAACAAAACCTGTATTAATTTTAAATGAAAAATAACATCTCACGGAAAATTTTAAGAAGTAATGCATAATATCAAAACCTTTCATTTAAAAAATAATTAATAAATTCAAACCAAACATTCAATTGATTTTTAGTTCTTTAAAACCATATTTTTCAGTAAACTTATTGTCAGCTGTTGTGGTTTGTTTTTTTTAATTCCTGTGCTCAGTTGGCTACTAATTAACAGTAAAGGGAAATTTCTGGTGCCACAAAAAGGAGGACAGGACATTTAAGGCTTCTCATGTAACACAGGCCAGGAGGAGTGGAGGAAAATCTGAAGAGCAGAGGTCCACAGTATTTGTGTGTGGTTCACAATACCCACATGGCTAGTCTTTGCTATTTATTTCTTTCTAATCTGCTCCCACAGAGCTAGACCCACGTTCACTGACAGAGCACATTAGGTACATGTCCCTGGTTTGCTCCAAAAAGGCCATGTGGTCCAAGACTACTCCTCAATGGCAACCAAATGTAGAGGAGGGACTGTTAGGAGATTAATTTCAAAACACACTCTGGTTGTGGTCCAAAATGCTAATGCAGATACTACATTGCATGTATGATGAGGGCTGAGGTCTCTGAAATGCTAATTCTGGCCCCGTTTACATCATCTCCTTGCTTCTAACTTGCAAGAGGCCTATTGTGAGATGGTTTGAGTGTTTCAATGGTACCAGCCAAAAAAATGTAAGTTCAAGAAATAGTCGCAGTCAGTCATCAGTTACTACTCATTGCCAAAAGATGTGGGCTGTCCCAATTCTGGTTTCCAAATATACAGTTTTTTTGTTGACATCACCATTATCATGAATATTTATAACTGGATTTGAAACTGCATGCCAAGGAAAGAGTAAATAAGTTAAGAATAATCCTGATACAAAATCAAATAGATATGAGTGAATCAATAACAAATTTAGCCCAGAAATTAGAAAACTGCTTCTGATTAACCAAAAACTGAAACTTTGAAGCAGTGCACATACACGATAGTGGGAGCTTGGACCTCCCAATGTTTTAAAATAAGGATGACACATTTATGGAAGGGACTGTGTAAAGAAGGGATTAAAGTATAGGATTGCTGTGTCAATCCTGAGACCTCCAATTTCTCAGTACCTGCAGGGCAGGGAGTTGGCTGGAGCTTGCTTCTTAACAGTGCCTGTTCACACTTTCTTTATTCTGCACATATGCATGCCTCAAATCTCTGAGAGCACTAGGACAAGGGGGGGGGGCTGTTCTTTTGCTTTTTTTCTTTCTCCTTACACAAATACAGCATGGCCTTTGAAAGGCTGGGCTTTTTCTACCTCCTCCTGAAGCACAAGAGCCTGTCCACAGGAGACAGGATAGTGTGTGCTCAGTGATATTAAAGCCCCGCCAGGCCCAGCTGGCTGTTTCCCTCATTTGTTCATCATCTGGTGTGGAGTTGAAACCTTTTTTCTCCAGATCAGTTTGTGATGATCACTGTCTCCTGGCTGACTGCTTTTAGTTTCTTTGCTTTCCATCCTTTTCTGTTGCTTGGTATGGCCTACTTCATGACAACCTGGGAGCTTTCTTCAACTAAAACCTTGCTTTTGCCAGACTTGGGACACTGGAAATGTCCTCAGCTGTCCTGTTGCACACTGTATTTGTAGGTTTTGGTCTTTTAACACATTTCTTCAGTTCCCTTTGTAGCTGGTGAGGAACACAAGAGGTGCTCAGTGGTTCTTTATTATAAAGTGCCTCTGTGATGGGGAGGGGCCAGTCCTGAAGACAGCTGTTTCCTTGCAGTCCCACCTTCCTGCATAGAAGCATTGACCCACTAGACGTTATTTCAGGCTAAGTACACAATAGATGCGAGGGCCGAAGGAGATGGAAGAGCTGAAGGACATCTTAGGGCAACCACTTGTAGTTTTGATCTTGACTCTGTGTAGCAAGTTGAGATAAAACACAAGATCCAAACAGTACTGAGCCCTGGCCAAAACTAAAGTCTGACAGTAGATTTGTGGACAAGTACAGGTTTTTAATTTCCATTACTCCTATAATTTAGTCTTCACGCACCACTGCATGACATGTTTCTCCTGAAAGATGCCTTCTCCTGAAGGCAAAGCCAACAAGGAGCATTATGACTAATGCCTCAGGGTTACTCTACCCAAACAAGAGGGGACCTTCTCTTTACATTTCTCACAGATTCTGCCAGTGTTGCATAATGCCAAAGTATCACTGGGCGCTTGGTGCACATGCATTATTCAAGACATGCACTTTTTTGCAGTAACTTTTATGTGGAGGAAGAAGGGACTGGTAAGATGTACTATGTAAACAATATGTGGAGAAATTATCAGTATGTACACAGTGATAATATTAGGCAATAAAGGTGCTACCAAAATTGATTCATATGCCTTAATAATGCCTTTCCACTTTCCTAAGGGAGGAAGAACAAAATGGAGCTGAGACTTCCCTGTGTTGAAGATGATATTTTGTAAGTTCATATTTCTTTTCAATCACTTTCTAGGAAAGGATTTTGCACTGAGAGTATAATCTTCTCTTAAAGAATTCTCCTAGTGTGCTTCCCTTTATGAACTGGCATTAACTGTTATTAAAATACATATTTATTTACATGGAATTGAAAACACTTTTGTTTCATTTGGCTTCTACAACTATATGGTAATAGGAAATGTATCGGGTCACTGTGCTTTTTACATGTTATTATCTCCTATTAGATTCTGCTTGCAAATAGATTAGAGCAAAATACGTTTTAAAGCATAGCAAAACACAAAGTACTTCAAAATAAAATCATTCTTTTCCAACAGTTTTTTTTTATGAGTTTTGCCTAAGGGTTTCATTTCATAAAAGCTAGACGGGTGTTCTGCAGTTCTTGCCATCCAGAGACTTTTATTGTGGGGGTGGAGATTGTAAAGGTGGTTTGAGATTTCCATGGTGAGCACTTGTGTTCATAAGAAAGAACCACTTACCCATAATGGCAAAGTTAAATCTGTACAGGATCATTAAAATTCTGGAAGAGAAAAAAAACAATTAATGTGATTCTGTCAGTGTAAACAGCAGTACAAATCAACTGCTTTGTCAAAAGAGCCCAATCCTTGCCTATATGGACACCCTCAACTGCTCTTAAAACCACTATTTTGCCAACCAAGCTTCCTCAGCAGCCCAGGCTGAAGACCCTGCCCATTTAAACCAGTGAAACATTCCCTCGCGTCTAATATTTTAAGCCCAAGAAGGCAATTCTGACAGCAGTGTCTCTAAGGCACAAACCAAACCCACTGTACCATCTGCAGCAAACCTATAGCTCTGGTGAACTTGTGCCAAGTCCACTGGAAAGGTAACCGAGCATGGTTAGAAATCTAGGTGCCCAACCCCAACATAAGATGCCTACCATGTTATGACCCCAACATAAGATGCCTACATGAGTGATTATGTCTCTGTTTAGAAAATAAGGAACAAAAAGAAAAAGAAAAGCATGCACTTAAATACTTACGTCCTTCCTGTATATTTTGCCCATCTCTGTTCTTACTCTTTCCTGCTGCATTACAAAGCTGCCTTTTACCACCGTCTTCTTGTCCTCTAGGTAGCCATACACAATGAAGAGCTCACCTCTTTGTCTTGGATAAACTAGGCACACCCTAGTTAAAAAAAAAAAAAAAAAAGCAACTTTATTCTCTCTTTTAAAAAATCTCCTCTCTTTAAAAAAAAAAAAATTAATGGCAGTTGAAGCTGTCTGTGCAGTGAATGATTGGGCCCCTCTGATTAGAAGCTCACTTGCACTGCAGGTTTTACTGCCCTCAGGGCATGTTTTCAGACTTGCATATAATCTAGTCCCTCTTTTCTGAACGCTCTCCAGCTTCTCAGTGCTTGGCAGCCAGGACATCAGCCTTAACCCCATAGCTTCTGCTCCACAGAGAACTACTGCCACATCCCCATCTCATCTCAACAGCCTCTCACCTGTACACCCAAGCACTGCACCCACCCCCTCTGCCCCAACAGCCTGGCTGGCACCCATGGCCAATGCACCTTCCACCACAAGCCCTGAGTGTGTTATCGCTTTGGGAGATACAACACTGCTAATGAGGTGCCCGTCATGTTTCCTTCCTAGACATTAAGGTCTTCCTTCCCACATTATTTACCACCTCACCAGTTTCCCCACCACTGCAAGCTCTACAGCTGATTATTCCGTATCATTCATAAAATTGCTGAACAATAAATAATAATTGCTAAATAGTACTGGGTTGGTAGTTATTAATAGATTGGTAGTTGCTGAAGTGTTAAACCAGTACTGGAATGAGTTCCTGTGGAGAGCTGACACACATACCTTCCCTTTGGGTAATAGTTTTCCATTCACAGTCGCATTTTGCAATTTAGTGGGTTAATTGGCATATGATCCACCTAGTAAGGGTCCACCATGATATTTGCAGACTGCCAACATTTTCATCAAGATGGCAGATTTCAATTGTTTTGCAGAAATCAAAATATACTGCATTGACATCATTAAGCTGAGCAAACTGATGTTTCATAAACCTACAGCAATACTTCTACTATTATTTTTAATTCATTACTTACAGATCCCCTTCTATTTTCACATGATGTCTCCTCCAGAGAGTTGCTAGATTAATTGGTCTATAATTTGCTGGGTCATTCAATTTACCCTTTTAAATTGTGGCATAATATTAGCTCTAGCATCCCTCAGCCCTCCTGCTCCAAGACTTGCTAGAAATCAGTGTAAGCCGTTGATAAATCTCCTCAGGCGATCCTTTCAGTGCTTCTGGATACAAGCACTATAGCCCTGAGATTTTACAATGTTTAACTTCAATAGTTGCTGTTTAACATCCTCCCTAATTAAGAATAGAGGAGAAAGTGTTTGTTGCCATGCTGAGACACAAACCCATCATTCTGCTTCTTTCTGCCCACAGAACAAACAATTACTGAGCAATCCTGAGGCAAAGCTTTTGGGCAGAGGTAATACCTTTTTTAGGATAACATTTTGATCATACTGATAGCAAGTCTAATAAAAGATTTTATCACTCCCTATGAAATTTGTTTTACCTGAACCTTTAAACTATCATGACTCCAACAGCATCACTATGAGAAAAATTCTAGTTTTTTAGTATCAAGACTGATAATTTTATCATCCTTGTCTATGACTTCCCATGTACCAGTGGTAAGGTTTCATCTGTTCCTCATACATTTCACAGAATCACAGAATCACAGAATCACGGTGGTTGGAAGGGACCTCAGAGATCATCAAGTCCAACCACAAA
>JAOTQQ010000023.1:10239179-10263673 GCA_026546715.1 Gallinago undulata
CCCTACTCCTGCTGGCCACGCTATTCCTGATACAAGCCAGGATGCTGTTGGCCTTCTTGGCCACCTGGGCACACTGCATGTCACAGAACAGCTCCATGATACTCTGATTTGCTCTCTAAACCTTTAGAGTAGTATCTCTTGAAGCTTTTAATTCTAGCATTAGCAAATTTTATAGGTTTCCCATAGAAGCATTTGCTACAAAGGGGGTACTAATGTGTCATTCCAGCCAGCATTTGTGGCATTAGAGTGTCCACTCCAGCCTGAACTCCTCCCAAGTCTGCTCTGGCCACCAGCTGATCAGCTATTTGAGCAAGAAAACAAATCTCCCAGACACCAAGAACCCATGCTCAAAACATTCACAGATTTCTCAAGCTTTGCATGAACACCACCATAAATTTGATTCATAAGCCAAGGTAAATAACAAGGAACTAACCTACCTCAGGTAGTGCCCTTCCTGAAGTTTTATTTATAGAAAAATTCAGCAGCCTCATGAACAGATCTGAGACTGGGCTTCCAGGCACAAATACAGCACTGCTGTTATTGCTGTGATGATTGCTTCTACTACTAATTGTTCATAAAAACAATGAGACATCGTGTGCATCTAAAGGTGAGAGTGCATCTGAAATAACCAGCAATCTCTGATCTCTATTGCTCATACAAGGCCGAAAGTACATGCCAGATCTTTGTTTACAATAATTAAGCAAAGGGCAAGTGGCATGTCCACATTTTGCCAGGGAATGCAGGAGGTGTTTTTCTCTCACATTGCCAAGGAACAGGTTGATCAGTTTATAATGCCTGGTAGAAAGAAGGTAGTATCTGCCTGAGGTGCCAAGGAATAGGTAACTGGCATCTGCTCATCATGCCACCCAACCGTGAGTCAATTAACATTAGGGCTGATGTTTAAAATGCTTTAAAAGGATGAAACCAGAAGATAATTATTTTTTTAAAAATGCTACATTTTTATCCCAAACTGCTTATCTTTAATAGTTTGGAGACCATCTCTGACTCTGCTCAACCTATTGCAGGTAACTGTTGAAGCCAAAATCCTTTAAGGTTGCCTCCTGCAGAGTTTTGTTCACACAACAATGTGCCCAAGAAAATGAACAATTGAGCCACACCTCGGGAAGTAAAATACTGCAGGACTCACTCGAGGTAAGATAGCACTCAAGGAGGAAGTCAGTATGGTCTGGTCCCTCTCTGCAGCCCCCTTTTATTCCTAGTTCTGACATATGAAAACCCCAAATTCTAATTGTGTTTACTGCTTTTACTCCTCTGTACTAAAAGGCTGTAGTTCATAAAGACAGAATTCAGTAGTTTCCCAGCTACATGCCCTCACATCAAGTGGCTCTGACAAGATCTTATCCTTGGACAGAATCTAGTTTTCCCACTTACCCTCCTCCAAGAGCAGAAACAATGTGAGAAAATTTCAGACAAAATTATACCGAGTAACAAATTTTTTTAAAAAAAACAAAATTGAATATCTCACTTCGGAGCCAAAGCTCCAGGTCTAGGTTATTTCGTTCTTTTCTAGATGGGCCAGTTCCCCCCACCAGCTTCCTAGACTGTCTTCCACAGGATGGATACACTTATTCATGGTAAATTATAGCTGCTGTGAACACCTTGCAACACCCACCAGATCTTCTCTTCAGGTGTTTCAGCTCTGGCCAGGACTGACCCAAACACCTCCTAGGGCTCACTTAGGAAGGGGATACTTGTCCCAGCTCTGGTAGCAACTGGCTCATAATAGGGGAAGACATTACAGCAGTCAGGATACTTAAACACCGACCAAAAAGGAGTTGCAGAAATCACATGGCAGAGCTTTAGGCAGTTGGACATTGTCTATTCTACATGGAGTAACAGCCCCTTTGGAGGGCACAGGAGGTTTTAGTCAATGCTGACAGATACCAGTGGAGGAATGAGGATTAAGCCCAGTCAGAAACCCATTGCTCTTAAAAGCTCACCCAAACTCAGAGCTGAGACCCTACAGAAGCCCACCTAGCTTCTGAGCCCCTAGAAGAACCAGCCAGGAGAAATATTTCTTACAGTGAAAACAAACTTCTATGGACTCTCTCATTAGTACTTCGTCAATGTGATTAAAAACTAGAAGCAGACTCCCAATCTGAGGGCTGAATAAACCCTCAGTCTTCTAATTAAATGTTTGAGGTGTTAGCAAAACCACAGTTGTTGCAGGAGACTTGTAATGTTAGCTCAGGTCACCACCTTTTCAGATCTGTAGGTACAGGCAAAAAGGACAGACTACTTAAATTTGATAAAACCTAAAAATAAGCTAATTTAACCTAAACCTTCAGGTTCTGACACAGTTTCCTGCCTGACCTGTTCTCACATCTCTGCCACAAGCCAAACCAAATCCACTTTTAATAAGGAAAGACATGTTAAATTATACAGGTTCACTCCGCTATGAGATAAGTATGACATTCAGTATAAGGCTCAATACAGCTGACAAAATCAAGCAGAAGTAGCATTAGCACATCCCTTTCACGAAACATCCGTATGGACAAGCTATGGTAGTCCACGATTTAAAGTGTAGTTAAGTAATAGCCCTGTATTTGACAAACACACATTCAAGTCCATCATCTCAAATGAATTTTAATGCCTTGAGAAAAACAGCTCCATTTATTGTTCTCTTAATCTTTTAATATACCTGTTCTCATAAAGTGAACTATACCAAGTATCCTCGAATATACTGTTTCCTCATGATTGTATAGCAATAATTATTGCTATGGAGTGGAAGCATTTCTGAAAGATGTTTTGATGTTTTAAGGTGCCAATTATAATCATGTGGTCCCAGCAGTTTAGCTGGAAAACGGGTACTTCAGCCTGCCATCGTCTCCCTTTGCCCCCTGTTCCCAGCCCCAATGCTCTGAACACGCACAGACACAGTCAAGTAAGCAGGAAACAAATCTTATTATGCCAGCAGGAGGTCTAGGGGGTTCTGATTTTTAGAGTTCTAAGATGCTATTTAGGGACTGAGGCAACGTGTGAAGAGAATTGTAAGTTGGAGTAGTAGCAAAAACTCCCAAAGGCATTTCAAGTCCCTTTTAGCAAGTTCTTTAAGCAAGGGCGATACGTTGATTCCCTTTCTGAGGTTTTCTTTTTGTTTTACTGCAAGGTGTACTGCATATCTCAATACAACCTGAGCTCTTCCCCAGAGCTATTCAGAGCCATCATTGCCCCCCTTCAGTGGGGCTGACAGTGGCATTTCCAGGATTGCAGGGTACAACAGAAAGTCCTTGGATTCCCTGCCCCCTTCTTGCTTTCTGCCTTTTTCAGGGATGAAAAAGAGAGAACAGGATACCAGAGGCTGTCACAGCTCAGGCTCTGTGGCAGAAATCACGACATGAGTCAAGCTCCCCCACCACTCCCAGAATCACATCCCTGCTTGTAAAGATACGGCCAATAATACGCTTCCACATCTCCCATATACCACAAAAATAAACTTGAGGAATCCAAAACTAAACAGAAATAAAATGCAGGCTTTGTGCTCACAGTGAATTATTTATTAAAAAAAAATCATTCTTTGAGGGTTGCTGCTGCATTCAGCTTGAAATTCAGATAACCTAGGAATTTTTAAGCATACTCATTTATATTCTTAACAGCTGTTCGTTGCAGCCATGTTGATTTCCCACGATGTTTAATATTGGCTGCAACAAAGTTTCGTCTGTGCAGATTTGTGCAAAAGGATTTTTCTTCATGCAAGCATCCATGTATCCCTCCACAAGAAAAAAAGTCAGCCTCCAAACAAGGGTATATGTGATTAATTATTTAGCAAATGCTATCTCCCAGTCTCCCATTTAAGAATTTTAAATTACCCAACCAGAAACCAGAAACAACGTAGCTTAAGGTAGCTGTTCTGTTACACAGACATAACAGGGAGGCTGAACTGTCTGAAATCAACACAAAATCTACAGACAGTTAACTCGGACTGGCAAATATGTATAATTGAAGAATACATTCACAGAAAAAAACCTCTCATTTCAGTAGTGTAATGGCTGCAAAAATGCAGGGATGCTAATGCCATATAATTTGTTCCAACAATACGGGCACAACACACTTTTCAGCAAGCCTTGATGACAGACTGTCATCCAGACATTTCTCCACCTATCTCTACCAAAGGTACCATGTCCCATGTTTTCATATCCCCACCCAGGCACTGACTGTGGTTTGAAATGCATACGGAGCCATTTGACAAGCCTATTTGGAGCAGAAAACGCTTATTTACCCACCACACAGGTGGGCTGGAACAACAGGAGAACCACCACCTCTCTGCTCCTGCTCCGTGAGCTGCCAGTTTTCCAGACACTACCCACACTTCTAACTCTTGGGGGCCAGGCTGTTTTAACAGCCTGCACTAACAGCTCTACTAACATCTGTGCCACAGAACGAAGACACTTTACCACACCCTGCAGAAGACGGATCTTGCTCCCGCAGTGCTGAAACTCATGGGGATTTTCTCGGTGGTGGGCTCACCTCAAAACGCATCCCAGACTGGACCACCTGGCAGAGCTGAACCACATTAGTATCCCCCCCCCTTTCCTTGATCTAATCAATCCTTCCGGATTGTAACTCACTAAATAAGTCATTAAAGATGAAAATCCTCCATAGTGAATCCATATTATTGCTGTATAACTGTGCGCAGGTGTCAAGCAATTGCCTTTGTGGTAGAGGTGATTACCCCTAACCCTGAAAAATTAAAGAGAGGAAATCGGTGCAGAACCCTTTTATAGTCATGGGCACAAGACTAACAGTCTCGGGGGCTCAAAAATTGAGTTTTGACCTTTATTACTTCTGTTTTAGCAATCATTGCTTTTCATATAGAAATACCGGTTGTTTGTCACCCCAGTGTCTACCTGCCCTACATTTTTAACTTATCAGATAACGATGTGTCCTTTTAGATGCTGTCCCTGTTCACAAGTTTGGTCCAAATTCTTGTTGATAACTATAAAAACTAAATGTTTCTTGGAAGACCATCCATGCTTTACAGGGGCTTTCCCAGGAGGCAACTCACCAGCCACTTGACTAATTTCTTTGTCACTAATAGAAACATCCGTTCCTGCCACTGGGTAGGATGAAAGCTTAGCAAAAGCCCGTTCTTGGGGAAAACGAAAAAAAAAAAAACATGCTTGCCTCTTGAATAGATGATATCTGAGACAGAGGTCCTTATAATATCTTCAGAGACACTAGCCAATTTCCTGAGGCACCTTAATCCCTCATCCATCTCAGTCCTTTGGAGAAGGGATGGTGACAGAATTTTGTGAAGTTTTTAAATCTCCTTAGCAAGCAGTCTTGCCACCCTGTGCAAAATACTGCTATCAAGGTAGCCCCTACTTCTTCTAAGCCGAGAAAATGACCTCTCTGTATAGGAGCAAGAGGTACTGTCAGCTGATGTCCAAGCCATCATAAAACTGATCTTCTCCTCTGCTTTGATTCATTTGGTGTCAGAGCACTCCTTATACATTTGAGTATTATTTCTGCAGGCCTCAGAATAATTCAGCCTTTTGCCTTTCCTCCTCCTCCTCTAAGGCATATTTAATACTCTGCATAATAATCCTCTGCATAAGGCAGTCAAGACTTCCCAAAAATTACTTCCAGGCCTGCAGGAGGCTCACTGGGCTGCAGAAAATGGCCTCTGGCCATCCCATCTGGTGCTGTGACTCTGCTTGATTCCACAGTCTGAAACGCATGCTGCGTTGGTGGCTGGTGGGAATGTGTGTCGGCGTGTATGAGCGGCAGTTGTTGAGGAAAATCCTGTAAGCAGCAGAATCTAGGAAAAAATGCATCTTTAACATGAAACTAATTTTCCTCACTGTTGTTTCACAATACAACATTCAAAGCCTTCTCTAAGCTCTTGCTCAAATTTGTCTGAAACTTGCAAAAGTGGATCTTATGCTTTATGAATTTCATTATATCCAGTTTTGACCAGCAAGTCTGATGGGGGTTTCTTCCAGAGGGGTATCAACCCCAGGAGAATCCAGTCTGGATTTTCTGCGGCCCATGGTCCTGTAATACCATGTTAGCCTGCAGGCCTCTTTACCATTTCAGCAGCGTTCAGGCTGTTTATTTGAGGAAGGCTTTTGCAGTGGTTTTGAGGGACCTAGCCATCAGGAGATACTGAGTGCTGAACACCACATGACACTTAGCAAGAGGCACTCATGTCCTTCCAACATGCTACATCAAGAGAGCCAATCTACCAGCAAGACATGCCTAATTATAAAATGATTTGCATGGCCTCCAAGGGCACATACAGGTACCTTGATCCATGGCATGACACATGCAGGTGCTCCACGGGCCTGGAGCATTAATTTCAATTCCTTTCAGGTATTCTTAGATTATCTAGGCCTTATCTAGACCTGGGCTCCAAAGCAGAGACAAGAACCGAGCAGCTACACAGCACTGCAATGTCAAGGCACCAAAGTAGTAAGGCTCCCCAGAGACTGGTTAATCCCTCATCCTCCTGCAGAATCATAGAACAGCTTGGATTGGAAGAGACCTTCAAGATCATTGAGTTCCAACCCCTCTGCCATAGGCAGAGACACCTCCCACTAGACCAGGTTGCTCAAAGTCCCATCCGGCCTGGTCTTGCCTGTCATTTCTCAGAAGAGATGGTGATTCATGAAGTTGTGAGAAATTACCTCCACCTACATATTTCAGCTATGGCTGCATGCGGATGCCCAGCATTTACACCTGCATCATTGGCTTAACTAACCCCACAAGTCACAGACAGAGGAATCTCCCCATGTTCATAGCACAGTTATAGAGATAAGACAAGACTGCTGGCACGGACCCTCACTGCCACCCAGTCCCTCAGAATTTTTCAAAGCAATTTTGAACTCATGAGAAAGGCATTGAAACTTGAACTTGGAGAAATGTATTCAAAGCCGCAAATCACATCCTACCACCTAAATAGCCAAGACATCCAATTATTAATTAACAGCTCTTTTTATACCCAGAGGATGCAACCTTACTGCTTCTGTGTATCTGTGAGTCTTCAAGAAAATCAAACTAGTTGTACAGATTAATTGAGACAGTCTGAAGTGCCACAAGGCAGCGCGATGACTGTGTGCTCTGGCAAGCAATACTGCCCCATGGCAAAAAAAAAAGAGCCAGGCAACCTTCGAACTGCGCCAGAAATGGTGGCTCGTAGCAGAAGTCATCACCGGATGATGCAAGCCCAAGGCAGCTCAGCACTCGATTTCCAGCCCCAGCAGTGCTACGGTCTGCCTGCCCCTGAAAGGGTGTTCTTTCTCCCCACTTCTGCCAAACAGGACTTCAGTGGAGTTGGGAAACGTGGGCATGGCAGGCACCTGGCAAGGCAGAGGAGTGGGGCTGGTAGAAGGGCTGGAGCTTATGCAGCTCCAAAGGAGAGCAATATGCTGGATTGTACTGGATGTGCTGAAAACCCAACCCCTGTGCCTCTGTCTGGGTATGCAGACAGGGATACCTTTAACTTCTCTCCTCGTGTCATAGTTCCTGATCACTAAAATGAAGTTAATGGCGAACGGTATTTTTAAAAAGCCCATTAATACTTGTGAAGCATTTCGGGACTGTAGCAATGAACTTCAAAGGAGACTCCAGGAGGAAATTAGCAATAATTCATGGGGCTGCACAGGGAACAATGAGGAAAACGCGACTACTGAATGTCTGCTCATTACTTGAGCACCCCATTGAAGATGTAGAGAATGTGGTGGAAAAATAGAACACAGGCATGTACATATTGCACAGAAAGACGATTCTCTGGATTTGGACAGGCAACCTAGTGCTCTAACTTTTCCTTTTACCTGAAGGGGAATTAAAAATAGTAACATAAGCATGTGAAAAGAGAGAAAATATATCAGACACATGATTCCATCACACCTAGAAATGTTTGTGTCCATTCAGACCACAAACATGGTTTGCAGCACTGCAGTCCCCAATAATACAGAAATAAGTTTCAGGTCCAACTATCTGGTACAACTGAATATTATTTAATCCTCAACTTAGCAGAAATGAGGAAGAAAACATACTTGATTCTAAAAAGGTGTGTGCCAGGTCTTCTAGTATGGACAGAGATTAGTCCTGGTCCAAAGTTTTTTGTTAGAGTAATTCTACACATAAAGGAAACAGTTCAACATAATTTAAGATTTTTCTTTGCCTTTCTTAACTCGGTATAACGTCCATCTGTACAAAATGTTTGGTGTCCTGAAGTACCAAATTTTTGTATTGGCTGATGAAATAATATAATTCTATTGATCTATACATCCTTAATTTAAGTAATTCTATGGAAGAAAATGTTGGATTTGCTCAAATGTTTTACTACCAAGCACTTAACATATGCTGCAGCAGGAAATGCAAACTAGGTATTAGTGCAGGAGACAGACCTGAAGGAGCAGTTGCTCATGTCCTGTTCTGATTCATTAAAGTCAGTAGAAGTGGTGGGACTGAATTCAACAGGAGCAGACATGCACATTCATAAAGGACGGATGGCTTTATGCAAAAGGGTCTCGTAGGCATGTCCTCTATTTTTAGACCTGACACAGTCTCATTGCTGTCCTGATTTAAGTCACTTAATCTGTGGAGTGGTGATATTAATCTTGTGCTTTATAAGCTCACCTGGCTCACGCACAAATTGCTGTATCTGCTTTAACAAGACTTAACATGTTTCTGGCTCTCAGTGTTCACACTCAAATCCACAGGCCAGGAAACACAAAAACCACAACCACACTGTAAAAGCTCAAACTCCAACTGGCATAAGGAAAAAATCATGTTGCAGGAAGAAAAGCCAACTGCAAACGCCTGTCAAGAGGTACACTCAATTTTCCTTCTCTGGGACCTCTGTCTCCAATCTTTGCCACCTCCCTCACTCAGAACATCCTTTCCCATGCAGTTCCTGTTGGTCCAGGCCAGATGCAGCACTCACTGAGTCTGATACCTCTTACCCGTTATATTTTTGCAGAACCTAGCAATAGCACAGCCCTCGACGTATAGCATGACAACAGAAAAACATCCTCTGTGTGTGCATGACAGCCTGGACAGCCCAGCCTTGGATTAGCTTCACTGCCCAGAAAGTTGGTACTGATACCAATGAGAAGAACACCTAAGACTGAAGTTCTGATTCAACATGACTATTCACCTTGCATGCAAGCTCCTGGTCTCACTCTAACTTACATGTGACTCAGCCCACCACAAGTAAAAGTAGGTCCACAAAAGCCAGTCACGAAAAATGATCCAACCCTTTGGTCCTTAGCATCAGAAACAGCAGAGTTGTACTAGCATGAGACTTAGCCTGTATCTTGCTTTATACATAGAACATGAAATTATTCCCTCCAAGATGCTCCAAAATCTCCTCTGCTCCTGTGCTCTTCTACTTCCCAGAGCTGAATTACTGAAATACAATGTTTTTTAGGAACACAAACCAGATTGCTGGTCGCTACACATTGCACAACACATGACTCAGATTTTACTGGCAGGTTCCTAACCACAGGACTTGCCATCCTACTTGCTGTCAGACACACTTCTCTGCTGAGTCGATGAGGCTCATCCAATTTGCACCAAAAGAGATGGTTCCTAAACTGTATTTATTTGTTGTTCTGTTTATGAACAGTTTGAATTTAAATATTTTGCCAGCTAGGCAGTAGATATAAAATGCATTATTTTGTGCGCAGTAAAATTACAAAGACCTTATTTTAAACATATAATGATGCCGAGTGTGCTAAAGAGAAGTAGATTATTAAATGAAGGCTACAGTAAATCTGTCAGAATGAACTGTAGAAACTATGGCCATAGGGTGGTAAAATGGCTGTACATTGACTGTTGTTTTACTGTAACAGCTACCATTAAACTGCAGTTTTATCACCACTATTATTGATTTATTTTGCTGAACTTCCAGAACACAGCCCTGTTAAAATCTTAATTCAAAGTGTATTTCTTTTTTGCTAGCACTAAAAGAAGAACATTAGGACCTTCCACTTGGGTCAGAGGCAACTGTGTCAATCATGCTGGACTGCAAAGAGCCCACTAAAATAATATCGGGCCTTTCAACCGGAGGTAAAGCACCGCGCAGGAATTACGCCTTTAGTCAACACAGAAAATGAGAGGAACGTGTGTGGGCTGAGCAGGATTTGGTTTGCATGGGTGGCTTTGGCAGTAAGCAGGGACTGCGCTATGACTCCAAAGGAGGTCAGTCACAGAACCACCGAATGATATGGGGTTAGAAGGAACCTCTGGATGTCACCTAGTCCAACCCCCTGCCAAAGCAGGTCCACCTGAAGCAGGTTGCACAGGAACACGTCCAGGTGGGTTTTGAATGTCTCCAGAGATGGAGACTCCACCACCTCTGTGGGCAGCTTCTTCCAGGGCTCTGCCACCCTCAAAGGAAAGAAGTTCCTCCTCATGTTTAGGTGGAACTTCCTATGTTCAAATTTGTGCGTTTCTTCTTGTCCTGTCACTGGGCACCACTGAAAAAAAGACTGGCCCAATCCTCTTGATACCCACCCTTTTAAGCAGATCCCCCGAGTCTTCTTTTCTCCAGACAAAAAAAGACCCAAGTCCTTCAGCCTTTCCTCATAAGAGAGATATTCTAGTCCACTAACCATCACCATAGATCTCCTGGGTGAGGAGCCCAGTCTGGACACCTCCTGGCCAGGGTGACCTGAAACCTGAAAACATCAGCCAGGATGATTCCTATGCAGGACACCTGGACTTGTCCAGAAGGTGCAATACGAAATACATAGTCACCTTTCCAGCAAAGCCAGCACCACCTTCTAACACGTTTGACACCCTGTGGAGGGGATACTCAGGGGATAAATCTATAAATTTAGTTTATAGAGTACCTAGTCATGTTGGAAATGACTGTTGAGTTCCCAAGGTCAACAGATGCTTAACTTCTGCAGAAGACTCAGCGCTTCAGAAAAAATGTTAATTTTGGCTCTAGATGTCTAAGGGTTGCATAGCTGTAGACCAAGCAATTAAATCAAAGCAGAGAAAACAGAAAATCACCCAAATCTTTTATAAGCCCTATTTTTATATAAACATTGAGGGTGGTGAGGAGAATCTTGCTCTATTCATACATAAGCATCCTTACAAATAGTTTTCGTGTTTAAATAACCCTAAATTTTCTATGGATACTGGCAAGGCCAACAATGTGCCTACACAAACAGAAAAATGAACAGGAAAAAAAACTAGCAGCAGGGTCATCTGGTGATAGATCTCTGCTACTGCTGTAAAAACAGAAAAGCTAGCTAGCTAGGTAGGACAGAAGACTGCTTCGCCTTCGCTACTCTTTCCATTGCAGTGCCCTTTATATATGCAGGATGAGTGGAATGCATCATAAAAGGTGACATTTTATAAGAGCAGTTTGTAAATTTTACAGAAGCTTACTGCCTGTAAATCACACAGCTTATTCCCTCACTGACTTTATTACTGCAAACCCAACCACGGATAAACTCCATGCCAGTTTACTTGAAATTTATCTTTTTTATTCAGACCAAACTGAGGTCTTTTAATATTCCTTTTCTTCTAATGATAAAGCCCTCCTGATAATCTTATTTCCTTTACAGACATTTTGAAGGACTCTAAGGTATCTTGAAAAAGTAATTCCTGGTTTTGGTAGTTCCTATCTTAACACATACTTCTGCTGTCAAAAGTCATGCTTTTCCCCTTTATTTCAATTATGTGTATTTATTTTTATTTCAAATCCTCCCCAGGCACCTAACCCATTTTAGATCTAAATGATCTCCCTTTGACTTGCCTCGCTGTGCTTTGACTTGCTTCACAGCCAGACATCACAGACTGGTTTTTACAGGATCTATGCACAAACCTGTTCTTTATTTGGTAACATCCACATTCATCTCATAGCAGAGCTACACAATTTATTCTCCCATCTGTGCAGAGGATATTTTCATGGTTAGTCTTCACAGGCATTAATGGAAACTGATGGCACAAATTCCTTGGGCATCACTGAGAGTTTTTTTGAATGAGGTGGTTAGTGAATTAGCTTATTGTTCCAAAGAACTTTATGGAGCAGAGCACCCCAGCTAATAAGTTTCCCTCTGTTTTCAGCAGCTCTTACACTCTGCTTATAGCTCTGCTCATACTTCATTTTCAAACCTAATAGGAAGCAAGCCTAGATTCTGCTCAAAACCCTGTTTCAAAGGTAGAGAAGATCAAACTGTTTGGAAACCAATGTGGAAAGCTATTTCTTCAGGATGGTTCTTAATGCAATTGTTGGAAAGTTCAGCCTGGTTTTGCTTGGCAAAGCAAGCAGGATTTGTAGTAAGGCTAGACTGAAGCACTCGCATCTGGAGCTCGGGAAAGTGTTACCTGTGCAAAGGTGTTGATTACAGTGGAAATCTGCCAAGATGGAACAGGACATGACATGGCCCTTCTTCAAACTCAGCTTCTGGCTGCATGCCTGTTTGGTGTTCACATTATTTTTAACATGTATGAAGTTTCACCGATGTAACCTAATTTATATCAACGGCTTGGCATCAGAAGCTGGCCAGAGTCCAAAGTCCCTCAAGACTCTAAAGAGCATTGCATAGTTCAGGCCCATTTTGGGGCTCGTGAAATACTCCCTAGCCACAGAACATCTACAGTTTTGGGGAAGATGTTGTTTTACTACACGGATTACACAATCTCCCCTTGCAGCTGCTCTAGCCAGCAAAATCGGCTAAAAATTAGATACCGTACTGCCTGATTATCTTCTCACTTATCTCCCGTGAACTAGGGGATAACTTGACTGAAATAAACATTGAGTCACGTTTGCTCCAAGAGAACAAGCAGTTTCAACATGTTGTGCTTTGTAGCTCCAAGGCTCAGTGGAAATGGGGCTCAGAGACAGCCCAGACAAGAGTAATTATTTGCTGAGATGCTTGAGAGATCTGCTACAGCTTTGGAGTATAATGGATTAAAGATACCTTAATGTAAGATTTAAGTATTTTTAAAGGACTTTTGTGTCCTGCAGATAGAGAGAAATGCTTTCTGTGAGGTTTCAAAATCCTAGGAGTTGGGTTTTCATATGCTAATAGGTTGGGGCACGCAGATGGTTTGTTAAGTTAGCATGACAGTGACCTTCCACACTATCATCACATCCATTGACCAATGACCTCAACATCTTGAGAAGATGTCTAGCAAACACAACGGGCTCCATTTATTTAGTCTTCATCCACAGGGATGAACAGCGTCTCTGAACACACCACAGAGGACTCTGTAGACATACCCATAGGTGTCCCTGCTGCAGCCTTAAGCTGTCACGGCAATCGCGAAGGTGTTCAGCTAATATTTACTGCTGATGCCGAAATGGAGATTTCATTTCCCAGAAGACCTCCTCAAAGTATTCACAAGCAAAATCCACTTACTTCATCTTTGGTCCTCAGAGATGCATCAAAATATAAAGGCACTTAATTGATGCATTTTAAACACTCTGCTCAGAGATTAAATATTGCATAGAAAAATAGATTCACTAAAACAGAGCACAGATCACTACAATTTCAAAACATAAATCTCTTTGTTACTTTCCATTACTGCTCTTCTTGCTTCTGCTGCTGCTAAGTGTTGGCATGTTTTATTTGAGCTCTTTTTTGTTTGTTTTTCTTTTAAAGTAGGTACTTAAAAAAAGAAGTTGGAAAATGCAGGTAGAGGGTGAGGGCACTTTTTCAGCTGGCCACAGTGAGATAAGGAAATACTTTTGCTTTATAGAATTAGATTTTTTTACAGGGTCCCAGTTCCATATGGGAAAGAGTAGGGGTTGGATCATTTGGAAAGGAGTTCCTAACGATATTCCAAATGAATGAACTTTTGAGATTATCCATTCCATGTGCCCAGAACATCTTTTTTTTATGTGAAATTTAATCAGCACTGTGTAATGACATTACATTTTATATTGCAAATTACATCTTGTAATTACCTAATTGCGCATTGTAAATATATGATTACATGAATTTGCACCAAAATTCATAATTACAGTTAATTACAGTAATTGCATCAATCTAAACTAATCAACTACAAAATACAAGGAAAAGTCATACAAACAAAACCTACAGAAAAGAACATTTTGAGAGTGAGCCCACATTCCCAGAGTATCCAGAGAGACAGCACTACCTTGTACCTGGAAAACAATTGATAAGCAAAGCTGCACAGGAAACAATTTCCCTGACCTAAATAAAATCTGCTTTCTGCTCTGCAGCAGGGCAAATGCACCTCCATACCTTACACAGTTTCTCAGAATGTTTGGGTGGGTGGTTTTTTTTTCTTTTTTGAATAAAAATACATGATGCTTCTCATTCACCCTAGCGTACTGGTTGGTTGCACATATCTCTGCAGGAGGGGAAAGACAGACAGAGGGAAACAAACCTCAGAAAAAAACCCTTGCAGGTCAAACGCCCACCTGATATACCAGAAGACCAAAATTTTTGTCTGAACTATAGCAAAGCAGCCTCTTGAAGCAGAGCTCATTTTTCACTAACAGGGTCTTCAATGCAGACCATGTCTCCCTCCAAGCATCATCCTTGCTGAAGGTCCTGCATCTGCTCCCAGGGAAGGATGTGGCTTCAGTGAATTGCTGGTTTCCACCAGAAAAGCAGATACACAGGATGCCAGCTTCGCTGGGAGCGGCAGGTGCTTCACGTTTCTTGAAACTCAGCCCTAAATCTCCTCCCTTGAGCATCGGGACAGGATTTACCTCTGCTCTGCTGGTGTGAGGAGCATATTTAGCTCCGGAGCAGGTCATGGGCTCAGGGCTTTGGGTGCAGCAGTCTCGCCTTTTAGGGTCTTTCTTGCAGCCCTAGTCCTTAAGTGCTCTTTCATGCAGAATGAATACCAGCACTTTCTAACTCCATTAGAATGGATATTGCCATGCATGATTACAATTTACTTTCTTTATTAATTAGTGGCCTATTTTTCTGTCGGATGCTTATCACGACTCCAGGGAAGGTTTCAATCATGGAAACATATACTGCTTTTTTGATGCACTTTCAGTAATTAGATCTCATCTTACATATTTATATATGTTTCCTTCCTTTGGGGAGCAATTCTGAGGAAACTGATCAAAGTCTTGCCGATCAGAGAGAAAGGCAGGCAATTTTGAAGTATCCCCTTCTTTCTTTCCCTTTTATCACTGTGGTATTTGTAATTAAAACTGTTGTACTGTAAATACGGCTTTACACATCTCACATGAAAAGGAGCTGTTGCCAATAAAGCACACAGCGTGCACAGACAGCGTCATCATGAGGGAAACGAACAGTGAGATGCAGCATATTTCCCCGTGGCTGCACTCTTGTAGGTTCCATTAATACTCATAATTTAATGATGGGGTGGGTGAGAGCAGGCTATTCCAAGGCATTTAGAAGTGACACAACTCAACTGGGATGTGCTTTAAAATGTTGCACCCCTTTTCCAGCACTGCTTCCCAGGAAAATAATCTCTCTAGCAGTTTTTCTTATTTGCCTAATAGATTTTAAAAAGAAAAGAGCCTTTTCTCTGCAAGTACCCCCTTGTCTCAAGTGTCCTTTTTGAAGCGTCCCCTTTTTCTGAAGGTTTTCCAGTGGATGTGTTGTGACCCTGGAAACGTCCCACATCGCGAGGGGGGGAACTGGGAGGCATTGGAAAACAGCATCACAGTCTAAAGCAAAGAAAATTTCATGTTCCCATACCCATTATGTACTTCTACCTTTAAAGGCCTTGATCAGCCTTTTAAAACTCAGCAAGTTGTACAGCGTTATCCTTAGTGATATAATTGTACTTTCACGTTTAATGAAAATGTGCAGGAGTGGCATGATGGCTGCTGTTCAGCCAGAAGAACCTGCCTTGAAAAGACTTGACAGATACAAAGCCATTACAATAAATATTGCTTATGCTTGAAACCAGCAACATTTGTTTATCTACTGCCTTTCTAAAATCAATCACACAAAACGTTTTCAATATAGCTAAAATTTATGTTAACATTTCTATTCAAGCACATCAAAGCCAGACAGCCCTACAGTTAAATGTACCCATGTAATCTCAGTTCTTGCTGTGTGTAACATAGTCTCTAAGCACCCAGTTACGCATTATATTTTCCACCAGATTAAGCTCCTGATTGCACCTTAGGTCTAGATCTGCAAAAGGACTTAGTCCTACAGAGCATGAAACCATGATGTCTTCAAGATGCCCTGGTTCCTCGTTCAAAATGCCTGGTTCCACCTCACACAGGAGGTGTCTCGGGTTCCCAGGACTTAATTATTCTACATCTATCTGTAGATATACTTAAAGACTCAAGACACCCTCTGGGGGATATGTGTCCTGACAACGGTGACCCACTTTGCATCTTTTTCATTCCCAGATCCCTCTGGGAAGAGCCAACTCATCAGTCCCCCACCTGCTTTCCCTGAAGAGAGCTGAAGCACATTTATGGGTTCATGCTCTTCAAAAAATAGAAACAAAGGAGAAGAATGTTATTTCCCCATATACGCAAGACCTAGGGCTCGGAGGTCTCACCCAAGGTACGTGAGACGCACATGCAGCTCTCCTCTGTCCAAAAACATTTGACCCTCACTCTCTCCTCACACAAACATTCAAAGCAGCTGATGAAAGGGAACAAGCTGCAGCTGGGTTTGCCCAGTTTTTCCACTACCGAAGCTTTTCCACTTCACATAATCCAACGTAGACCCAAGCAGACACAAAGCAACACCAAGTTCCAGCCCATCTTGCAGTGACACCTCCAAACAGGAGCAGCAGCAACACCACAACCTGCAAGCTCTTCCCTTGCATCCAGCCAGATGGATTTTCTCACCACTTGAAGAGGGTGAAAGGATGTTATTTCACTTTGCAAAGGTGGACAAGGAGTCACAGAGATGAAATTATCCAAAGTGTCAATCAAATTCAAGGTGCCTGGTTTGCTCCTCTGAGTGTTGCCCTGTCCAGTGTAACCTGGGTTAATTATTTTTGGTCTCTCAAACCAGCCCAAGCTCGAATTATCCACAAGTTATGATAGAAAAAGAAGGCAATATTCCTAAAGGTGATTTACCCCACTAACTCTGGGATGCTCTTAGCCTGTTCCACACACAACGCACCAGAGTGGACTTTCAAATATTGCTGGCAGCAGCTTTGCACAGAAGCAAAAATTTAATCTTTGCCTCCCCTTCACCTGACATTTTGTACAATGTTAAAATTAAAGACCTCCCGAGTTCTGCCCCACAGATTAAACTATTTTGTAAGGTCATGAGAGAAGCTGATGACTATTTTGCCGAAGCAATGGTTTCTGCAGTCTTCTGCACTCAGAGCATTGCATTTATAGTTGGGTAAATACAAATGAATTTGTTTTAATGTCTGTTCCTGAAAGAAACTTATTTATATACTCAGTTAAATGAAACCTCTCATTGTATTTTTAAGCTGGCATAAACACTTTTAACACAAAATTAAAGTTTTTTTCCTAAACAAATAGCTATTCTATATTGAGAAACGCATACGCTTCCACTGCTTTCTCAGGCTGCTTGAAAAAAAAAAATTAAGAAAATTTAAAACCACTTCTAAAAAAAAAAAAAAAAGTCCATACAGAAGTGTCTTTAACCACACTGCTGATCATGGTGAATCTTCAGATAGGTTTATAAGTGCCTGTCACCCTCAGGTCTGGGAGTGATGGTCTTGGATGCCTTTGCCCATTTGCTTTGTGCTTTGCCCAGTTCGTGTGCCTTATTCTTCCTGACAAAACCACTGACAGAAAACTAAGTGCTCAGAAAAATCTCAGCAGCCCTTTCTGCACACAATGCTATACTGGGCTGCTAATATTGTCATGAGATATTTGATGTTATGTACACAGAGAAAACAACTCCAGGGATGCCTGTAAAACAGCAGGATATTAGCTAATTCTACTTCGGGCTGTTCTGCATTGTTCTCTGAAAACATCAACTCGCTTGTCAGCAGGCATCAAAGAGGCAGGTACAATATTTGGAAAGAAAATGACAAGAAAAAAACCCCAGCATTATGCCAAATCATATTGCTTCATACTGTGCCTGTATCTTGGATATCATGCAGCTCTGCTATCCTCTTTTCTCCCTAAAGGTGAAAGCATCAGGAACATAAAAGCTCACGGGCTTTGCCCTAGTAGGGAATGACTCCACAAAGGAGATATGAAATAGGTCAGACTTCTGGCTGGAAAAAGGATAACAGAGGGAGCATGCTAAGCTTGGCAGTCATGTTTGGTCCCAGGAAAGCCAATATGGAAAGTTTACCAACCATTGCTCATAATTTAGGATCTAGAGCGCATCTAAAATTATTAGACGGGGGATTAAAAGTACAGAGAAGGAAGTACTGTCTTCACACAACACAGTTAAAGCACAGACCTCACTGCCGCAAGATGTTGAAAAGGCTGAAGGAATGGATCTGACCAGATAAATCCATGGTAAGAAGTTTATCTGAGAGTATTAAACCTGAGGATTGAGAAGCTTGCTGGATAGGTATATATTTATCTTCTTTTCTCAAAATGTTTTAAGTATCTGCTGTAGTCACTGGCAGAGGAAGGTCCAGTTCAGACTGAACACGTCCAAAAGAGTTGACATGTGGAGTGAGAGGCAGTCCTGGAGACAGAGTGCACCCAGCACAACAAGGGTCACGTTGATGGAGGTGCTACATCTCCACTAACGTCAAGGGTGTATCATAGCAGTGTTGAGCTATGGAGTGGCTGAAGACAGGCGGAGAGCCCTTTGGCTCCAAGAGAAGGCATCCTGCTTTCACATGCTCACATCCTCAGCTTGCCATACATGTCCCCAGAGCCAGTCTTTCCAATAAAGTGAAGCTCACTCTCATTTTCTTTGTCACAACAAAGGCAGACGGCTTAATTTGCATCCAGGTGTAATAAACAATCTGCCTTTCCAGAGAGCCAGGAGAAGAAGCACCTTAATTCTTCCCAGCAAGTGCTGAAAACCCTGGCACAGAGGATGAAAGCTGCAGGAACCAAAAAGCACTCTCGGAACTTCATCGGATTAAACAGAGACATCCATGCGTGCTGCTCTCCATAACAAGCAGCAAAAAATGATTAGCCTGCCAGTTAATGGGAGTGCACATGGCTCCCTTCTCTGGCTCAGCCACAAAGGAGGCAACAGCAACTGCCGTGTTTGAATGGTTTCCTTACAATCACAGCTGCGCAATTAAACCTCCTGCCTTCACTTGATGGCTAAGTTGGGCAACCAGGGAAGGAGACAAAAGGATTCTTTTGGGGAAGGAGGAAGCTCTTACTACGGTGTATTTGAGCTAAGCCGATGCTTCCTTTATTATTTTTAAATTGCGTCAAGCCACATTTCTAAATGAAGTACTTAAATAACTGTTCAAAAATATTGCTCTGACACTTTAAACAAGTGTCCCCCACAATTTCCCTTGCCCAGCCTATTTTTCAAAATCACCACATACTCATGAAGAGTTTCAGTCACCCTAAAACCGTGGGTTTGGATGAATAAACTATTTTTCCAAATTTTTTCATTTTAATTTTCTCTAAGCTTTTTCACTGATGTTATTTCAGCATAGCTAGGTTAGGAATAGGATATACATGCTTTTGTTCTTTAGATTTAAAAAAAATAATAAAAAAAATTGAAAGCTAGTGTGTTCTTTTTAACCTCTTGAAAAAGCGTGCCTTTGCACAATGGGAATCCTTCCCTTGACTTCAATGGGCTGGGGACTTGGCCCTGATGCTTTTGCTGAAGAATAAGCAAAAGCTATTATTTTGGTAGTGTGAGATAATTGTTTCTTTATTCTGTCGCCGTGCCCCAGCACACCAAACCAACAAAGCCGAGCGCACTTCTTTGCTCGGTGCAGCCTGAGATGTGTTTCAGAGGGGGCTTTGCCAGGGCTTTCTCCAGTCAAAGCAATGCACAAAGCGACAAATGTCATTACTGTATTCAGAAATACCAGACTGCACATTATCAATACACATTCTGGGGAAAAAAAAAAAAAAAAAACAAACAGAAAAACACCAAATCCAGGGGCCTGCAAGTCAGTGTTGGTTTGAATATACAATGCAGCAGAGAAACAGCAGAGCTGCCACCAGGCACACAACAGAAGCAGAAATGCTTTTTGGGGGGCTGCTGGGGAGCAAGGGGTGGGAGGGAGAATGGTAGGTTCATCGTGGCTTACGTCCAGAACAGCAATGGCGCAGAAGCCAAACTCTAGCAATGTGTGGGAATGCAATAAAGATGTGCATTGGAGCAGACAGCAGGTGCTGATACAGCGACTGACAGCACTCACAAGCCAGACACGGGCTCCATTTTACAACTTCAATTCGTTTTACTTACTCATGCAGCTCATCGTTTTAAAGAGGCTATCTGTTTGAGCAAGGCAGAGAGACGTAGCTCTGTACAAGTAGCAAAGTATTCCAATAGGAGGGGTAAGGGAAATAACACCATGTCACTGAAACAGTTACTTTCTGGAGGGGGAAAAAATAAATCAGGAATTAAATCCTCATTTTAGAAGAAAAAAAAAAGGGGGGGTTGCAACAAACCCCTCATTATGAATATGAAGGTTTTATGTGAGGCAAAGTACTGCTGTGCAATTGTGTGGTTTTGCTGCTTGCTGCTAACCTCAGGGTCTGGACTGAGGGGGGTGATCGCTGCTGTTGCACAACATTGACTGTAGGTACCAGAGAAACCAGAGGGTGTAAATATGGAGTAAAACATCAGTGAGCCATACCCTTCCGTAAGCCTCCCACTGGTCTGGGGCATAATATTCTTTGCCAACAGAAAGGTTCTGAATCAGTATGAACGTTAACTTTAGAAAAATAAATTTAAAGGATACTTGGAAAGAGGATGGTGAAAAGTAAGTGTGAAAGGTCTGATCTGCTCCAGTGACGATTTCACTTTTCCCCAGGAAATTACCAGGAATTTTTACTGCACACCAGAGGAAAGACAGGGAAACTGGGCATTCAGGATATGGTCTTAAATAAAGGGATCTAATAGAAACAAAACCATGTTTAGGCTTTTCAGTTCAGTTTTTTATGAGTTCTCAAAATTCAAAAATTCTCCACAGGTAGGTTTCTCAGCATTGGTCACAGTATATCAGGTTTGCTCAGAAACACTGAAGAAAGGAGCCCTTAAGCAGTCTAAGCACCTCTAAATGCTTTGGTACGTCAGAGGTCATTCCCTACAATTTTTCATAAGAGAGTATAGATAAAGGTCTCCATGTGCATATGCAAAAAGTATATATAAGCACATTTTCTTCTGTGATAAACATGTCCATGTGCTTATTATAAGACTGTAAGTATTTTGCAAATTTCTATCATGCTTAGTGACCTGGAGGATTTTTTGAGGTCACAAGCACCACCTTTCCAGAAGATTTCCAGATATCTTGGGAAAAAGTCTATTTTACAGTTTCAAGAGATCCTGTTACCCTTCCCACTTCCTCCTTCAGACAGATCCCACCTTGAGGTAAAATAATTGCAGCAGCTTGGGGTTGTGTATTAGGAAGAAATCTCTAACCTGTAGAGTTCATGCACAGATACAATTTTCTTGCATCATCTTCTGAAGCATCAGTGATTGATCAGCATCTAAGACATTTTGGACTACAACCAGGTGGTTCAAGGTAAGGACAGCCAGTAATTCCAGGAAAGATCTCTCCCTCTTAAAACAACAAACCCCAAACCAATACATCTTTTCACCCAGTGTGGCCCATCTCCTGCTGCATGCAAGGTCTGGAGCCCCTCACTAGGATGGGGCAACTTGCAAAGAGATTCCAGAAGGAAACACAAGAGAAGGGCAGTCAAGTGTCCACAGGGCAGGTGAAGCGATAGCTACACTTCTGCATGATCCTCAAAGGGAGAACACACTAGAGCAAAGCAAGAAAACGAAGAAGAGCCTCTGTAGGGGCTCCTATGGCAGGTATCAATACTTGATATTTCTGTAATACCATCTATTCAAGCTTCAATACTATACAACTCTCAAACTCCTATTGGGACAACAAGAACTTGATATAATCTTCTTTCCTAAAGACTTTTAACTAAGTCCCTCTCCACATGCTTTTAAGGAAACTGAGCTACAATTGTGTAAGAATGAACCCTCTTGTTTGAATTAACGATTAAGGGACAGAAAACAGAGGTTGCGGTAAACCATCAGCTAATGCATGGGGGAGACATCACTAGGAGAGCTCTCCATGGAGCAGGGTGTCTCTGCTGTCCAACACATTCATAAATGTTCTGGGCAGGGGGTGGAGAAAGAAGTGAGGTGGGGGTAGAGGGCAAAAAAAAAAAAAGACAATGGATTGGCAACGTTTTCTGAAGAAACTCAATGACGAGTTGTGGAAGAGCTGAAGTACTCAGGGTAGTAAGGTGAATCACCTATGAAGAGTATTTTCTGAAGACCTCACCAGATTGAGTGACTGAGCAATACAATGACAGATGAAATGAGGTGTAGATCCACATGGAGTGAAGCATATAGCTAAAAAAAAAATCCCACAGCTGTAGCTTCACTTATAGAATTATGGTCTCCGAGCTGAGCTTACTCCCATTACTATGAGGAGTAAGATCTTGGGTTCTTGGTAGACAACTGATTAAAATACAGCTCAGTGCTCATTAAAGATACATAAATAATTTAGAATATATAAATGATTAGGAAAGAATAGAATCAAAAATTTTATGTCATTTTAGAAATATTTGCTCCCCTTCTATCTTCAGCACAACATGCATTTCTAGGCCATCTGTTAGAAAACGTCTGCAGCAAACCCTCAGAAAAAGGGGGGCAAGGCTGACCCCAGCCACAGAACAGCTCCCCAGCACAGACCAAGGGCAGTACAGTAGTGCCACTGAGGTGGAAAAGAGGAGCCTGAGAAGGGACAGGGCAGGAGTTTATGAAATCCTAAATGGTAGAGGGGGAATGAGCACCAAATGGACATCAGCCAGACTCAGTACAACCTTCTCACTTGCTTCACCTTGAAGGGTTAAATTAGGCATTACCAGCTCTTGCTTAGCCTAAGAAAGTAGCCAGAGGAAAAGAGGACAGCAGAAAAGGAAAACTTCTGGCAAAGTTATTGAAAATGAATACTGTGTTAAGACGGAAATACTTCTCTAACATATTCCATCCACATCTCAATCTGCTCAGCCTGAGGTACCTGCATGACAGATACTGCAGTCACCACTTTATAGAAGGAAAAACTGATACACAGAGATGTAAGCGGCCCAAGGTTACGTGGGAATTCTGAGGCAGAAACAGGTCTGTGCTCAGATCCTCAACTTCTATCTACAAAACCCAACATGATATGCTGAGACAAGGAGAATGTTCCTGGAACAGTACAAATTAGGGGATGGCACATATAGTGTGCCTCATTGTAAGTCTGTAAATGAATGTTAAACATCTATTTTGAATGCAATTATTCTGCCCTAGTCCCAGAATACATTTGAAAAGGCTAACTGGCCCATGTCAGCTTTCATCACTGCAGACCTCTATACCCAGCTCTCAAATCCAAGGCTTCACTTAGGTGCTTAAAACTGCCCTGGTATAGGAAAGGAGGCAGTCAGGAAGGGAAAGAGAAAGGACAGACTTCAAAATGCTACTTCTGGTCTGTCATAGGGCTCACCTAGACCACATTAAACTGAGCACTTTCACATTTTGAGGAGAGTGAGCCAGAAAGAAGAAAGCAGGGAAAGATCGCAGATTGCAGGACAAATCCTGTGCTGTCATAGGCAAGAGGGACTGCATTGAAATTGATGAGATTGTACTGGTGAAGCCACGGGGAAAAAAAACACCCTGACATCTCTACAAACTACTCTTTTTCTCGCTAAATACCAAGATATCCACATAGCTTAGGGATGAGGAATAAACACAAAACCAAAATTTCACAATCGGGTTTTTTGCTGTTAAATCAGAAAGGCTTAATCTATCTACCCCTAGTACTCAATGTCTTCTCATGTAGCAAAGTGGCAAATGAGTACTCAAATTGAAAAAAAAAAATAAAAATGCAGGTATCATCATTGCTCACTTCAATTAGGCTGAAAGATCAGCTGTAATGTCTGCAAAGAGGCTGCTGTGGAATATCCTGATCCTTAAGTCCACCCAGCAAAAGCCCTGCAGAGATTGCTCTGAAGTGCTTCCTATGGAGCCCGTGAGGTTTTGCAGAGGATAAACACACTTTGGCAAATAGATTTGAAATGACTGATTTACTCAGATTTCCATGTTTACTGGTTTGCCACTGCTATAATTTGTACTTGTTGTCATATCTCATCTGGCCATATTCTGCACATTTTGTAAGAGTGGGTCTGGGAGGATTCATCTTTTGTAACTTGAGCACCACCACATGGTTTGCTGTGTTTAAAACTCCTGTTAAAAACCAGTGATATGTTTTGCTCCTTTTCTCTGTCATCCCGTCCCCCCAACAGCTTTTTTTTTTTTTCTCCTCCTTTTTCACAGACATTAAATAAATACTTGAAACCATTTCCTACTTGGAGCAGGTGCAAGATGAAATACTTCATTCCTAAGCAATCAAAATCTGAATTCTCTCTTAAGGCTGCAGGGTTCCCATTATTCCCTTCAAAGCCCCTAAAAGCAAATGCC
>JAOTQQ010000023.1:10269774-10279973 GCA_026546715.1 Gallinago undulata
GCACCAGCACTGTCTTTCAACTAAATCGTAGAATCATAGAATTGTCTGGGTTGGAAAGAACCTTTCAGATCATCTAGTCCAACCATCAACCTATCACTGACAAAAACCATCACTAAACCTATATCTCTAAACACCACATCTACCCATCTTTTAAATACCACAGGGATGGTGACTCCACCACTTCCCTGGGCAGCCTGTTCCAATGCTTAGAACATTAAATGTTGTTTCCAATCCTAATATCCAATCTAAACCTCAAATGATTAATCTAATCCTATCAGGGCATGATACTGTGAATCAACAGAAGGACTAACGTAGCTCTTCTCACCTGCTTTCCATACAAGCCTCTCAAAGAATATACATAAAACATTTAATTAAACCTCACAGTGCCTGCACAAAGTAAATGGATATAATTAAACCAATGCAAAGCTTCCTACTTGAACCAAGACACAAAAGGGGATGAAGAAATGCTTTCTCCTGCAGGTGGAGTGGGGAGCACCAAAGAGGCTTCCACTCCTCTGCTGACAACCAGCTATCCCCAGCAGGCGTTGTGACCACGAAGGGTGCCACCTCTAACCACTCACACTGCCATGAGACCGTGCCTCACTGCCCCCCTGTTCAGTGTGAAACAGCAACCGCGTGGTCAATAGACATCAGAAAGAGCGAATAATTTTATATCAGCATCAAAAGTTCCACTGGCTGCGTTTCTCGGATCACAAGTGAAATGCCTGTGACCAGGCTAACGCTGCACATTTATCAACTAAATTGAAAGAAAGGTGCATCAGCCAGATAAAAAGTCACTTTACTGTAACTAATCACATTTTACACTCAAATAGGGCCTTAAATCCCAAGCAGTTCTGAAGAATTTAGCAAACCTCACGAATTATGCAGTGAGGCCAAGTGCCACCTTTTGCTACTTGGTGGAGCAAGAGTGAAACCAGCAGACCCAGAATGTATGGATCTCATATACGTACAGGTGCATGAACATGCATGGACCTCATTCAGCTGCTCTTTAGCGAGACACTGCACGGTTTAAGTCAAAAAGAGTAGAATAAACCCACACAGATCCCCCCCACCCCCATCTGGGGATTTAGGAACACAACTTAAGAAGAGTTCTGGCTGCCATGCCTGGCTCTTCTCTGCTCCTCAGAGCAGACACAGTCAAAACCTCATCTGTCACCAGGGCTCTTGAAGAACCAGTTACATCCAACTATTCACTTCCTAGCTTGGAAAAAGTTTTTTAGCTGAAATATTTTCCTAAAATACACATTTTCTTCAGTGCCTGTGAATGACTAGCAGAAATGCCCTGGGATTTGGGATTTTTTTAGCATGCGATTACCAAGTTTCTCAGTAAGTGGCAGCTGGCTATGGTCTCAAACCTGTGAGACAGTTCAGCCATCCAAGGACTTTGGCACCATGATTTCTTTCCAGTCTGGCTGATTACACTTAGCGTAAATGCTAGTGGTCGAGACTGTGTCATGTTTAGTCAAAAAAACAGACAGACGGTTGTTTGAAGCTGTAATTTCAACCTTCAAGGATGCCCTTTTGTATCCTTACAGGATCGCAGGGATCTGAGTGTCCAAGCAAGACACTCCACTCCCTCTGACCTGACAATTAATATTTGAAGAAAGCTACCCTCTCACATGCTGAGGAAAAGCCAAGAGTTGATGAGAGGAAAGGTTTGAAACCAGGGGCCTCCCGGTGAGTGAGGAAATGCAAATTATTCCTAGGTGATGGACATAGGAACAAAGCACAGGTTTATATGGTGCTCCAGTCAAGGTTACACATTTTATTCTTGGACAAAATACAAATCATTCATCATCTACCTTTAGAAAGGAGAAGATTTGTGCCTGTTCAATTTAAAAAAAAAAAAATATACACCACGGTTTAATAAAAGTATGTGTAGTCCCACCACAGCAAGTCTTGCAGTCATTTTGTACATCAAATAAAGTATCAGCCTTCTATTAAGTCTATTACATTTCTTAATTTGTTTTAGACTGTGTTCACTTCCTTGTTATTGTTTTAAATTCACAAGGGATAATTTTAAACTAATCTTCTCATCTTTTGCAGCAAACCCTCATCAATAAGCACAGAAATGATGATTAAAATATCACTCCATGTAGAACAAACTAAGTCAAAATTACTGTGGGGAGTAAATTACCCTAACAGAGATGTAATGTCAATGCCTTAATTTTATGAAAGATTTATTATTAAAAAAAAAATAGTAAAGAAAACATACTCCTAGCGCTGTAAGCAGATGTTTGTCAAAATAGCTTTTTAAAAACAGATAAATGGCATGCTTTGGTCTCATACTTCTTCATCCACAGTGAAAGAATAACTCAGAGAAAAATGGTAATAACCCTATCAGGATACTAGGGGTATATGTCCAAGTGTCCACAACACCTGCATTAGTCTCTCCTGGACAGTCACTTGCTCTCCAGGCATCCACGGGGCCTGAAGGACCTTCTGCTTACTGCTCACCTTTGACTTTCAGGGTCTACCTGTGGTTGGATGGCACATTTCCAAAAGATAGATGGACTGAGCTCAGCATGCCTGACTGAATGGGACCCCCAGGTTAGAAACACATATAACTGCCCCTCTCTGCACTTCTTAATTACATCCTAGTAAGCAAGATAAAGCTTCACCCTAAATTGGCAAGTGCATTAATTACAACATAGACTTTTAAGTTGTATTTCCCTAGCTTTTTTTACTACTTGTCGTGGGGTTTTTCAGGGTAGGGCAAACTGTAAGCCCTGGGATGGCAACAGCTAGATTTAATGCAAAGGAAATAACAAACAGTAAGAGATGGGTGCCGTTTTTCTCCGTTTCATTTCTACCTGAAGTTGGATTACAGAGAGTGCCATTAGTAACTACAGAAGATTAAAATGCAAAAAATAGGCTAGAATCAGCATTGGCATTTAGACTTGCATCCCTTAGGAAAGCATGAAGCTTTTAGGGCGACGGTGATCAAACCAGGTTTGTATTTATGCACTCAAACTCAGCCTGCAGTGATGTGGTGGTACAGGCTCCCTTCATCCTTTTATCTCACTCCAAGTGCTTTGCTGTCTCTGGAGCTGATGTCTCCATCCAGAAGCATCCCCATCCCTGCAGTGAGTGTAGATCCCTGGGGGCTCAATCCCATTCCCACAACAGGAGCTGCAGCATCTCAGCTTGAGCCAGAAGTGCCTCCCTATTCAGCTGCTGTAAGACGGGGTTGTCTTGTAAGTCAAAACTCCCACATTATTTTAACACAGATGAAAAAGAGAGGGTAATGTGGCCCTAAAACATTCTGGCAACAAGGCTTCAAAGCTGAATGGTTACTGGGCTCATCCTCCATTAAGATCTATGCATTGTGTTTTCCCTCCAGCTACAAGCAGGCTTGGATTTTTTCCTTTTCTGTTAGTATTTTTTCTTTTTTTTTTCCCCCCCTCTCCTTTTTGTCTTTCTTTTCATTCCCTCCCAATAAATGTTCATCTATTATCTTGAAACACTTCCAATATTGCCTGCCTAGTTATTTATCTCTGATTTACATGAAATGACAGACACCCAGTTTGTATGCTTGTCAAATTAATTTTTGGCACTTGTTACATTAATCTATAAGCTTTAGGGATGTTTTAAATTCTTTAATCTAGATATGAATATATTTGAATTCTGAAGCTATTACATCATATTGTTTATAGCTAAATTTTTTAAATATGCCTCACATTTTTGCATTTCTTCCTGGTACTAACTAGGTGGCAAAGAAGAGAAGGACCACATTCAGTGGTCCTTGACTGATACAAAATAGCACACCTTGAAGTTCAGGATTACAGCCTCTTTGAACTAAATTGTTTTACCCATTCAGATCTGGTGCATCCTTCTTTATTCTGCCACGCTCAAGGTGTATTCATAAAAAAGAAGAAGCCAAATGACCAATATATTTCCAAACCCTGCCAGCCACTGTGTTCATAAACTGATCCAGTGATAGCTTAGCCCATTAAAGCAACTCTCAGCAGACCTTTCTTTTGCTATTAAACAACCAAACAGATTCCTGTGATGGACAGTTGATGGACATCTGGGACTGGACTGACTAAAACATTGTCAAATATCTATTGTAGCAAATCCTCCTCCAGGCTAAAAGCAAAAAGTATGGCTGCCAAAAAAATAACTTAATCAGTTGTTTGCTTTTTTCTGGTCTAAATTTCCTGCACTTTCAGTTATTCTTGCACTGCAGGAATGCTGGTCATCTGGCAGTTTCTTGGTAGTGAACAGGGAATGTAGTGATTCAGAAGCAAAATAGATCTCAGACGGATCTTGTCTCCCACCAAACCGCTGGACATAAAGCCCAGGAGACCACCAGCACCCAGGCTAAAAACACAATGAGATAAGCAGACCAGCTATGTATCACACAGCAAATCCCCAGGAGAACCAGAAAGGGAGCCCCAGAATCCATCACTCATGCCATGGTGGTGGGCTTACTGCTGTTCTCCCTTCCTTCTTCCATTCTTGTTTCTGATATATTGAATTTTTCCCATTCTCCTATGTGGAAACAGACACATAATTCATTTATTTATTCAACAATGTCTGCTGCTTCTGTTACAACATTAACCTTTCCATTTTGCAGAATCCCCATTGCCTCATTCACTTCTTATTCTTTATCCACTTGAAGTCTCTCTTTATTTTTACCTCTTGTCCAATTTTCATTTTACTTTCTATCTTTGCTACTCTTATGCCTCCTTTAACGTTTTCCAGTTTATTCTGTAATCTCTTCAGATCCCCTTTGAGTTTGATCTTTCATAATTCATATGTCCTTTGCTCCCCCTCTTCCCACTTGAAAGTCCCTGTTAGCTCCATCTGCCTTATTTTACTTTTACAGCAAAGTCCTTCTCTCATCCCAGTACAATGGCAAAACTGCGATTGATTTCAGGGGAAATGGGGCTCTTGGAGTATTTATGGCTTTGCACAATACACGTAAGCCCTGGATGGGGGGAGACAATGCAATTAAGCAACATAGCATGACAGACCATGTCACACTGCTGATTAATGGGTGCGCAGTGTGTGTAATAAACATGAGCCTCCAGCACACCTGAGGTGCACATTAATCAACCCTATTGTGCACCCTGAAAACTCTGATCATTATGAAACAGGTATTTAAAACATTAAAATGCCCTTTTTTTTTTAGCAGTAGCAATCATTAATCAGAGAGGAGAACTACCCTTGTGTACATCAGGCTACAGTGACTTTCCATCACTCTTCCTCTTTATCTTGCAGAATAAAGACAGGATCCAGTATTTAGCTTAATAAGACAGTGTGCCTATTTACTTCTACACCTTTCTCGCCATGGTAGTGGGGAGAGGAACCACATCACCATGGGGATCAGGTAACATGTGGCACTTAAAAAGTGCTCTGGGGTGCACTCAGGAAGGTGCACTGACTGTGAGCACAGAAACACAGAATGGATCACAGAATGATATGGGGTTGGAAGGGACTTCTGGAGATCATCTAGTCCAACCCACCCTGCCAGAGCAGGTCCATCTGAAGCAGGTTGCACAGGAACACATCCAGGCGGGTTTTGAATGTCTCCAGAGATGGGAAGACTACCACCTCTCTGGGCAGCCTGTTCCAGTGCTCTGTCGCACCTTCTAAGTAAAGAAGTTCCTCATCTTTAGATAGAACCTCCTGTGTTCAAGCTTGTGCCTGTTACTTCTTTTCCTGTCACTGGGCACTACTGAAAAAAGACTGGCCTTTAACTATTTATAAGCATTGATAAGATCCCCTCTCAGTCTTCTCCAGATTAAAAAGACCCAAGCAGCACATCGCAACACAGGCACTGCCTACACCGGTTTTTGCAGAGGCAAGAATTGACAGCTACTTTCAGAGTCAATCACCGTGGGTCTTAAGTTCATTAGGCTGGAAATCACAACTCTGATGAAACCATACCGAGCATCTTTGGCACTAAGGGTTACGTGGGCTACCTCATCCCCTTAGCAAACGCCAGCGCTGCATGCTCCTGCTGGCCCCCCCACTCCTTCCCCACACAGCTCTGGGCCCACACGGAGCCTCTGGCACTTTCCTGAATGGATGCCTTCAGATTCACAATTGAATATCATTTTCCTGTATCCTTAGCCTCCCAGATGCCTTTTGATGGCCAGACCTCCTGCTGCCCGTGTGCTCTCCCGCAGCGACCTGCGGAGGAGGAGGGAATCCAATAACGGGTACGGCTGAGGCTGCAGGCATAGCACCCGCCATCACGGTCCCCCGCTCCTGGCCACACTTAGTAGCACTTTATGACAAACCCTCTCCCACCTTTCTTCCACCTCCCACCAGACAGAGAGACTGAAACCCACGCCCTCTCATCAGGGGCTGCATTGGACTCACTGATGCCCCAGGTAATTCTGATTTAAGTTATAAGATCTCCTCCTGTGAACCAGATTTTGAGCACTGAACAAGATAAATAAGAAACGCGTGACAACAGTAATCAGTCAAGAAACAGATCTCACTCAACAGAGACTGAAGTTTTCTGTTGTCTACTGATTTTCCCAAAAAAGAGAGCGATGCAAGAGAACTGGTCCTCCTAATTCCCCCCTTTACTAAATAGTTTCTTTCTCTCCATTCGCACTGAGAAGGGTAGCCTCGATGCTATGTTTGTTTTCCAATTTAGGGCCCACGCCAACATGTTCCAAAAGTGTTGGCATTTTCATTTTGTTCAACTTAATGGAGGGTGACTCAAACCTTAAGCTGTTTGATTTTTGGAAAACAAATCAAATATACAGTGCAGCAGAGGACGAGGCATGCTGCAGCTCTATACCAGATATATATTTAAAAGCAAATCTCTATGTTTCCTTTCCGGAACAATCCGATCCCTGTTCAGAAGGAAATGGGCAGATATATAACACAACTGAAGAGACCTACCACAAACTCCAGACATCCAATAGCTTCACATGCCTTCTATTTCTTTAAAAAAAAAAAAAAAAAAATATCACTGCTACATTCTTAAAACTCCCTCAAAGCCAAACTGGCACGAGTCTCTATATACTTTCTCTGACTGCCACATAAGCAGAGCCAGAACAGCCCCAGAGCACAATGAGAGGTCAAAGCCTCTCCCACATCCAGAGATCCTCCTCCCTGCTGCAAAAGGAACACAAAAACCTCACAGATCTTGTGTGATCCCAGACCTTTTGCACTCACAGCATAGGATGTAGGCGCATGAGGTAAGTTGCAGGTGGTGGCGATTTTTAGTTTTTGGAATTAGTTGGCTCTGTAAATCTGTAGCACTTTTAACCATGCTGGATCCCAGCAAAGATTTTGGAGTTTATTTACACACACCCCCCCCCATGTGCAAGCTGCAATGTTCTAGGGAAGCAATAGAACAGAGACCGACACTAGACATTTTGTAGCTAAATCAAAGCTCTCCTCTTTCATCGGGAGGAGGAATATTCTAGAAGTATGTGACACAATCAGAAACCAGAATCTAAGCTTTTGCTTGTTAGAGCTGAATTGAGCAATATAGAAGAAAATAAAATAGTATCTTTCATACAAAATACAACCCAAAATAGCAGGTTTCTAGGATATAGCAGAACTTTATCATTTGTAAATCATGTAACCAGCTGGTAGCTCTGAAGCTGTGCAGTGGAAGAGGGGGCAGGATTTACTGCGGCGCATATGGGCAGCACAATATTGAAACCTTCTGCTCCCACAACAGTGGGACAAAAGCACACCCCAAGCACAGCCATGGGTGCTGGGGTAAATCAGAGCCAACACTAATGAAACTGCTGCAACAGATACTTGGTGAATATAAATCATCAGAGGTCCATTATTTAAATGGCAGCATGGGATCAAATAAAGACTGAGGCAAGTGGTTTCAGCTAGAATTAAATCTGGAGGTATTAAAGGAGAAGCCCCACCGAAGACAACAATTTCTATCTCTATGCTCAGGCTTTACCCATCTAATCTGAAATGCTCAAATCTTTTTCTAAGTATTCAACTTTGGTTTTATTCTTTTAAAAAAAATAAGTGAATCACTCTTTTGGCTATGACTCTCTGCTCTCCAGCTAGTAAGAAAATTTCAGAAGTTTTTGTAGTAAATAGCTTCCAGCAGAGAATGATTAGCATGAAGATTGATTGTGTGATTTGCCATAGTATATGGTAAATGTTTTCTGCAACTAAATAAGGCGACCGTGATCCTACTCTGTGGGAGGGCTGGTTTAACTGCTCAGAACATCCCAGGGAAAAAAAGGTGCTGTTAAGAAACTATACAAGAAGTACTAAATAGCATTTTCTCTTTCCACTGCAGAAGGTCAGAACGACCTAGCACTGTTGTGGTAACATTTTTAACTTAGACAACGATAATTACAGGTACAATACATTTCTATCTTTAATACTGAGAGAAAATACCACACTTGACATTAATCACACCTTCAGCACCAAATGGTCATGCTTAGCCACTGGTGCCCTTCAGCCATCCGTGGGACCAGCTGATGGGGCACAGTGTCTTCACCCAAACTGTGGCAGCGATGAAGACAGCTCTTTTCCTGAGCTCTCAGCCTTCTACAGCCGGGTTGGGTTGCCTGATTCACCAGAGCTGCAAGAGGTTTATCTTACAGAAAACATAGATATCCTCAAATGCACAATAAACCGTTAATTACGTTCCAGACCATACTCATCACACTCGCATCCTTTCAGCAAAATGATAAAAAACCTGCCTTCTACTTACCAAATACACAACTAAAAGCCCCCACACCATGTATCTGCTCAGCCTGTTTAACAGAGAGGAGACATTTCAACAAAATGGCTCTCATATTGTCATTCAGAAGAAATACACAAAATTAACAGCATATTTCAAGATCTTTGCAGACATGATCCCATTTTCTGTGATGGAAAGGGCCTATTTCAGAGGAAAAGCAAACAGGGCACTTGTCCGGGGCCCCAGGGAAACGTACAAACTCTCCAGACTGTCCCTGAGAGAAGAAAAAGGCCCATCTGTCTCAGGTCACCAGTTCTCATAACACACAAATAACATGATTTCAGCCTCTCCTGCCAACAGTCTTGAATGATTTGTCTCTCACCAGTACTGCAGCATTGCCGAGGAGAAAAGAGGGACAAGGCAAAGCCCTCTTACCAAGCACGTTCATCACAGGGAAAAAAGTTGGGAGAAAGAGCCCTTGAATTTCTCCTCCATCTCCCTCACAAGGGAAGAGAGTGGTCCCTCTGGGAGAGAAGATGTGGTGTGGGCAGATTCTGGAATTTAAGAATATGCTATTTGGCAGCAGGTAACTCTTCATAAAATACTGCATTATTCATTCTTATCTGGGGCTTTGCAAGCAGAGCTCCAGCCAGCGACAAGCTGGTGATTCCATGGATTCGTTGCACGTGGTGAAGGTGTTGAGGAGGAGGGAGAAAAGGGTCAAAGGGCAGACTGGGAAAACACAGCACATGCACAGGCATCCCCGTACACAAGAAGACGGGGAAGAAGTCAAGCCTCATAAGACATTTGCCTTTAAAGTCAGGATGGGTGACCTCAGCAGCACATCTTTTGGGGTTGGCCATGCAAACTTCAGCCAATTTTGGTATGCTGTAACACATGCAGGAGGAGCAAGATTTTCACCATCCGATGAGAAGACAGCAGTGGTTGATGACGTATCTTCAGCAGACACACACCATCACACTTAAGTATATATATGCCTTTAAATTCACTTATGCATTGCATTCTCAGAGGGCTACCTTTGCAGTAAGCTTGACACACGTTGCTATACTGTATTATTTGCTCAGTTTGCAGTTATCTGAGCCAATTCCCTTTCTCAGGGTCCATACACACATACACAAAAAAAGAAAAAAGATACCAGATACTTACTGCATTACTGCATAGGCAATCATTTACCTGGAAAGGTCACAAAAAGCTCCAATTTAATTAGCAAAAGCCAAACTGGAAAGAGTAGGCCCAAGAGCACTTCAATCCTTACTTCAATCCCACTGACTTTCTTACAGATTTTCCACATGTGCTCAAAAAAAAACCCCAAAAATCATAATAAATGCTGCAGAGACCCTATGGGAAATCCTGGGTATGATTTCCCTGCCTGGTTTTTCATTTCACTTACACTTCTGTAGCTGGAGGTATCTATGCACTAACATTATTCTCCTTTCTGCTTTAATTTGGGCTCAGAGCCTTCTTAAACTGATTTTATGCTTACTTAAGAAACTGTGTTACTTCCAGCAAGAGATGGCTT
>JAOTQQ010000023.1:10282574-10299982 GCA_026546715.1 Gallinago undulata
CATACCTAAAGACTGGCCCCAAGCCACAGAGTTTGTACCTTATTGTACAAGTTTACCATTAATGAGCAGAGAAAGGACAGAAGAAAGTAGGCATTGAATTTAGACCAAGTTCTCATTTGTATGTACTATAACTGTCATGGGACTTGGAAGAATTCTTCCATTTCAGATAAACTTGTATCTTGGGCCCATAACTGGATGTTACATCCTCCAGTCAGCCCACAGATTGGATCATACTGCCATCCGTAATTATTCGTCAGCTACACTAACGACGCTCACACATGAAATGGGCCTTTGGAAAATAGATCAGGTTAGACCTGCATTACACAAATTCGAAAGATCACAGAGCTCTTTCCCCTGGCGCCTTTGGTATGGAGAATAAGTAAAATAATAACACTTTTGGGTCCCCTGTCTTTCCTGATGTGCAGCACTCCTGTGACATCCCAGGGTGTCAGGCAGAGTAGACTGGAGAGCCCAAGACCTATCTTTCTCTCCTAAAGCAGCTTGTGCTTCTCTTCTGAGACAAGACTGAGCCTTTCCAAACCAGTGAAAACATCCTGCTGTTCATTTCCATTCCCAAGCCTGCAAGCTGGTTTCTCACAAGCCATCTGCTTTGACTTTGTCTGCATGCCAGAGACATGCCAATCTGGTTAGATGTGGGTTGGCACCAAGCCCATTGATTAAACCAGTAAACTCTCTGAAAAAGCAACTGCTCAACAGGAAGTTTCCTTGATCACCCATTCAAATCGGTTTCTTTTGCATACCTAAATTGGATCAGTTATTATACCAAAGTAAGATCTACCCCGGGACAAGGTCCATCCTGCCACCACTACCTCAACTGGGAGTAACTGAACTCGGAGAAATGGACTGGGGTATAAGAGGCAAATTTGACTGCTTTGTCTGGGGAGAAGCAAGGAATGGAAGATGAGATCAAGGTGCAGGAACGTCAACAAGTATTTACTTCTTTAGCAGATCTCTGCAAGACAGGAGCTATTACTACATAGATCCACAGACAAACAAGTAGCTGTATTTGTACCACTTGTCCCTTTAAACTCAATAGGATTAATACATACTTCAGTCCTATGAGCCCACCTAACTTGTTTTTCATGAGATTGCTCACATCTGTGCAATTTCAACAACTGAAAGACATCCCGGACATCAGGGATGAATAAAAAAAGGCAATAATTTCTTGGTGTTACAGTTCTCCTTTCTTAGCAAATACTCATAAATTTAAGTAGTTTAGAATTGAAATCACTCCTCTCCTTTAGTTTCTATTCATCACAAATTTAAATATTCACACTTATTTTCATTTTGAGCCTCCTTAGCAGAATACAAATTTGTACAAAAGCCTCATGGATACATAAGGTATATCAAATGTTTTTTTTTCCTTCCTTTAGGATTTGGTCAATCAATTATTTTTTATTTATCAATGCAATAAAGGTCAAAGCATCAAACTTTTTTTTTTTAAGGGACTGTTCACACTCATCCGCTACTCCCTCAGTTTCTCAGTTACTCATCTAACAACAGCAACTCAAAAATAATGAGGAAACGTGTGGAAAGAGACTATCTTGACCTGTAAGTTTTTCACAAACAAGAGATGTGTCAAATGAATTTCATCTGCAGGGCTGCAGCAATTGCGCACGAGCTTATGAGCAGTCCACCCCGTTCCTGTTCATTCTAACCTAAAGCAGACAAAGTATAGGCTTAAAAGCAACCAGCATCCCACACTGATATCACTTGGTCCCACATCCAGCAACCACACCAAGAAGTTCACTCAGGACAGCAGAGAAAGACTAGGATGTTCTGGCCAGCTTGCCCTTAGCAAGGGGCATAACATGCCTGAGAAAGCGAGGAGAAAAAGGGAAGTCAGAGAAGTTCCTTGTAATTTCTGATATTTCTCTCATCCATATTCTTCTGCTTCACTTTTCACCTGGAAATCACACTGCAGCTGCATGTACAGTCCAACACTTATTCTCAGCCAAAAATGAACGTGGGGGAGAGTTGAGCCAAAGGGCACTTGCTGTGCGATCTGGGCACGCAGCAACTGCTGACTGGCTACGGCAGAGCTCTTCCCAGCTCCCCTCCACACCCACACACGCTTCTCAGTGCAAGGAGGAGCCAACAAGAGGCAGGGCAGGACCACGTCAGACCTACAGCTGGTGCTGCCTTTGGCTTGTTGAACTTGGGTGTGAAGGTAAATGAAGGCAGGTAAGCAGAGGAAGCGAGCGCTGAAAGGACTAAGAAAACAGATTGCACAGGGACTAGAAATAGGGATGTGGGGTAGCAGCACCCACTTAGAGTTGGCCATGTTGTGAATGTACTTGGAGAGCCCCACTGACCTGAGACCTGCTCTTCTGGGCATCTTGGGCTGGCAGGGCCAGGGAAGGAACAATGAGACTGGGCCAACTGAAGGGTGCCAAGAAAAGCTTTGTTGGCACAAATACAAGGATTGGCCTTTGGGGGAGAACAGTAACTTCTTCAGTAACTTCTTACACTCAGGGGAGGCCAAGGGACAGGACCTAGGGCACATCAGAGAAGGAGCATCTGAGGTTGTACATGGGAACAGAGAGATGATGAAGGGCAGTGGGACATCCCAAACTAATATACAAAAGTAGGCAATGAGTCCAAATCAAAAAAAAATTAATACATAAGTAATCAGAAATATTGCACCAAGATGTTATCTGTGGCCCTTCCCCACTTCAGTGGGCTTCGGTGACACGAGCCATTACACTTTAATCCTCTTTTGGCTGGTATTCAAAGATGACTCTAGCCCTGATGAGTCTGACATGCACAGTAGTCTAAACTTAATGGAAGCACAAGTAGGAGCATAGCCTGATGAGAAAATAAGTAGTCAAGAGCCTTGTGACAGTGTGGCATCTTCTGTGCCTAGGTGTGGGGTGGTGACTCCCACGGCCCAAGCACCCTCTAGTGGCACCCACCACGCACCACCACCCCCTCCGAACACCAATGCCAAGCAGATTGCCCTGCCTTTCCAACAGATATCTAGTAAATGCAAGCATTTTGTGAATAGCACCGATGCCAGTAAAGAGCTAATTAAGGACCTGTAACCATATGAATCCACAGCTATAGCGAGTTTGTACCAAGAAAGTTTTGCCATTTCCTTCCACAAGGTTGAGAATCAAAACCCTCTGGGTGTACCCTCAGCACCTGGCAAACTATCTCCTGGATAATTAGGGGAGGCAATTACATGAAGGTGATTCACACAGAACATAGCCAACATCCCCTTGGAGCAAGGGATCAAGCTCTCATTTGGTGCTAACCAAGAAAAAGGAAAGAAGGTCCATGCTAGAAGTCCTGACTTCCAAGCAAGCAACGCCTGAGAAACTACACGAAACAGCAAAGTCAGATGGAGAAGATAGTGCAAGGATTCAAGTGGAAGGTTTTTTCATCCTTAAATCAACAAATACCTGGAATTCCCATTTCAGACATACAAAAAACTTGCAGAGAAACATTCCAGACTTAACTGGGTGAATACGCATCTTCAAAGGACATTAACAATAATAAATACATGAAACTGCAGTAACACCGCAGGTAACACCACATTAGCAAAGTCCCCTCAGCTAATCTGAGTGGGAAATTATAGAGAAAAACAAGAGCAGCCAAAAGTTACAGCAACCTAATCCACAGAAGAAAAATTACCTCTTTCTTTCTGTAAGGCAGTAGCTTACAGGCACCACTCATCTGGAAGGTGGGAGGCACAAATCCAAATCCCCTTAGAGCAGGAGAGGAGCCAAAACCAGGCTCCCTTCCCCCTACAAGGCAACAGCACTTCTTCTACCTATGGAAACCCTTTAAAAAACAAGAACGAGCTTGCAAGGGTTTAACAGACACAGGGATTTGCAGCCTCCTGATCCTAAGTGGATGCAGCTGCTTGTCTCCAGCAACCCTGGAGCTCCAGCTGGGCTTCGTACCCCTGCCTCTGCCCAGAGCTCCCTGGCTTGCTTAGGATGGCTCTTTATACCATTTGCATAATTTGGGATCACTTTTTTGGAGATGTCTAGTTCCTTACACGAGCTTTACAAGAAGCTTAGAGACCAAACTTTGGAGCTGGATGCTGCTGCAGTGGTGGCAGAGGTAAAAGCCAGGCAGAGGAGTTTGGTATTGGCTCCAGCTCTTCAATCTCAGGTGATACTATTGGCTTTTGTAAAAACACAACATAGCTGAACCCAGGTAAGACATGGACGAATTAGGGTCAGTTACCTCCTGGGCCAGTTCCTAAGCTTATACTAACTTCTTATACACACCAGTGAAGCACTGTCAAAAAAAAAGAAAAAGAAATTAGGAGTATGAGGTTAATCACAAATAAACTGACAGTGACTGTCATTGAGAACTTGATTCCAATCTCACTTCATGCTGGTGTAAACCAAAATGCCTTTCATTTTTCCTGTATTTCTGCCAGTAATCATTAAAAGGTTTCACAAAATAATCTTACTTTAAGGCTAGTAGGCACTGTGTATTCAGGGAGATAGTCTGATTGTCAAGACGGTTTAAAACATTTGTCTTTCTGAATTTTGGCCTCACATCTCCTCCAAAAACATAATGTCTGCTCTAGCTCATTACCTGAACAGCTGACAAACTCCATTAATTTGACGTTGAGTTGGGGGAAAGAAAGCTGTACACTTTGTAAGTCGTATAAGGACAAGCAGAAAACATTCCTACACGCTTTATCAGTGTTAAAGCATTTTCTGACTAATGGCCAATTACACAATGTCCTGCACCCTTGGAGAGAATCACCCTTGGAAATGCTGACCTTGAAATAATGTAACCCTACAGGATGTTAGTGGAAGAGGTAGGAAAGTGAACAAGCTGAGGATGGCCGACACTATTCCTTTTTGAAATAAACACAAAGATTTGAATTATTTTCCTTTATAGGTCTACATATATTTATCTGTCTCAAGAACTTCTACTTTAAGGAACTCCCTAAAAAAAAAAACAACACAAACATATTTTATATGTATAAGTGTATAAAGCAAAATTTATGCATTTATGTATGTAAATGTATAAAGCAAAAAAGTCGCTTTCCAACCTGCTTCATAAAGTTTATAAAAAAATATTTTTTTAATCAATATAGTATGGTAAATTCTGGTTTCTTTATCAGCAGATTTTGTGCTATTGTTTTTATAGAAAGATCTTGTATTAACCATTAAACCTATACTTAATTATTGAAATTACTGCAGTCTTTTTTAGACTCTCTCCTATCCATCTCCGCATGGTCAGAATCACACAAGTGATTACTTTCTAAATCAGTGCATAATGCATGCTAAAAGTGACAGAGGAATCAGGCTCAGACCTGATTGTGAATGGCTGCACCACCCTCTTTTGACATTTTGAGACAGCAGACAAAAGACAAATAAGAATGTGAAAGAAAGTCTTCAGAAGAGGGGCTGAAAAACTGCACTGTACTTAATTATTGGATTTACAACCCAACTGACATATGGATTACTGGATCAAAGACCAGGGGTTTTGTCATTTAGTCAATAAAGCTTACAACTCATCCTCTACTTCAAACCTTATCCAGCCTTTAAGCTTTTGCACTGTAATGTGTACGTGTATAAATTCCTTTTCAGCTCAGTGCCTCTTCCAGACACTCAGATGTTCTTGCAGACAAGGAGCCCCACCTGCCTTATTTAACACCCACAAGTGTGTGCTCACCTACAGCCAATAAATAAGACAACATTGATGCATGTCAGAGAACTAATGCTATGGTCCAAGGAAAAATTCCCACTCCCTTAACTCTCCCCTCATTTACTTTTACCTTCCTCAGCAGCTCTGGTCCCACTGCTGAGACCTCCAGTTAACTCCTCACCACGCTCACAGCCTCTGCATGCATCACCCTTACAAGTGGTAAAGCGCTGAGGCAGAGTTATACTTACACAGACACCCAGACTCTTTTCCAACTGCTTATGGAGGAGCCACAAGCTTCTTTCTCCCTCAGCATCCTTTTCTCCAGGCTCTACTGGAGGCAAATCACAGGTTTATATGCCCTGCCTGAAAGTTTAATAATTTCCTTCTTTTGTCAGGAAGTACCACAGATCATAGCACAAGAGTGCCAAACAATCTGGGAAGAGTGAGTCGATAATTAAGTAATTGGCTAAATAATAGAGACCCGCTTTCTATAAACAAACTCCCTTACTAATCAGTACTGAGAAGGATGGACGTGGTCCAAAGTTACTTACTACTCGCTGCTTTGTGACTATAGTGACATATTTTTTTAGTAACATCTTTGCAAACTCATTTCTTTTTCGGAGTTCTAGGTCTGGTTAAGGCAAAAGAAAGTGAAACATTAAAAATGTGGTAAAAAATAAAGTTATAGAAATGAGCAGAAAGTTTGTGTCAAATTTGAAGCAGTATTTGACTAAGCTGGCTCAATCATTGTTAGCTCTAATTCAACTCTAATTACCATAGTTCAGCACGTTGAACAGTATATTAGCAGGACTACAACAACTATTTTGGGATGTTTTGGACAAGGCAAAGTTAATCTATAGGAGAGAAAATAATGAGCTGGTTTAAGTTTAGTTCACTAAAGGGTACACAGAAGAGCACTTCAGCTTTCCAACACCACCATGGAAAAGAAGAAAAAAAAAAAGAGACAGTTCATCTATTTTATATGGTAATTCAGTGAACAACGAGAAGCGTCTCAGAGCTGAGCACAAGCTCATGAAATGCCACATACTGCCTGCTACTTCTACACCCATCTCAGTCCAACATCCACCCTTAGGATGAAGTGTACACCCAGGACCAATGGGATATGAATTCCCATTGTTTGGTTATAAGCTTGCTGGCATGAAGGGGTCCAAAGCCAAGAAAGCATAATTCATCATGACAGATGTATGCGGCATCAGACATCTCCAACAGAATCCGGGTGGAAAAAATACCAGAGCATCTGCGCGCTGCTCTGCTCTTTGGGCAGAAAGCACAATCCATGGCAGCGTACATGCCCGCTGTTATCTTCTGGAAACTAGAAAAGCATATGGTATAGCAGATGCTGCACTGTGATTTCCCCCCTCGGACTCTGTTAAGGGCATTCAGCTAATTGTAACACTGTAATTAGCTGTGTTCTGTATCTCGAAAGAATTTTTTTTCTACACATGAGTATTCCGCTGGCGCTACTTCTCCGAGGAATTGTAAAAAGGCATGTTAAGGTTAACAAATGGAGAAAGAGCGGGGAAGATAGTAAATTAGAATAATTGGCCTAAACTGGGTCTACCACGAGTGCAATCCATGGGCTGTTCCAGAGCAACTTGGGCCGACAGCTTCCAGCTCTGCTGTTGGATGTCCGAGTGAGAAACCTTGTACCAGGTCTTCCAAGCCAAATCTCCCAAGTCCTTGCTCTGTCAACCCTGTGTCTCGGATCAGGGGGAGACCCGATGGAGGCAGGTCCACGAGGCTTTCCCAGTTTACATTTTTCCTGCCCCTGCAGCACAAACCTACAGTTACTGCAGCTGCAGGCCTCCACGGCTGTTATTGCTGCGGAGATTTTCTGCCGGCAGAAGGGCTCACGTACTCTTCTGCACAGCGGCCTTGAGGCAAGGATTCAGGGAAAAGCACTCCAACACGCATCAAGCCATCCCTGCCTGTGCCAGTGCTAGAGCAGAAGAACAACATCAGACCTGTCTTCGATTCCCCCTGTTTTCAGTCAGACTTCAACACATCAAAGTTAAGCTCCTGCCTATACTGCCAGAATAAAGATAGTTTCCTGAACTGTAAAATATATGTCTTGCCATTATGATTATTTTGCTAAGTATGAACGTAGATGTAAAACTATTTGTATTTGTAGTTACAGAGTCGTAATCAGGCTCCTCCATATATGAACTACTGTTACTCCTGCATATGTGAATTTAACTTAAGACCATGTGCATATATACCTCTAGGTATGCTTAATTAATACTTCATTTTGGGTAGATATTATCTCAAAACCAGATGTGCAAAATTCTAATTTACATATGTTAAAAATAAAAGGGTGTCAAAACCTTTTTATATATATGGCTAACACCTCTCAGTGATAGTTTCTGGGGAGGGAGTTTCAGGGATCAGCACACTTTTGGGGAGGTAAATTTGAGTCTCCCTGCAAAGTATAGGGAGATTCCCTGTGACAGCTGGGGTGAATTAGTGGGCTGAATGCAGATCAATGGGCTGAATGCAATTAAGGATAGAATCACAGAATCATCTAGGTTGGAAGGGACCTTTAAGATCATTGAGTCCAACAGATGTATGATTGCTACAGATTAATAAATGCTTTTTCTAGTTGATCGCAAGATATATACTCTGTACACACATGAGCATAAAGACTCAAAAATAAAAGACTCATTTATAATTACATGACTAATTGTGATGCTCTCCAGTCCTCTGATGAACTTGCTGAAAAGGGAAAGTCTCAGAGATCTGGCTTTCTTCCTTGCCTTCTGGCTGTCTCCTTCCCAAATTAATGCACATGTAAATAACATAGGCATATAGCCAGATTTTTCCTCACTGATTGCTCCTCAAGAAACCAAGCTGCAGGACCTTTCAGACACCTGCTACTGCTCGTGGCACTGGTGGCTAAGTATCAAGAAGGGACCAACAATACCATAGAATTATAGAACTGTAGAATCATGCAATGGTTTGGGTTGGAAGGAATCTTAAAGATCATAAAATTCCAAACCCTCTGCCATGGGCAGGGAGACCTTCCACTAAACCAGGTTGCTCAAAGCCCCATCCAGCCCAGCCTTGACAAAACCTCAAGGACAGACCTCAAGGAACCTGCACAGGGTGATAACACCAGGGCACAGTGTTATCCTGCTTCTGTCAACTGGCCATGGTTTGGTCAGTCCCTCGCTTTCATAACCTCACCACTTCCCTTGATTTCAAAGGTTATAGGGAGGTGAGGGGACAGATCACAATAAAGGTACGTGCCAGCTGGCATTAGGTAGACCCTAACTGTAGCGGTGGAGAAAAAGAGTATGCCAGGCACAGCAGAATAAAGTGATGGGAGTGCACCTCCTAACTATTGCAAGGTCAGAATAAAAGCTAACATCACTATCAGCTAAAGCGGAGCAGATGATGTTGAAGGAAGAAGGTTGAGCAAATGATAGTTCTCTCCAGAGAAGCAACAAAGCTGGGCTGTGGCCACCCTACCCTCCTGTGCAAGATTTGGTTCCAGTTCCCAATCCAGATGGACATGGGCCATGCTGTTGACATTAGACCACAGGAGTTACTGTCTCTACCTCCAAGGTCCCAACAAGAACACAGGGGTTGCTCCTGGACTCCACATATCTCACATGCCTCATTCCTGTCTCACATTTTACTCGTAAACACCGAAATCTGTAAAAGGCTTTACCACTTAATTCTGTGATTTTAAAGCTACAATTGGAAGAATCGCCTCAGGCAAAACCCGTGTTGTACTGGGTCATTCTCTCCTTTATTCTTTGACTCTTTCCTGGATACAGCTCTTCATGACATACCCATACCCTTATACTCAGTTCACAAATCTTGCTCCGGGGAGCAATTGTCTTTTTTGGTGGGTTGCTCCATCACTGACCATAAATAGGGTCCTGATTTCTAACTATAGCTTCTAGAAGCAATATTTGTAGTAATAAATAATAATAACAACAGCAGCAATAATGATAGTTACATGGAAAACAGACCCTTACAAAATGAATGGGCCTTTGTGAAGATAAGTAGTCCTGAGAACATGATTCCTTCTTCTGCAACAAGGGTATAATTGATCACAAAGTAACAAAATCACGCACCCTGAAATGCCTCTTTTTGATCACCCAACAGGCAAATTACAATCCTTCAGCTGCAATACAGCAACTGTGCGTGGAACCATAAGAGAGTGTTTGACAGGGACATTTGTATCATCCCAACCATTCCCATTCCCTAATGAGGCTGCTGTATCCACACAATAAGCATTTACTCCATTAAGGGAACTGCGACGTACTTTCCCCCAGACACAAAACTCTCAGAGCAGTTAATTGCCCGGCAAATGGGAGTTTCCAGGGCCTGTACATCCACTTTCTCAGCTCCTCCTTAGCCTGCACCCAAAGCAGTCAGAGACAGAGTTGGGGACATGCTTTGCACAGACACCACAGCCCAAGTGGCACCTTCAGGGAGGCAGAGCATCACTTCTTTCCCAGCCCTCCCGGGAGGGGGACCATGGGGAACGGGAGCTGCTGGCAGCGCCCCTGAAAATCATGGGAAAAGTTTCCCCTGGCCACAGGTAGGCTTTGCAGCCAACTTTACCGCTGACATCCGGCTGGGGACCCCCGCGTGGGGGCCGAGGTGCGGGCGCGGCTCCCCCGCGGCAGAGGGTGGCGAGCCCGCCCCGGGGCGGGGGCGGGAGGAGCCGGGGGGGGCGCCGGCCGCGTCCGGCGGGCGGCCAGAGGCGAGGAGAGGAGGCGAGGAAAGAGGAGGCAAGTCGCCACCGGCCATGTTGTCCGCCCTGCTGCTGCTGCTCCTCCTGCCCGCCGCGGCGGGGGGCCGTTGCCCGCACCCCTGCGCCTGCAGCCAGGGCGCCCTCCGCTGCCCGCCCCCGCCGCCGGGGGCGCAACCCACGCCCGACCGCGCGTAAGTACCGCGGGGCGCTTCGCAGGGAGAGGCTGCGGGGGGGCGGTACTCCCGGCCGAGGTGAGGCTCCGCGGGTCGGGAGGGAGGACGCGGTGCGCTCCGGGGCTGAAGGCTGAAGTTTTACTTCGGGTTTTGAAGGCTGCCGAGAGCCGCCGGGGCGCTGAAAGCCTCGGCAAGACCCCGGGCGGCGGCAGTTTGCTCCGCGGGGAGAAGATGCCCGTCCTGTCGGGAGGTTTTCTCAGCCGGCAAAGTGCCACCAGCCCCGGGGACAGCAAGAAGTGGCACAGGTGCCTCAACTTGCTGTGGCAGGAGGCAAAACCTGCCTTTCCTATTCCAAAAACAGCGCCTTGAGGTGGCGTAGCAAACTTTAAAGAACCCTTACCAAAAGGCTGATACTTGGTCTTAAACCTTCTGTCAGTTCTAGGGGAGGTTTTTTGTTGGTTTTTCGTTTTTCTTTCACAAATCTTGACTTCTCACAACCTCTTGTCCCACGGCTTGTGCAATTTAATCCCCCCTATATTAAAATATCAAAATCCTCCTAGCAGCACTCCTTGCCTCTTTTTGAGGTCCAACTAATTGACAACTTAGTGGCTAATCTTTATTCCCTCTATGGTAGTAAAAAAAAAAAATAAAAAATAGTAGCTGCTGTGAGTTTTGACAGCTGTTGGGATCACTGTAGGGTGGTCCATCATATCGTTCTGCCTAATGTTCCTCTGGGAATTAGCATTAAATAATTATAACAACAGGGAATCACAGGCACTCCCCTACCCATCTCCCACCATACTCCAAGGCACTTTTAGTAGACCAGACCAAACACTTGATATATGTAGGTATTCAAGTGCTGTGTTGTTTACAGGCTCGATTGCAGCATTTATCTAAACAATCATGGCGTCAAAATATGGGATTAAATGACCAACAGATAGCATAGTTGCCCTTTCTAGGATCCCTTGGTTATCTGTGCTGAATTGAGCTGGGGTTTTATTATTGTGCCCCTTTTGGTCACAAAGCCTGCCTGTGTTTTCCATTTTCATCTTATTTGTTTGTAAATTTAACATGGTCTTGAAATTCCCCAGGGATGATACTATCCCTGATCTCCTCTTTCCTTTCTCCTTAGCTTGAGAATTGATAGGAGCAAGAAATACTGAGTTATATTGATGTGGAGTCATGTGAACCATTCCTCTAAAGTCAGTTTTTAGAAAAATCTCTGTCCTGGATTTGTTTCCTACCTGTTTCCCTGTGTTGCTTTAACGTCAGAGGAAGCAGAGCCTGTGGATGCTGGAGAGACTCTTCATAATTATTGCAACAAGCACGTTTCTTCCTCATTGCTCGTACCACACGCAGAGCAGGCAGTGGATCGCTCGTGTTGAGTATCCCTGCAGCAACAGAAACAAAAGGGGAGGTTAGTTTTTGCAGGAATTTAGTATGTTTATTAGGAAAATGCACATCATAGCCCAGAGAGGTTATCAAAATCTCTAAACCTACGTGATTTTTTTTTTCTTTCTTTTTTTTTGGTTTACTCCTCTATTTTTCCTTTTTCTATCAATCACCCCAAGAAGAAACCACATCCCAACCTCAGTGATCAGGTTAAAAGAGATAATGGGCTTATGGCTGCTGCCAATTACACTTCATTCAGATCAACAGGACTAGATGATGAGCAAAAATGCGGGAAGAATTTTTCCCTTCAACCTTCAATATAACATTTAATCTTTATGATTGTTCACAAAGTCCAGCTATTAGGCTGGCTGCAGACACCACCTTTACAGTGAGAAAAGAGTTCAACCAAGACTGTGCTCGATACTCCTACAGAGAAAATATTCAGATGTCAAAAAAAAAAAAATTAATCCCCCTGGTTTTCAGTCTGCATTTGCAGAGACGTGTCCAGCTCCTTCTACTTCTAGGCCACATCCAACCTTGTTTATATTGAACTAGGATGATACTATTACATTTCCACTTCTTGTTTTGTGTGGTTTTTTTTTTTTAAAAGAAAGCTTACATCCATCATACACTTTGTACATCGTACAAAGCTGTACCGATGAAGGTAATCTCTAAGCCCCCAAGTGTACACGTATTCTTGCTCTTTTTTCATTTTTATTCAACTTCTTTTACTTTCCTTTCACCTCTTTGACTTTCGTACTAGTGTCATCTTATCCACTTAGCTGTTTTCCTCTCTCTCTTACTCTTTTTCTCCCCCTTATATGGCTCTTCCAGCTTTGTCATTTTACTGACTCCCTCCGTCTTTCCACACTTTACCAATATCTTTTTAGCTCTCTTCTCCCATGCACAGCCCTGTGTATGAGAGACAAAGCAAGAGAAACTTACTCTTGTCCCCTCATAGTCACATCCCTACCCGTGTACACCAGAGGAATTGCAGCATAGGGCTTGCAAGTGCACTAATAATTTGAGAAATACCTGTTGCTGCAGGTTGTTCCAATGCAGTTCCTGGGGTGCCCACATCCTTACATTAGTGTCACTATAGGACAGGCCAGCCCTGAGAAGACCTTACTAGTGTGTTTGGTCAAGAAAATAAATACCAATACATAACTCCAGCTATAGCTGACTAATAATTCAAGCCCTGATGCTGCAATGAGCTGTGCTTCCAAAAGTACTCTTGATAACTTGTTATATCCCAAGTATATATCCCATAGGGAAATTTCAGCCATTTTTCTTTACCCGATTTATTCTTGCCATGTCACAGTATTGCTGGAAGAGTTTTCAGAATGAGTAGACAGGTTGCTGAATTATGTGTTTTATACAGTCCTGAATTTACCATATTTTTCTCAGGCTCCTGGTTTTAATTTGGACATCACACATACACTATAGAGACTCCACTATCCAACACCTTTCTGTGCCATTTTGGCTATGGCAGCTATGTGTTATCTTAGTCCCAGCTGAAAAATAATCTTTAATACACCATTATATTCTGAAACAAAATGTGATTTTTCTTTTTTTGAAGTCATATATGCTTCTGGGTTTTTTAGCCAAGTCTACATGGATAGGCACACAACTCCAGCTGTAGAGTAACAAGCACTAAATATCTAATACGTTTCTGCCCCTTCAAAAATCTCATTTTTGTGGAGTCCACTTTGCTATGCCTGAATGCATGCCCCTGTATACAGGGCTTCTGAATTAGGACAAGTGGCTTATGATTAGCATCAGCCACCAAATGCAAAGTTTTGGGGCAAAAGCCTGACCAAGACATTTCTACCAAGTTTTCACTGTGGGCATATTTGCCCCATGGCATCGACAGAGAAATTCAGGTTCAGGGCTAACACATCTTTCATGGGAAGTAAAGTATCACTCATCATCACCAAGCAGAAAGTAGTCTTTGGCTGCTTGTGTGATATGTCCAGCATCATAGTTTGCATTCCAGGTAGATAATACCTGATATACAGAGCTTTAAAAATCAATGCCTATACATGAATTACTTTACATTTCCCCCAGAAGCTGATAAAAACCTTGGGAAAATGGTGGGGTTTCAGTCTTGGTTTAAATCAGTATTCCCACTTCTTCTGAGCTAAGTCCAAGGACACCACAAAATAAAATGTTTGGCATTCTCAACAAGGGTCTACCTTCTGTGTTCACCTTTTTGGCATTAGAAATATGGGTAATCCTATAAAATACAGACATTGAAATATAACAGCCAACCCAACTACAGTAATTGATGCATACCTATTGCTATAGGGCCTGTGTTCTTTTTATTTATTATTAGTTCAACTAATCACTTTTTGCAAAAGGCCAATTCTGTCATACAGAGATTGTCTCTAGTGGTGTGAGTGGGCCTTGGCTATAATTCCTCATCACCAGGACTGCAGGTGGTCCTGCAGTCTGGGAATCTAGACCTCCCAAAAGCTTCTCTTAGAGCTCAAGTCTGTGTGTTAGAGCAGGAGCAGAAACTTATCTTTCTGCAGATAAAAGTTGCTGACAACTTTTCCCAGAAACAACAAAAGGAGTAGAGTGGTTTTATGCCAATGTGTCCTTGGATAGACCACCCAGTGAACATTTTCTAAAGAGCTCTTACTGCTCCATCTATACATTCACAGCAAGAGAAGCAGAAGGCAGTTTGCTGTCATGGTCCCTACAAGCCCCAGTATTCTTAATAGAATCATAGAATTGTCTAGGTTGGAAGGGATCTTTAAGATCATCAAGTCCAACCATCAACTTAACACTGACAAAAAATATCACTAAACCATGTCTGTAACAGGACCATAACCATCCCTGTGAAAAATCCACTCTGAACCTATGATTCCAGAACAAAAATACAGGAAACAAATGCTAGTTGAAGAAAGAACGACAGTGTTTTAGCTACCGGTCAGGATTTGGTCCCTCTAGGCGCTGTTCCTGTCTTTCCTGATGTTCTTGGATAGTCTTACAGGTATTCAGCCTGGCCATTTCAAACCTGACTGCCGAGAATGATGGACCTTGAAAACCTAGCATGATTCACAGAAACACTAAGGGCTGGTGAATGCCAAAAAAGGCTGTCTGGTTCCCCACTCCTTTCTGTCCATGAGAATGAAATGACCTACAACTATCTGGAGCGGCAGCATTGACAGCTGGTGAATACCAGGAGTATAAACATATGCGTTGTGGTGTATGAACTACGAGAGAAACATTACCATTTTCTTAAAAGTGCAAAAGTTCATCCTTTAACTAACAATATTCTTTCAACATATTAAAGATAGGTGCGTCCCTCCTTTCAAGAGCTACAGAAGTCAGTTATGTTAGATGCCTGGGCAAGTTAGATGTAGAAAACCTTTGTGAACCCCAGTTTGTTCTTTCCTTTTTTTGTCAAAAGCTTCCTCAGCTCTGAGAGATGAATAACTGGTCACATCTGAGTGTCACAATCAGAGTACTGTCAGAAGAAATCAATATCTAATTCCTGCCAGTACCTGCTTGAGTTTCGTTGCGTGCTCTCAAAGACATCAGTCACGTTCAGTAGCAGAGACATCAACACGTGAGATAAGGCCTCGCTTCACTCAGCCCTTCAGGAAGAATTAAGTCTGCAACAAGCAGTTCAAAATTCTGTTAACTTAAATGCTTATACATATACACACGCTGTATATGTATTGTATTTGGATTGTACTTAGCAAGAAAAAGGATCTCTTCAAAACATTGTAAGTATAGAAAAAGACACCTAAACGACCATGTTTCCCTTTAACACAGGCAGGTTTTGAGATACAAACCACAGAGGTAAAGTGGACAGGAATAAGGATGGGAACATTCACCTTTTTGGTGAGTTTAAGGTGTCTTTATCAATGTGGAAGGGTCTATGCCTGCTACACTGGTATTTCAAGAGAAGGCTGATTATGAATTGCCTTTTTCCTTTGTTCTTGCTGTTTTGTGAGATGCTTAATGGGACGAGCTAATGTCAATGCAAATGAGTTCACAGCTCCAGCTATCGAGGTGAGTTCACAAGAACTAAAAAACAAAACCCAATGAAGCTGAAATACCGCACGGATGAAGTGCCGTCTAACTACAGTATGTATTAAAAGCGCTGGGTCATCCCACTCCAATTTACTGGCACAGCTGAGGTGGCTCAGCTCGGAGCAGCGTTTCCGAAGGCCTTCTGCAGACAGGGGCAGCGGGTCAGTCCCAGCCACACACAGTGGGAATTTACTGCCACCACCACACTGCTCACCAGCAAGTCGCAGGGAGGGAGCAGTCTCTGGGGCTGAAGATTTTTATGTAATTAAAAGCCAAGATGAGTTATTACTTTTTGCACTTTCATACACATTCCCATTTCTTTTGTAAATGACAATATATTTTTACAGTTTCCTAAAAGGTGTATTTTGTTTTCCGAGCAGCCCCAGATGATGGTGCAGTTATGAGAGATTCCTGCTGCCAGGTTTAGAGAGCAGGCATTTCTCAGCTTCTACTTTTTACTTCTTCCTGAAGTTCCTCAGGGCTCAGAGCATCAAGCCCTACTGCAGGTTATCTCTACCTGCCTGCCCCCTCAGGGGCAAACACATTTTTCACAGAATCACAGAGTGATATGTGGTTGGAAGGGACCTCTGGAGATCATCTAGTCCAACTCCCCCTGCCAGAGAAGGGTCACCTGGAACAGGTTACACAGGAACATGTCCAGGTGAGTTCTGAATGTCTCCAGAGAAGGAGACTCTACCACCTCTCTGGGCAGCCTAGGAACAAGGGCAAGCAATCATGAGACCTCTGCCAGCTGCTTATAAATTATTTCATCAACCTCTACATTCTGGTTGGGGGTTCCGTAATAAACTCCCACCATGATGTCTGCCTTATTGGCCTTCCCCTTCATTCTTACCCATAAACACTCAACACTGTCATTCACATTGTTAAGCTCTAGGCATTCAAATCTGTCCTTAACATAGAGGGCCACCCCACTGCCTCTCCTTCTTCTCTGTCCCTTCTGAAAAGCTGGTAGCCATCGATTGCAGCACTCCAGTTGTGTGTCTTCCCACCACATTTCTGTCATGGCAACTATATCATAGTTTTCCTGCCATACAATGGCCTTCAGCTCCTCCTGTTTGTTGCCCATGCTGCCTGCATTTATGTAGATGCACTTCAGCTGGGTTAATTTTCCTGCAACTTTAAGGGGAAGACAAGCCCTAATTCCCACCTAATTCCCACCTGACCATGCTCACACCCTTCTGTAGTTGCCATCCTTGGCCCTTTACCCCTAGGCTCATTACTACTGGGCCTGGTCTGATCCCCCTCTCCCTTCAATTCTAGTTCAAAGCCCTGTCCATGAGCCTTGCTAACTCTTGGCCTAGTACCCTTTTCCCCTTTCGGGACAGAGTTTTCCCATCCTTTGCCAGCAGGCCCAGAGTCCTGTAAATCAAACTGTGACCAGAGAACCCAAAGCCCTGCTGGGA
>JAOTQQ010000023.1:10334055-10346185 GCA_026546715.1 Gallinago undulata
ACTAGTGTATCAGTCTCAAAATATGCTGCACCTTGCAAACAAGTGTGACTTAACTGAAATGCAGTGGTTTCCTCCTCTCGTTCACATTGCAAAGCAATATTGTGTGCACAGAGCCATTAAGGTAAGGCGAAAAGCAGGAAAACTTTCCTCAAAAGCAAATACTGCCATACAAAACAATAGGAAAGAATTTGCATAGTATGTTTCTTTTTAAAGGCCTGCAGAAAGTTACTGTTTAATACTAAAAGAAGGAATTTTAAACATCTCCAGAAAATTCCTTGAATTTTAAGGACCAGTCTATTTTCAAGAAATAGAAAATATTTCTGGTCTTTTCAGAAAGAAAAAGGGGGAAACCAAAACAAACAGGACAGTAACTTTGCCAATAGCATTCTGTTTATGGGTAACAAGGTAATTCAGTGGATAACTGTTTCCATCTGCTTTCTACTAGGCCTATATATTTTATTAAATCTATATAGGAAAGGGGAAGTTACCAACATCTTCCCCCAGCTTCTGTAACTGTTAATTTCTAATAACATCTGATCTGAAGTTTCCTATGGACATGTCTGATGCTGAACTTTCTAACATTTTTTCAAACATTTTTTCAGCTTATTACAGTCAAAACTTGCTGTAAATAACTATATCTACCACCTATAGCATCTGTAACATCAAACTGAGTTACAAAGCTGCACAACTTTGTGTACCTTTTCAATACAATATAGACACCCTGGCTCAGTTTCAGATGCATTTTCTACACACTCCCCTATAACTACATTTTCCAAAATAACTAATGGTAAGTTTGCAATTGAAGGGCAAATTCTGGACTACTGGACTGCAGACAAGAAGGCTAAAGTTTTCTTCACATTTTGCTACTGGAAACAAGCAGCAGACCAAGAGCATGTAGAGATAACTCCATTAATTTATCAAAGTTTAATTCATTCTTTATTGGTCAAATTCAGCTTTCAAATAATTACTGTTCCCCATCACGCTAGATATATACATAAGTGCCACAAACCAAGATTGGTGCAGCACCTTCAAGTCTCCCGAAAAGATTCCTGAATCACTGTGCTATTCTCAAAGTGCATCTGCTGTGTTCAACACCACCTGACCTGTTGAGGTCTGCAGAACGTGGTGGAAACTGTGCAGCAGCTGCAGGGTAAACTGTGGAGGATGGCGGCTTTGTCTGAATAAGCCTTCCGTTGCTTTAGACTGCATCACCTTGGTTTCCCAAAGTTGCAGAAAGATTAAGGTCAACAGATATCAGCTTAAAAAGCAGACCACATCTAAAATGATAATAACATATTCCTAGTTTTTCCAAGAGTAATTTGACTGATTCTATTCAATCAACATGGTAAACGTTCACTACTGAATTTTGACTTCCAGCAGCCCAGTAAGTTGTTTGCAGGATATTTGAAACTCTATGTTAGGACAAAAGTTTGCCTGTTTTGGAGGGCAAAGAAACAGCCAGGTCCCTCATCTCTTAAAAAAAAACAAAAAAAAAACAAAAAACCACACACAAAAAAAACCCAATCCCACAACTTTTATTAACGCAAGGGAATCCAACAAACCTGTTTCAAATCTTTCAGAACCTGTTCCTCTACACCCTCTTCTGCAAAGAGTTCCCGCACACTTTCAATCACATCTTCAATAATGGACTTGTATAGTTTAGGCTATATAAAAAAAACCAAACACACACTACAATATTTTCAAGTTAAGAGGAACATTAACTCATTTGAAATGATAGCACAAAGTCTAATCTCACTGCATAAACTACGGTTACAAACTGAACAGCATGAAGAAACTAGTGTACTAAACGGAATACTCTGTCAGGTGCAAAGCTCTGCAAGTCCACTCACTCTTTTAAGTCTGACATCCCTGGCAACAGACATCCCTCGAAAAATACTGGATTTGAGCCTCATATTATTGTTTTCTGTAGTCTAAAGAAATGCTTAATAAAATCCTAGGAATGTTACAAAAACAATTGCTGTGCTGTATTTTCAAACAAGCATGTCTAAAATGTCTGTTTCAAACTGACATCTATTGCTTAGTATCATTCTACAGTCATTGCCCCTAACTTAAAGGCCAAGGAACACAACATAAGCTACTAAAAACGAGACGTGCCTATTCTATCAGAAGCATAATGTAAGTAAATTGCAAAAAAGAACTGAGGTGGTTTTTTTCTCTTTGTGGTAATAGTGTGATGCTGTATAGTAGTCTAGCTAGGGAAATTTTAGTACTGTAGCTATCAATACATATAATTCATCTTGCATTACAACAGAACTCCAACACAACATTTTATTCCTTCTTCTGCCTATGTCAGTGATTAAATCCTAATCCTCCAGTCAGGCCCAAACACCAGACACACATAAACTTCAAGATTTATCCATTCAGATGCAAATGCAAGATAATAAGGTTTTAGCAATTTAAAGTTTATTAATCCTGACTATCATTACCACCAGTACAGCCTATACAAGATGAAGCTGAGATTTTTTTTGAAATCGTAGAAATTAAGACTCTGGGATATTAATTTACATTTTTCCTAACTTAACATCAAATGAGTATTTTACCACTCTGAAGTTGTTCTAAACTGCAGATGATAAACAAATTTGTTTTTTTAAAAAGAAAAACAACCTAGGAGGGTGTTATTAAGAAGTATCAAGTTAACCTTTTTCCAAAAAGGCTGTCAGTGCAACATAGCACTGCTCTAAAATAGCAATACTCATGTATGATTTCTTATGGGAGGTTAGAGATTTTCAAGAATTTCCTCAGCTCATTTCAGGACACTAGAAAGGTTGGGTGGGGAGTGGAAGGGTGTGCACGTGGAATTACACTACACTAAAAGATTCTGAATAGCCCAGACTTCAAATGCTATGTCTTCATTGTTAACCCAGAAGAGAAACTTACTTTAAATTGCTCACCAGGCCTACTCCTTTCCCCAGTATTGCCAAACTACATTGCATTAAGCAGTTTTACAGTACATACAAATATTTATTACACTATATAAAAACTGTAGGTAGCAACTGTAAAATTCAAGCACTACATGCTTCCAAATTAGAGAAGAATGATTAGAATGCAGACATTGCTGTACACCAGTTTTACCCCAAGGCACATGGCTACTCCTTTGCTAGAACCAGCCCATCCATAAACACCCAGCTGCATGAACAAGGAAAAAAACACCAATTTTCTTCATATACGGTGGGGTGGTGGGGAGGGACTGATCAACACCCCACTCCAGCAAAGCACATCTTAAAAGCGAAGCCTCCAGGGCTGCCCCAGGATTACTGTCATCTGAAGGACTCTCTGAAGTCCCAGATGAAACCCTGGCCAAACAAAAGCCATCACCTTTCTCCACAGCTCCCCTAAGCTTGCACAGTATCACTCCCCAGCTTGCAGGCATGAGCTACGGGCTCACACCAAATCCTGACACCATGCTTTTGCATGAAAAACTCTTTTTTTTTTTTTTTCAAACGAACCCTCCCCAAAAGTAAGGGCCTTCAAAGTCACCCTGGGCTTCCCGTGCCAGGGAATGGCCTGCAGGTCCCCCCGGAACCTCCTGGGGACGCCAGCGGGCAGCGCCACCTCACGCAGAGCCTGAGGAGGAGGCGGCGATTTCCCCGGCCCCATCCCCTCCATCCTTCCCTCCAGCTCTGAGGGGCAGCCAGGCGCCGCCGGGCCGTTCGCAGCCCCCAAACCCGGCTACTCGCCGCTGGACCAGGACCGGGACCTGCCCGGCCTCGCAACCGCCAGCGCCTCACCACAGGGTTAACGTGATCCATGACACCGGCTGCCATGATCCCGCCCTCCCGCCTTAAGGCGCCGTTGCCGGCCTCCGCCTTCCTCCTGCGAGCTCCCCGTTTGCCTCTCCGTCCCTGAAACACCCCGTGCAGTGGCCACACACCGGGGCGTAACCGAACGCTGGTGACTGAAACCCGGGTTTCTTTTTTCAGCTCCCGAGACCAAAAAGCAGGGCCCTCACAAGCCGGACGGGCCTCCGCGGGGCCTGGTTTGCGGTTGGGAGCCTGAGCTCTGGCCTAGAACTTCAGGCTTTGTGCGGAGACCAACCCCTTAGTGCAAAAATATACCTAGGAAAACTGGCTACAGAAAAGCGTGTGATTTTGCCCTAATAAACTCTGAAGTCATTATTATCTCAAAAACGGGGAGATAGCTGAAGCGACCAGTTAAGTAGCAGCAATCTGGTACAACTACTCAAATTACTGCTTGCATTTGCAGCAATCTGTTCATATGTTAATACAGAGATTTACCAATTTAGCAGTTACTCATCTGGAAAAATGTTCATTAATCTCATATATGCAGGAGAATATATACTTTGGCCTTTATACACCTTCTGCCTGTACATGGATTGATGTAACCCTGATGATTCTGAGAACCTAGAAACATCATCTCTTTTTGCTTTCTTTTTCCATTTTTAGGTAGCTATGTGGCTACAGCACTGTATGGCTTGTGAAGAGGAGAGTCACCCATTAAGCTTTAATCTTTAAGGCTGGCTGGCTTACACATCTTGAAAAATGAAAAGATTTTAATGAAAATGCTGACAGACTTTTAATTATCTAGCTAGACTAACACCTACAACAACAACAACAATAATAATAAAAGCAGCAACATCCATAATAATATTGTAAGTTGCATTTTCACGATTAAGACAAATGCAATTTGCTATTGAAGTCATTTTGCTCTGCAACAAAATATGTTTAATGACACTGTCTGGGTCTTGAATTAAACAGCAATTGCACATTCAGCTGTTCTATATGCCCTGCATCATCACCAGGGAAAGGCGAGCCGTGTTGCTTGCTTTGTTTATAGAATAGTTTAAATAATAAGATGTAATTTTTTTAAAGCACAGCACTCATTCAAAACTGACTGGGATAATGCATAGAGCATCATTATTCTTCTCCTGTCTGGTCAGACCTTGGCATGTTAGCAGAGAGAGCGGGAAGAATTTGCCACCTTTGCAATCTCAGGTGGTGATCCTGCAGCTGGCTTTGACCTGTGTCTGAGACAGATAAACCTGATGCAGAGCCATCTATCTACCAGCACACCCCTACAGCAGCTTTGGAAAGGTGGAAGTGCAGAAAGATATTTTAAATGAGTTCCCTGCTCTCTACCACCCTTTGTTTATCTAGGGATTGCAAAAACGCCTTGAAATTGGAACAATTTGTATGCCTAATATCAAAAAGAAAGAGAGGTTGGGGAGCTTGGTACCAAAGGACTTCTCAGCTGACTCAAACAGTGGTTGGGTTACTTGGGCTATGTCCACATGAAAATTTGCAGACCACAGCAAACACTCTCCAGGTTGATGGTGTGTCTCTGTATTTGCATATACTTAGCACATCTCACCAGCAGAAGGCCCTGTGGGCATACCCCCTATGTTGCAAATTATATCTTTTGTATCGCCAGGGAATACCAACGCTCCATCACCAGGGTCAACGTGTCAGCTCCCTTCATGCAAAGGACAGCAGACTAAGCCTACTGGTGGCACACAGCTATCGCTGGGAGAAAGTGAAAATTAGGAGTTGCCATCCCTGGAGGTATTTAAAAGATGTGTAGATCATAAAATCATGGAATGTTTTGGGTTGGAAGGGACCTTAAAGATCACCTTGTTCTAGCCCCCTTCCACAGGCAGGGACACCTCCGATTAGAGCAGGTTGCTCCAAGCCCCATCCAGCCTGGCCTTGAACCTCTCCAGGGATGGGGGGGGCATCCACAACTTCCCTAGGCAACTTCTCCCAGATGTGGTGCTAAGAGGCATGGTTTAGTGGTAGTTTTGGTAGTGCTAGGTTAGCTGTTGGGCTTGATGATCTTAAAGGTCTCTTCCAACTAAAACAATTCTATGATTCTATTCTAATTTTACAAATTAGAAATTTTAGAAATTTACAAATTTTACAAATTTACAAATTTTACAAATCTAGGTTTACAAACTGCACCAGGAGGTTGCAGCAGGCTCTTCCTGCTAACCAGGGCACTTGCACTTTCATCTGAGGTCTTTTACAAATTCCGAGAGGTGTCTTTTCATCCAAGCACTGAACAGCATGAGAAAGCCTGGCATACACTGAAAAAATTAAATAATTTCCAAGCAAGAAAAAAAAATAATCTGTGAATTGAATTATTCATACTGACTGGCTAGCTTTGATACCGGTGATCTTAACCTAATACCAGTCTCCTGCAGCATCAAGTGCAACCTTGTAGTGATTTTAATGTTTATAGATTTTTTTTAATATTTAACTCCACTTTTAAGACAAGAAACTGAGGCACAGACACACAAAATCACAGAATCATAGAATGGTTTGGGTTGGAAGGGACCTTAAATATCATCAAGTTCCACACCCCTTGCCATGGGCAGGGACACCTCCCACCAGACGAGGTTGCTCCAAGCCCCATCCAGCCTGGCCTTGAACACCTCCAGGGATGAGGCAGCCACAGCTTTTCTCGGCAACCTGTTCCAGTGTCTCATCACCCTCACAGGAAAGAATTTCTTCCTAACACCTAGTCTAAATGTCCCCTCTTTCAGGTTGAACTTCATGAGGTTTTCAATATCTTGCCCAAGCTCACAAACAGCAGTCGGGACCAGCAACCAGGTTTCATCAGTCTTGGTCCAGCTTCCGATTCAGCTCTCCCCTGAGTTGCGGTCTCTTGAACAGCTTACAAGAGTTTTAGAATTCAGGCTATGGGAAAGATTAGCATGCTGTTCAAACCCTCCTGATCTTTCCAGGGTTTTGTCAGCATTTGGGATAGTGTTGCTTAAGGACACCTCAAACATCCTTTTACTGGACAGGTTTTAATTTGTAATTATTTATACTCCTCTTGGTACATGATGTCTAGAGAAGATTTATTTTTGGATGATGAACCTTTATTAATTATAAAAAAATAATAAAATTTACCATTTTCAAATGCCTTCCTTCTAGAAACAGAGCCTTCAACAAACTCAGATGCTTGGTAAAGAATGCCCTCTTCTGTTTAAATCCAGCATTGCTGCTCTAGATGAAAACAGCTACTCCACCGCAGGGCTGCAGAATTCCTTCTCAAGGCATATTTTACAAATGCCATCTTGCCCTTCTTTCCAATTAAAGTAACCACTTTAATCCGGAGGGACCGGTTGCGGAATCTGGGCAGTCCTCACAGAGATGCCTTGGCATGGGCAGAGCTGTAATTTCATTTTGAAGGTATTCTCTAACATGTTCCCTTTGTTTTCAGCTGTTAACTCACAGATATACAGTGCTCTGGGCTCATAACCCATTTTATTAACAGTGTGATTTTGTTATAAGCACCATCATTTCCATCAGAGTTCTGAGACAGATAACACTGATTTGTTCCTCTTTCATTTATCATGTGTGACTTCTGTTTCTTCAAGGGCCTCTCCTTTTTTACCTGATTTTAAACCACTTTATCAGAGGAACCGTAAAAAAGAGCTGTCCTTTAATTCAATTTAATGACAAATTTTCAGGACATTGGGTGGCATAAGAAGGGCTATATTAAAACGGCAGTGCTGATGGATTGAATCCACTGAATAGTGCTGTGTATCTCAGCTCCTTGATAAGCCCAGAGCCTTGTGTAGTATGAGTAAGCCTAATTAAGGATGAAATAAGCCGTGCTTTTCCAAAATACTCGCCCTGATATGTATGCCTTAACATGGAGAGAGAGCATCGAAGGGAAACAGCAGCCACCAGCCACTTCACTGTCACTGGAGAAGGACCAGCTACAGGGATATGCAGAACCCCACAGACACAGGCTGCAGCAGGAGGGTAAGTGCCACCAGAAGCACCATTCCTCCATACTGGAATTAGCTGCTGGGAGTTCAGTCGAGCAGATGATTGCAGAAGTCCAGCAGCTTCAGTGCAAAGTTAAGTAAGAGCAGAGCAGCATGTTTTGGCCAAGGCCAGTTTGCTCTGTCTAACTTTGCACTTGGTGTTTCGGAGAGGAGCAAAGCTGAGTGACCATAGCAGCCCCATTCACCAGCAGTGGGTTTTGCAGCACCAACCAATACCACTATAATCATCTGGAACGTGACTGAGAGACAGGTTGAGATATTGTTTAACAGTCGGTTTCTCCTGTTTACTGCCTAATTGATACTAGTTTAACTCTACTAAAGAATGACTCAGATGGAGACTAACCTGCATTGCCATAGTGGGTCTTGGGAGCATTTTTATGAGGACTCCAATATTTGCTCAGGGTCATCATCTTCCTGAAGTTCCCTTTCGTACGGAGCATGGTTGGAGTTCCACTGTCCTAATACTTGACTGTACATTTCTTTTTGCTCTTTATTTTTTTCCCCAACTCTACGTTTGTGTAGATATACTCCGCACCACCACTTTTGACAATATTAATCACACAAGTAGCAGCAAAAATATTCACTAGCTTGTTCCCCTGGCTCTGTGGAAACGGTTTCAATTAGCGTGCAGTGGCTTTCTGTGAAGGGGACTAAAACAGCCTTTCACCTTTTCTCTCCAGGCAGTGGATGGCTCCCACCATTTCAGAAGAACTGTCACCTAAATCCCGGTGTTTGTATTGATATTTAGGCAGTGAAATCTACTCAACAGCAGTAGTGTACCTCTGGGCATCATCAGGGTAATACCTACATTCTTGTGTTCTCCCTGTTCCTCTGCTAGGTTTTCTTTGATATTTTCAGTGCATCTCCTACAGCACAACTGTGTCATCGGTCCTTCACATGAGCAAGATCTTCCAGTCCAGGAAGACAGGTTCCCGTTACAGATGTGATGCAGGAATGCTCAAGACAGATTGAGCAAGTTCTTCTGCTTGGGGTCCGATGGCAGCACCTACTATATGAAAGCGGGGCCAGCAGGCATCAGCTTGGCTTGTTCAGGTTGGGCATCTCTCACGGTGCCCCATCGGTCTCACACCCACTTTGCTCCATCTCTGGTGGCTCTGCCCACGTACCCTGTTCTTCAGCTGAGAGCATTCAGTTCATTCTTCCCTGGCAGCTACTCGTGGCTTTGTTCTCAATACATTCCCTCAAAGGCACTTATCTGCACAGGTTCCTCAGTGCTTTTCTGTTTCAGTTCCTTTCCTAGGGAAACTTCTCCCCTGGACTCAGAGAGGCAGCAGCTCTCCTTACCTCTTTCAAACAAGCTCAGCCCACTGCCCTTTCCTTCTGCCAGCTCCCTGCCTCCTCCCTCATGACCCCATCACTGGTCATTCCGTGGGTCTCTTCTGTTCCCAGCACGTCCCCACTTCAGATTTTTTTCCCCCTTGGACTTTTATTTTTGAATATAGAAATGGAAGTGAAAGTTATTCTGTATTAAACCCCAAAGGCCATCACAATGCAATGCAACACCAGACTGTACCTACCCACAACCTGAAATTCCTAATCCCTCCGGTTTTGTGCAATGGCAAAGTAGAATTTGAGCTGATGCTTTTTCTTTTCTTTCTATCAGTAAGGCTTCAGCAGGGAGTGTGATCATCATTTACAATGTGTTATGATTGTTGCTGTAAAAAAAATTACAGGTTGTTTTTATTAAGGAAATAACAGCAATATAACATAGCACATATGAGGCATAGGACATATTAGGAAACTGTCCAGAAAATAAATGCTTTAATGTTTTTACTTGTATTCTAGCAATTTGCCATCTCAGGTGTTTTCATGTACCTGAATCATAGTGTTCACTGATACTTTTTAAACACTGCAAACTGTTTAGGCTCCAGAAGGGGACTATACTTCTGCTGGACAAGATGCTTTCCATTTGCAGGTGCTCACTGAAGTGAATGAAGTGAAAATGGATGTTCATGTATTTCCCAGTGTTTCCCAGAACAGCCAACTGCTTTGCTACAGAAACAACAGCACAGGACAAATGACGTGGTTATTTTATACTCTAAGCCCATTCTTTGAATGCTGCCCCACAAACCTCCGCCTTATTCCCATATTTTCCCATAGAGATTTCATCCTTTCCCTAGTAACAGCTCATTTCAAGAACAGACTTTGAAATTATGAAAGTCTTAAACAGTTGTTGCTACATTATATTCAAATATCCCAGAGAGATCAGAGGAAGTACTCAATAGGAAAAAACACAGTATTCTTGGGCTTACTATTATTATGCAAATATAGCAGAAAAAGGTCTTGCCAAAATGATCATTAATGGAATACAGTGCATTGTCCAGCTTTCTGCAATTAGCTTTATCTAAGACAAGGAGTGATCCCCCCAACTCACACGCAGAGCAGAACTGATGATACAAGATCAACCAGTTAATTACAGCAAATGTAAAACAAGCTTGATAAATTTCTGGTGAGAGGACAAGAAACTGCTAGTTTGAAATACAACTTTATTTTTTTAATCAATGTGCAATCTACAAAATGTTATTACAAGATTATCAGCATGATCTGTTTATACTTATACTGACAAAAGACCCGAATAAAATTATATTTTCCATTAAGAATAACAGAACTGCTTCAGAGTTATCAAAATGATAGCTAAGAACTATGAACTGCAGCAGTTAGTTACTGTGTTTAGTCAAGAAAAAGACAAATAAATGTAAAATAGAGGTGTGGACAACACCAAGTCTGTCAAGTAAAAGAAATGCAACTAAAAGCAACACATGAAAATACATTTTCAGATGTAAAGTACTTTTGGACAATTAACAGGGAATCTGGAGGGAAAAAAAGGCAAGGAGCATAAGGATGACAGCAGATTGGCATCATGTTCAATGGAGTGTGCACCATCATCCTCATTTCTCAAGAGCTGCTACACAGGGGCAGCTGGACCATCGTTCCCAATCACTGCAAAGCTTCAGCTTTGACACCCGAATAACCTCTTTTTCTCTCTTTTGTGCTCTTCTCTGGTTGGAATAAGCAGGCATTGCAGTTTGGTTACTTACTAGCGTCAAGAATCTTCTACAGTGGGTTTTTTCCACCTATTACCACTATCTCTTTCTTCTTTTTCTTTTTTTTGCCTCTCCTTTATTCTTAGAGACTTTGATGCAGATCCCATTTCGTCAGTTAAAAGACTTCCATTGACTTCAATGGGTGTTTGAATCCAAAATTACATCAAGTACCACATTTACCTACAGTAATACAATTAGTATGAGAAAGATGAACACAAAGAGAAAGTTTGCCAGTTTCAGCAAATACAACACTTTGTAAATAAGGCAAACGCATTATAAAAATAGCTGTTCTCATTGATTTCTGTTTAAAATATAAACCACCCCAAACCCTGCTGGTCCTTTTTGAAGGAAACAGATAATATCCAAATATTGCCCTGTAGTAAATGTTAGCGAATGTTTAGACTACTTATAACCCAGATTTCTAAAGAATCAAACCCAGTATGTTTACTTGCTGTCATCTCCTGTAGAAACGGAGGATCTATGCATAGAAAAGGATCTATCTCCTTCATAGAAAATGTTACCAAATGAGTCTTAAACATTGAGAATATTTGTTCAGGAGGTTATACTCAAAGGACATCAAACAGTGCAGAGGAAATGTTAGAAAAGGGGAGGCAGGGTGTTTCTGCTTTGGCATGTTGTCATAGGACAGGAAGTTAGATTTTGATGGGGGGAAAAACAAAGGCAGACAACCCAAACTTTCTTTCATTAAACTGCAGCCTATTTTTAAATATTCTGCCAGCAAAGCATACAAACATCAGTTTGAGACTGAACAGGGTAGTTATTCAGCCTTAGGCTGCACTAATTGTCAGGTTTAAATTGAGAGCAGAGCAGAGTAACTTTCTCAGTGTGGCAGTATTTCTGTGGAATGAACTCCCTGTGATCCTGATCCAATTCTGATTAAAGTTAATAGTGAGTCTTGCAGGACTCAGATGGAAAGCCAAGAGACCACAACACAGATAAAGTTGTAGCTTGACCTTAACGAGGTCACTAAGGCTGAATGATCATTTGCACCACACCAGACATAATACAGACTCACTAGCAGGAAAGACAACTTATAATGTGGCTGTTCATCACTTACGCCATTCAAAGCAATAGCTTCTAGCGTTGAGGGGCCAACGCTATGTGGGCTTATTAAACACATAGAATCATAGAATGGTTTCGGTTGGAAGGGACCTTCAAGATCATCCAGTTCCAACCCCCCTGCCATGGGAAGGGACACCTCCCACCAGACCAGGTTGCTCAAAGCCCCATCCAGCCTGGCCTTGAACACTTCCAGGGATGGGGCAGC
>JAOTQQ010000023.1:10352627-10374166 GCA_026546715.1 Gallinago undulata
TCTACCCATCTTTTAAATACCTCCAGGGATGGTGACTCCACCACTTCCCTGGGCAGCCTCTTCCAATGCTTGATAACCCTTTCTGTGTAAATATTTTTCCTAATATCCAGTATAATCCTCCCCTGGTGCAACTTGAGGCCATTTCCTCATGTCTTATCGCCTGATACTTGGGAGAAGAAACAGACCCCCGCCTCGCTACACCCTCCTTTCAGGGAGTTGTAGAGAGCATGAAGGTCTCTCCTCAGGCTCTTTTTCTCCAGGCTGAACAACCCCAGCTCCCTCAGCCGTTCTTTGTAAGACTCGTTCTCCAAACAGTCAAGGCACAACGCTTTACAACCCCCACACACTTAAAAAATTACAACCAGCACCCCAAACCATGGCCCATGACCAAAAGCAGCACCTCCTTTCTATGTAATAGCCTACTGTGTAGGTTCTGTCTGCCATTTGTGTTTAATCAGTGCCACCTCGGACAGAGTCCTTCATAGGTCAGAGTCCTTCAAGTCACTCAAGCACAAAAGTACCCAATTTGCAAGCCTGTAAAGGTCTTGCTCAAGGGAGTGCAATGCCAGGGGCACACAGCCTGTGGCTGAAGCCTCGGGACAATAATACAGTGCACAGAACACAGAGACAGGTAAAACTATAACATTAGCGTCTTTATTACTGAAATATAGGAAGGAACAAAGTCGGAAACAAGTATTACAACCACCTGCCGGCTACTTGAGAAGGAAGTCGGACTAGTGTGAGGAGGAGATGGCGCTTTGTCACTGAGGTGCAGAGTGACAGGCAGATCTGTATAACACTGTGATGTGGGCTTTGTCCATCATCCACTGCTGGTCATCTCTTGCTGTGTCCAAGCCCATTTCTCCTGCACTAACGCTCTCTTGGTCCACGGTCCCTCTTCCAGGCTGCCTGGACATGGTGGAACGATTCCCCTTTTAGGGTGAGCCTCTCCATCCTTGAATCCACCATCATCCCAATAACAGGACATGGTGACAGCAACACCAGTGGTGAAGGAGACCAGAAGCAGCACGCCATGCCACAGCCAAACTGTGAGACATAATCCCATCTGTGGTGCCACAACCCACCCAAGCTGTGCTCCTCTTGGCTCCCAGGACCTGCTCCACTCTCCAGTGGTGGTGCTGGGATGCAGCTCAGCAACACACTGACTCGACCTGGACTTTGTGCTGTTTGCTGGGTTGTGACGCACAGACTGCACAACGTCAGCAACAAGGAAAGGGTCCTTCATAGCAGCAGTTGAAACACTAAGATGGCACATCATGCCCTGGCCAGTAAAGTGACACACTCTGCCTCTGGATCTATGGTTGACCGAGGATCAGAGGAGAATGGGTTTGTCCAAGAGCAGCAGCATCTTCTTTGGAGTCAATTTGTGGTAGTAGGAAAAGGGTGTAGATCTAAGGACTTCTGGAGATCAAAGGTGATCTTCCTATTGTGCGAGGGAGGTCTATGGTGAAATAAGTAGCAATGGGAATTGTCTGAAAAATTGTTTTGTCTTCTGAGAAAGGAAATCCAGAAATAACCACTGCTTGTAATTTTCCTGGACAGGTATCTGGTGGTAAATGTTGGATGACAGATGTCCACTTGAGCCCAGGTCATTCCTCTTGGCCTGCTGCTAAAGGCTGCTGTGTAAGACGTGGCACAGTTGTGGTTCAGTACCATACGGCACTTTAAAAAAGTCTCTGGGCTTATATCCCACTAACCCACACCCATGAGGTGGTCTCAATGCTGCGCTCCGATGAGTTCTGGGGTCCTTTCTTTTCCCTAGGTGGCAACCTGCAAAAGCAGAGATGATAGTTTTGGGATCTGGGTAATAAGGCTACTGCTCTGGGTCCTCTGGAGCAGCCTCCGCTGGACATGTTTATGCCCAAAACACAGGGTTCCTCGCAGACCATCTTTCTCCTGTACCAACATCAATGTCAGAAGGAGTTACTCACCACTTCACTTTGGAGAAGTTCCTCTGCCCACTGCTGGGCTGCGGTAGCAGTGTGGAGCAACTTCTTCCCATCGACTGTCAGACAACAAAGCGATCAACCAACACGTTGGAAGACGATGAGGATCGCCTTAGTTTTCACCTAAAACTGGCCAGTCCTTGTCATCTCTGCTCCGTGAAACTATTGTTTCCCAGGCCTTGTATTACACTGGAGTTAGAAGAAGAAAGAGAGGCTGCAGCTACAAGATCCTTTTGCAAAAAAAAAAAACCCAAAAAAACCAACCTGTAATGAAACGGAATAAGCAAGATGTTGGCCAGAAGAGACAAGAGGTAATGGTGTGAGAAGACAACTTGGATGAAGCAGGCACGGTTAAGTCTGTACAGTTGCCCAGTGGAAGCTAAGATGATATATTCCAATGCGAACCCAGCCATCCAAAACGTGGCCCATCAGGCATCATGAAGACATGCCCATCTGGCCTGATGGAATCGAATCACTCGCATAAGGCAACCAGATAACTTGGGGAGATAACTGAGCTTTTACTGGCTAACTCAGGGGACAGAAGCCCTGGGGTTTAGGTGTCCAGGCAAGTTGTTAAGACTTCTGTGAATTCAGAGACATAAGTCTTTCTTGGTTTACATCTCAAAATTTGGCTCTTATTTCCTAAAAACGTGCCAAATTCTTGCTCTGTTTCTCTGAAGAATAACAACAAAAAAGCCAAACCAAACAAACAGATCAGTAAAACTATGAAGCTAGATTCTAACTGGCATTTATTATGCACGTAGCACTTCACAAACAATCTAACTTTGCTGGATTTACTCACACTATTTATCCCTTATTCACCTGTAGGAGTAGCATTCAAGCAACTTTGATCTGGGAAAGGCTCATGAAGGCAAGCAATTTAAGCCAAAGAAACGTGCTGGTTATTTTAGTTAAGTAGTGATTCTATTTTTGCCAAAATAGGTCCGGTTCTCAAAGCCTTGTTTTGAAAATGAAAACATCAACAATTACTAAGAATACATTTACATTAGGATTGTTAGAAGTTACCAATTCCTGCAGCTATGTCTAAATGGGTGCATTTATCCAAACTTCTGGGAGAAATGCTCAGGAAATAGGGCAGTGGGAAGGTACCACCACCAAGAAGTAGTTTGCAATGGTGCTGGGCATGGATGGAGCCCACCTAAGAAAGTCATGGCTTGAATTTTCCACCTAGGCAGCTTAGAAAACAAAAAAGCAGCAGCTGAAGGCTGCTGGGAGCCTCATCACCTCCCACACTTGAGTCCATGCTCAGCTGTAAAAGGCTACCAGAAGCCATGACCTCACTGGACTCCATTTCTCTATCTTGCTTAATCACTGCTCCCTCAGTGTGGCTCCATGAGGCAGAAGGAAAGGAGCAATAATCAGCTGAAGAACTGTGGCTTCACACAACAGCCTGCGGAGGGAGGTGTCCTCAGAGCAAGCACCACAGGGCACAAACTTACATGGCAAGAAATTAAAACACAGCGTTTGGAAGCCTAGCATCTCCCCAGCTCCCTGGGCAATACAGGTGCAGTTTCTCTGGTGCAAACACTGGCCCCAGTACCATGATGAAATCATAAAATGTTCTACATTTCCTTATACGATGCTCCCATTTCACAAACACAGACTCAATTTGCACAAGTTTCATTGGACCAACCCTTCAAAGTCTACAGCTTTTTCACCTCTTTTTTTTTTTTTTTTTTTAATTAACACTCAAGCTCCAAATTCTCAGTTTATACCTTGGAATAAACAAAGGCAACTTCTAAAAATCTGGGGTATCTCTCAGTTCACATAGACTTTGCTTGGCCAGCACTCTTCCAGCAAAGCACTTTAGTAGAACCCAGTGGATAATAACATATTTCAATGTCTATAAACAGTCACAGTATAACAGTAGGCAACCTTTCCCTTTCTTCTTTTTTGAAGAAGCCTTGGACAAAGGCTTTTTGAAAGCAAAAGCCTTGGTGTATTTTTCTCCCTGCAGTAAACGTCTTATGAAAGTTTACATATTTCTATTAGCCTGACTGCCTCCAGATTTTTGGCATGCCTTGGGACAACTCTATTTTTAAACTCTTAACTGCAAACAGAAAACTTGATAGAGATGTTTAAAATTTGACCAGGCAGTATTACTACCAGAATGTTTTCTCAAAGGCTGAAACATTTCAAGGATACAAATGATTTTGCAGATCTCAGCCAGAGAAATTATTCAAATGTCAAAAGTTTAAGCTACTGATAGAAAATAACGTAAAGCTGTAGAATGCCACAAAAAACCAGTTCTGACTTTCAAGTAATATAAATCTGAAGCTAATTGTGCACATCAAATCTTAAGGTGAATGAACTGCAGGGAATTAAAGACTTGGAAGACTTATAATCTTATTTAAAATTGGCTGACTAAATTGCTAACTTGATTTTGCAGAAGCAAATCCATGTTAAATAACAACGAATATTAAAAGCTACCTAAACAGTCAGTCCCGTAAGCCTTGGGAAAACACCTGGGTCACAGCATCACAGTACAAAGCCTCAAAGCCTGGAGCACCAGACACCAAAATCTACAGGTTCAGAAGACCTGAAGAATCTTCTTCTGCCCACTGGTTCTCCTACGTCTCTCCATCAACTCCTCTGCCCTCTCTGTCTGTTTTCCAGCTTCTCCAACCCCTCATTTACTGCCTGCCCTTATCTTCCCCCTCACTGTCATTTCTCTCCCCCCTCCAGCATTAATTCTGGCTTGGCTCCCTGCCTTGTGTTAGTCCATCTGCTGACGCTGCGTCTCCTCTGCTCCCCCGCTGCCCGTTGCCTGGCAGCCACCAGCATCCTCCCTAAGCAGAGCCTGCGATACCCAAGGACCAAGCAGCGTGGTAAAGGGAGGGCTCAGCCAACTCAGGAGAAGCCATATGGCATTAGCCACACGTCCAAGCCAACCACAACTTCTCCCAAAGCAAAAGAGATGGCATTAACATGACGTCATTTCTGAATCTCACCGCAGCAACGTTCGTGCTGTTCCTCCCGTGGTGTTCGCATCCATAGAAAGTGCTCGAGGTTTGAGAGACCTCGTGGCCTCAGCAAAACCCACAGTATTTCCACGCAGCATTGTTAGTAAAAATACTAGCTCTCATCTGCCATGCAATAATTTATACTCTCAGAACTGCCACATTAGCATGTCAATACAGGATGCTTTCAAATGCTCATTGAATACCAAAACCAATCTCGTTCATATAGAGACTCAGGATAATATTCCCTTTTCATTTCCTTTCAATTTTCAGTTTTTCTGTTGATCCATTACTTCTGTCACTGAAAAAAAAATCAGAAGTATTCAAATATCAAACTATAAGAAAAAGAAGTCATAATTACCTAAACAATAGATTCAGATTAAATATAATTTACAGTTAGATGGAAATAAGAAAAAAATATCCTCAGGAGGTTTTTTTGCCTTTACTCTTGTTTTTAATAGCTTTGAATGAGAACTCTCACCTGCACACACATCTAGCTGTCAAAACATGGGCTTTGTCCTAGCAAACCTGAAACAAGGATTTAAGAAACTTGCATCTTTTCTGGACATTTTAAAGAGGTAGTTAGTCCAGACAGATAGGACACTACAAGACAAGGCCAATCCACTGCTTAATGCTTACCCCCTTCTTAAAAGTACAGATTGTACAGGTATTTTAGGCAAAATGCTTTAACAGATGCCTTTGTCTTACACAGATTCCCAAAGCCTAATGTACATATCATGCTTATCCAAGGAAAGGATCACGTGCCTTCCCTGTACAGAACTTGAAGAATAATAACGTAGTCCTCAAGAATTTTTATGCCTTTAGAAAAGGACTACCTTGGGCTATTAATCTGGTAACATGACTAAAAACTGGAGTTTTAAAACCATATATTTACATTTTCTTCCCCCCCCCCCCCAAAAAAAAATTATATTTTTGCCATTAAATTAAGGTAGATTATTTTACTTAGTGGGAAATTAACAACTCCCATGTGCATGACTACAAATTAAGCTGGTTTTATTGCTGCAAGGTTTTAGTGAGGTCCCACCGCCAGAGAGGAAGAGGAATAAACTGGGAGGCATTTTTTGTCAGCGCGGTTCTTGCCATGGACACGCAACCTCCACACACAAAACCATCAAGGAGGTTACAGGCAACAGCCTTAGTAAAAGCACACTCAACTACTCAGCTTCCTACGGCAAGTTCGTCCACAAAACCTTCTAGTTACGTATCATACCTACTGTTTCTTAAGCGATGCCAGAACAGCCAAAGCACAACAGTTAAAATACTGCCTTTTTCTATTAGATGTGGGATACTGGGTGGGCAAAACAGTTCACTTACTGGTGTTTGCTTCCCATCCCACCACTGCTCAGCTGGTACATGCAAAGCGTAAACCCCTTCCCTCTTACTATAGATTTGAGGTTTACTCAGAATGGCGAGATCCACCTCCATGATACCACACGACAATAACAATCTGCCTCCATCCAATAAGGTAGGAAAAAGGTCTTTAAAAAATAATAAAAAAGACCGTATTTTCTTTTTTCCAAACAGATTACTCCAGCTTCTACGAACACCACTGCACAGATAAAAACAAAAACTATGGAAGGTGACAGAGGTACACAGGCATAAAAACAGTGAAGACATGCACCCAAGCCCATAATTTTATAGCACAAATTATTTACTTGAGTTTTTATCTGGAAGCCTGTCTATCTTCCACACAACAGCCCTGTAGGCACTCTCGTATTTTGCTGTTCCAACCGAGACTTGTATTACGGGATCAGATTCGACCTCGTGTAAAGAGCCAAGGCATGCTCTCCTATTCATTTTTGCTTTTAGGGACTTCTGTCTTTGGAGGTTCATGGTCCAAAGTGCTTTGACCCACTGCGTGGGAACGGGAAAGCGTATCATAACGTTTTCACAGTATTTCACAGAGGGTAAACGGGTTGGGACTGGAGCAGTTGAAGACATGTTTATAAAAGCCTGAAGTTCAACATATGCCCCCTGAACTACCACTGCAGCCTTCACAGAGAAGGGAAGGTCTTGCCCATTATACTGTGTCCTGAAACGCATCAGTTCCAGCCTACAGCCATCTGGGGGAGTAAAATTAATAACGCGTGATTGCTCAAATTCCTGCGCTCTGACGCAGTTATGGAAATGGCAATCCAGAATGTCAATCCATTTCTTTTCCTCCTCTTTCTCAAAGTAACGCTCGTCCCTCTTCTGGAGCTCCAGGTCATTCAGGGTTAGAAAGCAGTCGGCGCTTCCGTTCACAAAGCACAAGCAGTAAATGTGCGTGATGACGGCACTTTCTACGAGTTTTCCCTCTGCCTTAGTGACTTTCCCCCAAAAGTTATCCACTATTTCCAGAGTCATTTCTTGCTCTTCATAATTCCTCTTCTGTCTAGAAATGGTAGGAAGTTTCATAAGTTCTTCTTCAACCGTTACAAGGAAATCAGTGAAGTCGTTATAATCCGTGGTGCCCAGCTTCAACATCTGCTCAACCTCCGGCTCATGGATCACTTCCACTTTGGGATGATACCTCCTTTTCTCTGTGTAAGACACACACTCAATCTTCACGGTATGAATTTTTCCTGAGACATTATAACTCTCTAATTTGGGTTCGGACAGCTTGCAGTGTGGCTGCAGCTGGAATTCCTTGAAAGGTTTCTCCAGGCCCTTTTCGTAATACATCTGCAATACCCCTCCAGCTAGGACCCTAAGGTAAATGGGGCCCCATTGCCGAGAGGACATCATGTTCTTCTTCTCGGGAATCCTCAGCATGAAGGGCCACCCATCTGCTTTCTGGCTCCTGAAGAGGCTGCGTGGGACAGCGGGGGAGAGCGTGTGCCATGCATGAGCACTGGAGATGGGTGGGCTTCCCATGGTGTCGCAGCTATCAGCTTGAAGGTGCTCAAGCCTCTCACAGACATAGCTGAAGGAGCCCTGGTTAAGGCTTTTCTGATCATGGCAAGTTTCTTTGTCAAAGAAGCTCCTGTCAAGCACTTTGTCCCTCCTGTGTGTGCTACCAGGAGCTGGTGACGTGCTAAGCGAGCATCCTTCCTTCCAAAAGGGACTGAAAAAAGCACAGTCATTCTGGAAGTACGGGAAGTGCTCTGCTCCTGACTCCTCGCAGCTTCCTGGAGGATTAGGGCTTCCTTCGTCTGTCGATTTGGAGAGCGAAGTCTTAACTGGATGGTCATTAGGCGAGGTGTTCAAGGGAAGGCTGCTCGGTTTCTGTGAGGAGCAAACGGATGAGCAGATCCCGGGTGAGGGAAGAAGGTTAACATTTGATGGCCATTCAGGGATGGGATAAAGGATATGAATCCCAGGCTTTGGGATGCATGGACTTCCCGGGTAGTCTCTGGTAGGTGTAGTGAGTGGAGAGTTACTGGGGGGTCCAGGACTTAGGTAGAAGTCAACAACGGGAGATGAGAGTGGAGTGCTGCCTGTAGAAGATGACCTACTTGAAGACTCATGCACACTGGACAGATTGAGTTTAAGGCCATTTGCTTTACAACTACTTTGATTATCAACTAATTTCTGAGGCGACTGGAAGAGTGGCTCATCATCAAAGGTGACCCAATTTGCTGGATTTGTGGAACACATCTTGCCGGAGAAACTTGAGGCACTTCCACATGTATCACCCGCAAACCACCTATGGAGAAACAACAGACGTGAGCAGAAATAAAACTCTCTTGAAAGACAAAACAAACCCAACCCTTAGAAAAAATGAACCACTCAAAGCTCAAAACATTCATGCAGTTCACAAAGCCAGGGTACTCTGTGTTTTACATCTATAATCCAAGACAGATAAAAACAAAATTAGGAGGGTGAGAAGCGATTAGTGTTTTGTTGTTGAAAAGCTGTAGCAACTCAGTGCTGATGGCAAAGGCACACCCACTACAGCCACCATGGCAAAACGAGCCCACCAGGGGAACATATGCAATGAGCAGCCAGTTTCTGAGGTCTCTCCAAGGCAGACATTCTCGTCCTGCGATGGGCATAGGCAACAGGGCAGTTGCGTGAGCATCCCCAGATGAGAGGCAGCGGGGAGGATGTTGGGGCCCTGTGACTCATTACCAGCTCCAGGCTGCCATCTGAGGTGCCTCCTGCCAGGAGCAGGATACACACATCAGTCCCAGATGCTTTCCAGATCTGGGCAGGAATTGCTTCACCTCAGTTCCTTCAACCCTGACTGACACTTTTAGAAACTGGACACATTAGAGGGGGGGTGGAAAAATCATTAGACTTATAAAAAAGGAAGTTAGCCCTAAGGCCTAGCAATGCATCCCTGTTGAAGGGTAGGCTACAAGCATCCACTGGAGATAAAACACCGGTGAAACACAAGTCAAGGCCAAGTAACAACATACGCATCTGCCGAGCACTGAATTGGCTGTCAGCCTGGAAAAAATACAGGTCTTTAAATCAATTAATAAACTACCTTTCATCAAATCAAGTATCTTTGGTGAAGGGCTCAGCTAGATGTCCTCAGTGCAAGACTGCAACCAGTGAATAATTAATCATCTTGCCTTCATGGTTTTAAATCATGCACTTAAATGTAAATGCTCACTGCGTCCTTATGTATGTCACCCCCAAAGTTTTTCCTCCCCATTCCTCCTGACTGATGAAGGAACGAGCAATGAACCGCTAAGGACTGAGGAGGAATCGAGCACAATGAAGCACCACAGGGCACACATAAACATCGTCCATCTGATAAAAAGTTATTCTTCTTATGTCAGAACATATTCACGCTTGCCTGAAAGCACAAGGAAGGCAGAGTTCATATAGACAAAACCACCTGCACATACGTTACTCCGTAATTATAGTTAGATAACGATGACTTAAAGCTATTCCCCGTCACACATAAACAGCCATAGTTAGGCCATTTATTAATTGCATGGCACTAAAGCATATAATCACTTAGCCACAAAAAACATTCTTTATCTGTAGTGCTTGGAGAACAGTTCATTTCTAGAGATGCCAAAGTTCAGCCAGGTAAAATCTTACACTATGAGTCATTGTTTTTACCATTTCCCCATTATTTCCTGGCTAGTTTATAGCCTTTAAGAAAGTACCACAAACCGTGGCACAGCCCACTTGCTCCGCTGCTGAGCAAACAAGAGCTTGCAATGGACAAGGACTCTGGTCCTTCATTATTTTTTGAACTCCTGACCTTTTTGTTCAGTAAAAATATTTGCACTATGTGAGTTATTTTATAAGCACCCTCCTCTACAGTTAGAGAGAGAGAGAAAAGGAGCAAACAAGTTACAAATGACTATCATAGCTCAGACACACACAGCTACCAGTGTGTATTCCTCACCCACACAATCACTTCATCAAAATAAAGTGTAGCAATGGAAAGCAAAATTGCAGTTATTTGGTCTCTGATTTGGTCATCATTTTTTCCCTCCCGTTCCACACCCTTCTCCTCCTTTCCCTCCAGTTGCCGGCACTGCTCCTTCAGCAGTATATATTGATTATTTCTAGACGGGGAAGTTCTTGCTTCATCTTAACAAGAGCAGAGACACGGCCTGAAGCTCATGGGAAATGACAGGGGGCAAATCACAAAACACAAGAGATGTGCCAGTGAAAAAGGAAACATAAAAATGGGCTTGTAAGTAAATACAAATGTTCTTTACCATAAACACGTTCTGCAGCCCATTTCCCTTTCTCAGTAGAAATGAAGTTTTTCAGTATCCTTTATTATTTCCAGATGTTGATTTTTTTCTCCCCAACGTCTGTTGCTGTTCATGTTTTAAAATGTGATGTTTCAGATTATTTGGCAGGGTTTTTTTTCTTCTTTTACAAAACAAAGACGTTTGAAATTCACCTGCCAAATATTTAACTTCAGTCAATAAATGTCTACGAAGGAAACCACTTTTGCAGATGGAGTTCTCATCTGCAGTTACAATATCCTTCACGTACCTGTCAGAGGCTGTAGCTTTCATCTTTCATTACTTTTCCAGAAATGTGGGGTTTTTTCCCCACAGAAATGAGACTGATGTTAACAAAAATACACATGCAAGAAGACAGTGTTGAAATAGATAGCAGTTTTGCTCACTGATCCCAAAAACTATTAAGAATGGAGGTAAGAAATCCAAATGGATCCCTAAAAGTTGTTTGTGTAATGTCATACCGATGAAAGGAAATGCACACTCTCACGTGTTACAGGCAGCACCATTCATTTAGGATTTAAAAGAGAAAAAAATATTTATAGTCTTACGCTACTCTATGTAGTTTGTTCTCTGATGCTCTTACATCTGCACACCACAATAAATTAATCTTTTCTCTCAAGTTCTGTTTTGTTCTAAAAAGTGCTCCAAATTCCTTCTTAAGAATTAGGACGTTCTTTCCTCGAAATGGCAGTAAATTCAAGCTTTAGGATAGATGTGTTTTGACTTCAAAAAACTCCCATGGGACCCAAGTAAACGTAACCCAAATGTTTTGGGTAAGAGGAAAACGATACAAGATGCCATTGGTCTCCATTACCACATATGTTATGTGGCCCATAACATTTAAATTACAAGCACGTGTAGTATCTCTTTCAGATATGACACAGGAAATACCATTTTTAGAATATTGAAACTGCAAACAATAAAGATGGCTGAAATAACAGTTGATCCTAAATGCATGAGTTCTAGTGAACCTGAAAGCTCCAAGTCGTCGCAATTCATCTTCTTCTGCCTGAAAACAATCTTCCCATTTATTAGATTAACTCAGTCCCTCAGCACTTAATGAACAGTAGTTGCAGCTCAATTTCTTCATTTTAATACCTCAAGGATGTAAGGAGGAGAAATCCTATCCTATTATTGAGAGAATTTATAGGCTGTAGCTATTACTGGGCCCTTTGTTGCTTCAAAAAGCCCAAATGATCAGAGGGCTGGAGCACCTCTGCTGTGAGGACAGGCTGATCAGTCTGGAGGAGAGAAGTTCCAGGGAGACCTTATAGCCCTTTCCAGTACCTAAAGGGGGCTACAGGAGAGATGGGGAGAGACTCTTGATCAGGGAGTGGAGGCATAGGATGAGGGGGAGTGGTTTTAAACTGAAAGAGGGGAGATTTAGATTAGATCTCAGGAAGAAATTCTTTCCTGTGAGGGTGGTGAGACACTGGAACAGGCTGCCCAGAAAAGCTGTGGCTGTCCCATCCCTGGAGGTGTCCAAGGCAAGGCTGGATGGGGCTTTGGGCAACCTGGTCTGGTGGGAGGTGTCCCTGCCCATGGCAGGGGGTTTGGAACTGGGTGATCTTTAAGGTCCCTTCCAACCTGAACCGTTCTATGATTCTAAATCAAATCTGCAGCGAAAACACTGCTCAGCTTTCATGCCTTGCCTGGGGGATGCTGTTACCTCTTCCTATGGTCATACACTAACAACAACTTCCTACTCATTCCAAGGTGCAATTCCAGGTATCGACTTTGGTACTTTTAAACCAGAAAAGTGGTCCTCAGCTGCCTGAGGATGATGACTTCTCACCACCCAGCAATGTCTCCCCACTGCCCTGGTGGGGTGGCCTCACATTAGCTCCTCCACGGTAGGGAAGAAGCAGCAGGTGAACCAGTGCAGTGAGTGAACCCCTCCCCGAGCATCTCCCTCCCTGGGTCTTCCCTAACATTTGGCATCAGCTAAAACCCTCAAGCACATCCCTGTGGATTTAAACACAAAAATCCTTTTTTCAAATATTGGAGGAGCACAGGGTCAGCTAATGGGTAACAGGAAGGAAACACCTCCCTTCTGCAAAGCATAAAGCGAAAAAATGCAACGTTTAATAGCCAGTACTCACATTCCAAACCACACAGAAAAGCATAATTTTATAAATACATCCTTTATTGCCTCTCTAGCTCTAGAGGCCATTGTGGCTTCAAAACTGTTAAGCTCTACCTCCTCTACATAAATTCTGTTTCTAACACCTGAGCACGTATCTTATACATGCCACTTGCACAGTGGGGTCTTATTGGGCAAGTATCAACCTCAGAAATTGTTTCAAGCTCAACAAAAGCCAATTTACCTACACACAGTGTGAAAAAAACAATTAAATAATCCCTTCAAAGTAAGCTGAGCGGCTCTCTTTGTGGGCAACATCTGGTCCTTATATTTCAACCCTTCTGGAACAACTCTGGACCCCATACACTACTACACCTCAATTATATTTCCAGGAACGCTGTTGTTCCTTGCACACAGGCCATGTAGAACCTTAATGCAAAACTCTGCATCCTGTGGTGAAGTTGTCCCATAACGATACCACATGAGCTGTTATAGTTTCTCATACAAATATGTAGACAATCATTCAAGCATTTCGCCATAACGAGTAATAGTCTCGCAGGAAAGTACAAATTCTCTGCAGTTTAAGCAATAAAGCACATATGGTATATAAAATACCCTAAGCATTTGTAAGGCCTTGTGATATCCAAGTAAAATATGGCAGATTTATCACTGTATTTTACTGCCATACTCCTTGTATCACCGCTTTATTACTTAACTATGCAAAAAAAATTGAAGCATACCTTCTACATAAAATACTGCTTGATTTATGTTCATTTGCCTCAAATTTTATTTTGAGACTACATATGGCTGCACTTTTATTTAACTCTGCTTTATCTCTCTGAGACACACCAAAAAAATTATAAAGTTCTCCAAGCTATACTTCTGAAATAAACATAAGCAAAAGGCACAACTGACGGGAAATAGGAATTTCTTGGCTTTCACTTCTATTTGGGATATATACATGGATTAAGTCTCCCACTGTATTACTCATTTCATTGCTTTTAGAAAAATAAGGAAATGGTGTAGCAGTCAAAAAATATACAACGACTTCAAAGTGTAATGATATGAACTCGTATTTACATTGCTCGCTCGCTGGGGCATAGGCACAGCTGGGAGAAGTTCAGAGCTTGCAGATAATCTGTTTAATTTGGAATTTCTTGCTCTTGGCCCCGAGAGCTGGAGGAATTCAAGCTTTGGGCTTTTGACAGCACGCACGGCCCCAGAGAAGAGGCAGGCGTAACCCAGGTGAACACCCCTCGCCGTTACTTGTCTCTGCATTGAGTCAAAGGGAAGCTCACAAACACAGTGGTCGATACTTGCGCACACAAGCGTGAAAAAATGAACGTTTTTAAGGGCATCAACAGAGATGCAGAGTCAACACTTAAATTCCTCACTGGGGCAAAGGATATGGCAGAGGCTGAAACAGCCTCTAGAGAGGATGGTATCACACAGTTTGGGACTCACCACCACAAGGGCAAGTTCTGATGGCTACAGCATCAGGAGAGCATCCAGCGTTTGGGAGGGATGCTACACAGAGGCGTCTAACAAAGGAGGCCTGAAGAAATGCCAGCTCCTCTGCCCCTCAGAGTCACTTCTCGTGCTTTAGAGGCTGTAGCAGGTATGAGATTCAGACTGGAGGGAAAGAGGGGAGATTTAGATTAGATTTTAGGAAGAAACTCTTTCCTGTGAGGGTGGTGAGGTACTGGAACAGGTTGCCCAGCAAAGTTGTGGCTGCTCCATCCCTGGAGGTGTTCCAGACCAAGCTGGATGGGGCTTTGAGCAACCTGGTCTGGTGGGATTGGGGGATTGGAACTGCATGATCTTTAAGGTCCCTTCCAAACCAAAACACTCTATGATTCTCTGATTCAATAAAAGAAAAGAAAGCAGCAGTGCTGCCAGATTCACATCTCTAAGAACTATTCCAGCCTGCTGGGCTGTGGTTGAGGTAGACCTTCCTCAAACAAGTAGCCCCTCTTCTTGCTCACAACAGAATGACGTTAGAGGGTGAGGACCTTCCAGTTTATATGAAATTTTAGCATGGCTATTCAGAATAAAACCCATCCTTGCCATGTAATGATCACCCAGAGCTCAGCTGCTACGCACTGTAAATAAACTCCTTTTCATGTCCAGTTCCATTCTAGGAGACCTTCCCTCACACTCAGATGTGAAGTAATTTCAAAGCTACCTCAAAAGGATAATAGAAGAGCATGCGTGACTGGTCTTGGGAATAAAAATCAAGGTGGGAAAAGCCTAGTGACAATGTTTTACCGGAAGTGCTGGTAGGATTTCACAGGGACACGTCAAAAATGCTTTCTACAGGAACTGAGAGGTTTTCATAAATCGCTGCAATGCAGTCACCTGGGATTAGATTAGAAATCTAATTTAAGTGTCATTGGGAAAGATACCAGAATGGAGACCTGACGCCACTCCTGGAAGTCACTCGAGAGTTTCTCCATCAGTGCACAACGCCAAGCTCTGAGCTGCAAAAACCAACAGTAGCCCTTTTCCATGGACGGCCACCTCCCACACCTGAAGGGAACTGTAAAGTTCCTTGCAGCAGTTCCTGTACTGCTTGTCATGACTTAGCCAGCTGGCAAACACATTACAAAACATACTAAGCAATGACTGCAACAGCACAGACAAGTCAATCAAAAGCCAATCTCCAGCTACAGAACATTCAAGGATCACAAGGATCATTATAATTCAAAATAAATTAAAAAAGTTTTCCCAGTTCACAGCTACATGTAACTACTTTGTTTCATAGAATTATAGAATGGTTTGGGTTGGAGGGACCTTAAAGATCACCTAGTTCCAACCCCCCTGCCATGGGAAGGGACACCTCCCACCAGATCAGGTTGCTTAAAGCCCCATCCAGCCTGGCCTTGAACATCTCCAGGGATGGGGCAGCCACAGCTTCTCTGGGCAACCTCTTCCAGCGTCTCACCACCCTCACAGGAAAGTTCTGATATCTAATCTAAATCTCCCCCTCTTTCAGTTGAAAATCGTTACCCCTCATCTTGCATCACACCACCATTTCTGGGTAATTCTGGTATGTAAGAGAAGCAGAAACAGGTACACTGTTGTTGGTTTTTTTTTTTAAATGTAAGAAAAGTGGCAAAAAAAGCACTTAAATCTCTTGTGTATCACCATGCCTAACCACAAGAATAGCAAACACTCAACACAAGTCTAAACATCCTTCTCAGGTCTATCAGTTCTAACTGCTTAGTCGGTTCCTCCAGAAGAGACTCAGAAAAGAGTCCCATCTCAGATGTCCAGCATCTTTTGGTTCACGGGGTGGATTTCCTATCTCAGGAGGTGACAGACCATGCCAGGTCTAAGTAACACGCGTCTGGTAGCACATGCTTCTGTGGATCTTTGGACTCCAGGCTGGAGACTGAGAAGATGGGATGGGGTGTACCCATGCTCATGCGCCATTTTCTGACAAGCAGGGGATGGTCAGAAAAAACCTCAAGAGGACACAATCTGCTATCAAAGACAGCAGAAGCATTTTTACTAACTGGAATGAGAACAGGGTTAAACCCCAAGAACCACAAAATGGTCCTCTATCTTGTACTGAACACCTTTAACAGAAGAAAGCTCCCTTTTCCTAAAAGAAATAAGGAAAAGCTTGATCAAATCAATATTAACTCCTTGATGTTTTTATTCTCTTCCTTCCTGGCTACCACAGTGCCTTGTAAGACACATCACTTGTGTGCAAAGTGTGATGTGAGACGTGATTGCATCTTCTTGAAACAAAACAGTTACATGTAGCTGTGGACTGGAAAAAGTTTGTTGGGTTTTTTTTTTTTTAATGTTAGAACACGCTGGTTGCAAGCCTGTGATGCCTAACTCCCATTCAACTTCCTCAGCCAATTCTGCTTCATCCTCCACAAACCACACTCCTCCTCATCATCACCATAGTGACTGCATGACTTACCCTCCCAAGAGCCAAGGGACGGTTGCAGAAGAACCTCACATAAACTGTTTATTGACATTAGCTGACCTTTTACTTTACAGAAGGTTTGGGCTTTTTTTTCTTTTCATTAAAAAAAAAAATGCCAACAAACCCTCAGCATAGTCCTCTGGCCTGGAAGAGACAGGAAAACAAATCTATTTTTATTTAGAGTCCTTCTGCAGGTCACTAAGTTAATGGAATATTACTGCATCTACTGAAGCAATTTTTGACTGTGTTTAGGAAACACATTATTAGGAAGGCACAAACATTCCACAAAAGCACTCTGGTCATGGCAGCACTGCAGAGGGTTCTGGCAAGGAATTTAACATCTCAAACCCCTCCTTCTCCCCTCCCCCTTTAGCAGAGGCAGAGATTTATAATATGCCACTGAGCAGCAGAAATGCTATTACGTGTAGCTGTCCCCCTTCTGTAAAATCAACAGCCTGGGGGTATTCTTATGATTAAGCATCTCTCTGGAAGAAAAAAAAAAAAAAAAAGAAAAAAAAAAAGCCTGAATGCTTTGGCATACAGATCACATATCAAAATATTAAACTGGTCACGGTCAGAGAGATTTAAGCCTGGTCCTCTGTTACTGTTTGCAGTGTCCAAGGGAAGCGGTGGATGAAATGCCACAGAGAATACATGATGCAAAAGTACACTTTAAAAACTCTTGCCACTAATCTCAGCAGAGAATAAGAAGATGTAGGGAAGCTAACAGAAATACTATATTTAGCATATTCACTGAACAATATAATACACTTTTTTTTTAATTTTAGTTTTGGTTCAAAGTCAGATACAGGGTTTTTATATCTGCATTTAAAACCACCTCCTGCTTTAGTGCCCAACAAACAACTCCTGGAGACTCACCCACCACATAAGATTCTCAGAGGACTTCTCAACACGTCAAGTACTGCCCAACAGCTATTAGTAATGTTTTCTGACAGATCAGCCCTCTCCTCAACTGCGGCACATTCCCCTTCTCCCTGCTCTACAGACTTATTAAGAATTCACAAGTGAATCCTTCTTTGCCTATTTGTATAGAGGTATTTTTAATAGCAACTGAAGGCAGTCATGCCAGAAAGCATAATTCATAATGCAGTCACCCAAAAAAGCCTCGTTTGGGTTCCTCTCCAAAAGCTTTTTAAGAGAGACGTGTGGGCAGCCTGGCTTTCTGAAGCAAAAGACTTCTGCTTGTATTTACATCAAACAAAAACGTAAGAAAAGGAGTGGTGGACTAGAGAAATCTTGTTTATCAAAACATGAAGTAAAACTGTCCATGACAGCACATCTCTGTTCGTGTAACCAAGCGCATTTCACATTGGAGTTAACATTCACACACAGATTAACTTAAAAGTTCACATTAATTTGCTATTTTGAGATCTGGATTTGAGCAGACTTATCAACAAGCTTATAAATCCCAATAATTTTTAAAGTGACGGAAAATAACATCCATTATATTTGCAAAAGAAGATAGGGAGAAGGAGAAGAATCAAATCTGAGCACAAAACAAGGACCTCATACCTGCCTTTGGGCAGAAGTTCCCAGGGATTTACAACTCTGACATCAGTTAAATATAATTTCCAGCCACACTCCCTGTTGTACAAAGTCTTCTGCTCTTACATATAGTCAAGAATCTTTTCTCATAATTTTCTTACTGCAGGTGTGGCCTCAGTGCTCTAGACCAGGAAATTCAATGTTTTGTCTTCAGCTACCTCTTTTTCTTCTTCTCTTACAGGCATAGGAGAGTCTCAGCCTCCAGACTGGGAAAAGTAAGTTAGCAGCAAAGTGAATAGTTCATATTTAAGAGCTTCAGGCTGCCAAACTTGTGTTCCCTCCTCCCCAGACAGTCATTAGCCTCTCCCAACATAAGTCCTGTTTGGAAAAATCAGCTGGGGGAGGAGGAGGGGGAGTGGTGGTTTAGGGTGCTCCACCTCAGAGAAAGAACATCCCTATTGGGGAAGGTAAGCGTAGACTTTTGTAACTTAACTTTCACTAGACTCCCTTAAAATCCCTTAGTCAGCGTTTTCCCTAGCTCATTTCAGAAGTGCTCTTATTTGCCAGAAGCATCAGAACACCTTCATCTTTAAAACAAAACAAAACCTCCACTAAAAATCACTTCTTAAGTGAGTACTTATTTAACACCAGGAAGTGAAAACTTTCGATATTCTTTCTCACCTACAATATGCTTGAAAAAACATCCGCTCCAGTTGTTTTCCCACAGCCCCTGTGCCCCACTGGATGTTTGGCAGAGATTTCTGCAGCAGTGATTGCAAACACTGTGAACCTACGCACACAGTTTAACATCACCAGCTGAACCACTAGAAAATATGAGAAAGGCCCCAGGAATTCATTTCTCTTCAAGGATTAAATATCAAAAAAACCCAAAACAACCACCGCAAAAAAAAAACAAACCAAAACCCTTCTCACTCCCCCCAGTCTCCTCCCCAACAAGGCAAAAGTCATGAGAACTCGATCCTGCGGGATGCCTGTCACCCAAGCACCACTGATTTCCGCCAGCGGTTCCAAAGCTCTAGATACCCCACGCAAAGCCATCCCCTTTTCACCACTTGAACTTTAAAGTTAAAAAAAAAAAAGAAAAAAAAGAGAGAGAGAAGGAAATCAAAAGAAAATAAAAAGAAAAAAGAGAAAAAGAAAAAAAGAGAAAAAGAAAAAAAAAAAGAAGAAAGAAAATGAGAAAAAAGAGTAAGGGAAAAGAGAAAAAAAAAAGAAGAAAAAAAAAGAGCAAAAAGAGGAAAAAAAAAAAAAGAAGAGGGGGGGGGGGGAAAGAGAAAGAAAAGATTATCTTTTTAGTTAGTTTGTTGGTTAATCCTGTTCTTAAACCAAAACAAAGCAGCCCCCTCCACCGGCCCGTTTCACGCCAGGACTTCTGTCTGCACCCCAACTACCGGGAAAATTCCACTTTGGACAGAGCCCCTCCCCGCCGCCCTCCAGCTCCGCGACCCGGGGATCTGCTCCACCGCTCCTGTCCCCCGGGCAGCACCTTCCCCACCCCCCGGGGAGGGGGGGACTCAGAACCCACCGACCTCCACCCCGAGCCCTCTCCTTACCCGCCGGTCACCGCCTCGTCGCCGCCATGGGGGACCGCCCGTCGACGGGAGAGGCGGCAGCAGCCACCGGCCGGGCGGGGGAGATGCGGGGGGAGCGGTGGCGAGGAGGAGCTTAGCCCTGCCCGCCCCCTCCCCCGCGGGAAATTTAATTTGATTTTATTTAATTTCCGCGCAGAAAGCGGGGAAGAAGAAAGAAATGGTGGCAGAGGACCCCACGCCCCGGTAGAGGTTGGGGGCTGACCTGCTGGAGAGCAGCTGCGTGGAGAAAGAGCCGGGAGGACTGGTGGACAACAGGATGACAATCAGCCAGCAACATGCCTTGGTGGACAAGAAGGTCAATGTGATCCTGGGGTGCATCAAGAAGAGTGTGGCCAACAGGCTGAGGGAGGGTTATCCTACCCCTCTGCCTTGGTGAGGCCACCTCTGGAGTCCTGTGTCCAGTTCTGGGCTCCCCAGTTCAAAGACAGGGAACTGCTGGAGAGGGTGCAGCAGAGGGCTACAAAGATCACTAGGGGGCTAAAACATCTTTGTTAGGAGGAAAGGCTGAGGGGCTTGGGTTTTTTATCCTGGAGAAGTCTACAGGAGGATCTTATCAATGCCTATAAATAACTTAAGGATGGGTGTCAGGAAGATGGGGACATCTTCAGTGGTGCCCAGTGACAGGACAAGAGGTAACAGGCACAAAGTTGAGCATAGGATGTTCCATCTAAACACGAGGAGGAACTTATTTACTGTGAAGGTGGCAGAGTCCTGAAAGGCTGCCCAGAGGGGGCATGGAGTTTCCACAGAGGATAAATTCCTGTACAACCTGCTTCGCAGGACATTGGACTAGATGATCTCCAGAGATCCCTTCCAACCCCCTATCATTTTCCAATTCTGTGAAAGTTTCTTACTCATAAATACAGGCAAGGCAACGTTGCACATGCAGTTAGTCGTAGCTGTCTACAGTGTATATCAATAGGCCTGTCCTGAAGTCATGGAACTCATCCTCCAACCAGCCAAGAGGACCACAAATTAAGATGGGGAAGAGCAGGGACAGACAACATCTTTGAGCTCAAAAGGCCAACTCTTCCTGGAGTTGTCAATTCAAAAGCTTCAAGTTGTTCCTTCCTAAGCTGACTCCCTCTGGAGGAGCCTCACACCTCTAATGCAGACAAGGACTCCAGGATCACTGTCTCCAGTTGTGCCCCCTTCCTAGATGTCTCTCTGGTAGCACTATGCTGGCTGGAACATCTGGCTAGGGGTCCACAGCCATTTACCTTAGATATATAAACTTGCTGGTTTCTTAAAAGTTCTTAAACCAGGATGATTTTCTAAGTTGTGTAAGAACAGCCATTTCCTTCTCTGCCGTGTCAACCTTCCTGTCTCCAAAGAGGCAAACACTGTCAAAAAAAAGCCCAAGGACTTCTTGGTGTCCAAGTGTTCATGTCCCAGGAAAGCAACACCTCAAAGAAAAAAAAAAGTACTTATGCTTTAATGAGATTAATCAAGCCTTTGGGGTTTATGGGTAGAGGATCATCCAGGAAGATCTGTTACTCAATAGTAAGAGAAGATGAGCTGCAGTCAAAAAGGGATGAGGAAGGGCAAGCCACTGAAAGAGTGGGAGATTCAGAGGTGAACTACCACTATTTTACAGCGATGGGGACCTCTTAGGGAATATGCTTGAAGGAAGCAGGTTGGCAGCCTCTGGTGAGAGCAGAAGACACTACCACACATCAGTGGTGAGCCCAGGCTTAATTTCCAGGGTGGGGGAACCTGAGTAGATTGTTCTACAAGTTCTTACACCGTCAGAAAGTCCTGCCAAAGGAGGCAGGCT
>JAOTQQ010000023.1:10374266-10388384 GCA_026546715.1 Gallinago undulata
TCCAGGGTGGGGGAACCTGAGTAGATTGTTCTACAAGTTCTTACACCGTCAGAAAGTCCTGCCAAAGGAGGCAGGCTGTTCTGAAAATGGAGTGGAGGCAGGCTTCATTATGTTGCTGACTATATTTATGTTGATCTTAACATGATTTCCAGTATATTGCCTTTTCATAAAATGTTTATTGTTTATGACTATTTTGTTTGAAGTGAAACTTGTCAATTCGTATCTTACTAGAACCAAATAATTGGAGGCAGAAAAGCACTAATTTCTAAACTTAAACTCTGTGCTCTACTACTTTGCCTTTTATTTTAGCAAAAAATTTCTGCAGAAGTCCATCTAAAATAAGAACTCAAACCACAATGCACAACTCAGAGTCAAATTCTTCTCTCCCTGTCATATAATAAATTCATTTTTCACTTAGTATTCTTGCTATTAAAAAAATCTCAACAATTTTGTATAGTCACTGTTTAAAGTACTGTATATTCACTACATATAAATTGGTTATAGAAATTCAGCACACTCATGTTCTTTTAGTGAGAGGTTGAGTGCTTGTTGGCTTCAAACATTCTTGACCTCCTGGGCTAACTTGATAATCGAAGAGAAACTTGTCCTTGTCTACTTGTCTTTCAGTCTACTTGACTGAAAATAAACCCCATTTTCCAGAGGTCAAAAGGGACTTTTGAAAAATTGATCCCCCCTGCCCCCCATGAGAATATTTGCTGTGTCCAACATCACACATGCTATATCCAATTTGAAAGTCAATTAAGTAGAAGGCAATTAAGGGCTGCAGCACCAATTCCAGTTATTACAGCTGTTCCTTACACCAAAGGCTGCAGCTAATGAAACCATACTGAAGTTCTCAGTTCTGACTTCTTCAAGCTAATAACATCATTAAAATCTTTTTCCTGAATAAAGTATTCTGCATTTGCTATTTAAGCCCAAACTGAAGCTTTCTAAGCACTAGAGGAAGGAAACTTGAAGCTTTAGTGGGAGGGCAGAGAAGGATGAAGACTCCTTTTTTTAGTAGAAAGGGGTGTGTGTGTAGATTTAAGGTCCTCCCATACTCATTTCAGAAACAATGAGCTTTATACAGAGAAAGTTTGTAAGAAGCTACATTCCACTACAGATGAGCTTCCAGATCAACATATGAAAGAACCCATAATGCTTAAAGTGACCAGAAATTACCTGGACTCTTTAATTTTGTGGGTTTAACTTATCTCAGGACCAAGCTGTGTTATTTATGGGAGACCATAAACACAATTTTGACACCAGGCCCAGATTTAAAAGGCTACTGCTTTGGGTAAGACCTCAGCAGTTCACAAAGTTTTGGACATACAAGGTGAATTATGAGTTAAAGCAGTAAAACTAAAGTATTATTTCTGCCATTATCTTTATAATTTCACATATTAAATGTTCAAAACTAAAATTCTTACAGGGCTGTTAGCACAGTGGCTCACCCTGCAAATTAAGGCCAACATAAGCTTCTTATTTTGTGGCTCAAGTATGTAACCTTGGTATTGCAGCGATGCAAATATTTCTGTAAAAAGCCAATTGATTGTGAATTAGCATTGACATGTCTAAAGCTGCCTACACACACAGAGCAGAGGCAGACAATGGGAACTGCCCCCAGGCAAGTTTCCACGCGGTGGATTCCATAACCCCAATTAGGCCTTGTTCATTAAGGTCCCCAAAAGCTCCACTATGTCCCCCATCTGTAACTAAGACCAGCAGTTCTGCAGGAACCAGTATAGTTAAAGCAAGTTTTTAACTCTGTGATGAAAAGAAATAGCCAGGAATTAGGGCAAACATGGCCTCTCCTAAACAAACATGGTTTTAATTCATTGCTGAGTAATGCTGCAAGTAGTAATAGAAGCAGAAAAAGCAGAATAAGACAGAACAAGCATTCTTAATAGAGTGGCGTCCAGCCTTTGTGGGAAGAAGTAATCAGACCTCTGGTAGCAATTACAATTTTTTACTGCACTAAGCTTTATTTTTATTATGACCCCACTGTTGCTAAGATAGTGCTCTCAAATTACTGTACATACATACAGCATTGAAGAACAACAGGTTTGCCCACTTTACAAGGCCAGATGTTTCTCCAAAGTTGAGCATGTTGTTCGATTTATATATATTAAAAAAAAACCTTTCACATTGCTCAACCAAGCCAGTAAATAACTTCCCCGTCTCACAATAGGTGATATGTGGATATAAAAAAAAAAGTGTATTTCCTTTCCTGTTTGCAACTGATGCCTGGGCAGATCTGTTCTTTGGAGCTGCAGTGAGCACTGTTGAACAGTGACAGGCTCCTGCTGTGCCCAAAGTCAGCACCATGAAATCACGCTGGGCCACAGACCTTTCCCCACCAAAATTTCAACTCATCTGTCAGCGAGGGAAGGGAGAGCAGAAAGAGCAAGTTACAAGGACAAACGAGAAATGAAGCTGGCTTGGTAAAAAGGGAAAATACCCCATATTAATAGCCAGTGCACTTCAAAGTTGGGAAGCCGAAGTGTTTCAGCCCAATACTGAGGCATTATCAGAGCACTATCAGACATCAGAGCACTACCAGCTCACATCTAGTGTGAAGATGTTCAGCTGGTTAAGACTTAATCTGAAGGAATTAGCAAAAGACACAGCAAACACCACCACTTTTAAATCAGCACTTAAGGTGCTCAGTATTTACATCATAGATGTATATTTATATATGTAACAGTTTAAAATAATCACATTGTGTTAAAATAATCACATTGTGTAAACTGCAATGAGGTAACACCCTTGTGCAGTTTATGATTATGTCAGCCTAGGAATCTTGGTTTAGAAATTAATCTTCCAGGCAGGGAAACCTCTGATCTGTAAGAGCTTAAGACCTTTTAAAATAGCCAGTATATTTAGTGCTTCTTGGTACTTTCAAAACTCATGCAGTAGCTCTTAAGAGGGCAATCTTGAAGTTAAATTCACTCTCAGTTATAGTATAGTAAGTATTTATTTTCAACACACAGAGTAGCTACTGGGGATGTATGTTCACAAATCTAGGATAACTAAACACTTTGAAATCTTTGAAAGCATTAGTATAGGTTTAAACCAAAGTTCAGAAAGAATTTTTGAAGATCCAGTTATTAAAACCATTAATAAGAAATAGTGCTGTTACCTGAATTGGTCACTTATTCACAAGTAGGAGAGATTATTCATGAGGTGCCCAGCGTTATGTAGAAATGCATCAAGCTCTCTAAAAATGCTTTGAAAACTTGGGTTATGATGAGCTGTTTATTAAAAAAATTAATTAGCATTAGGATTTTTCTTTAACCGTGATTTTGTACTATATTGTTCTAAAGATTTTCCTAATTCACAAGATTGTCATTAGTTTCCTAATCAACCAACTAAAAGTTGAGTATTCACACTGTCAATTTTTGAAATTTAACTCCGGTATTAGCACAATTTATTTTCCCAAATTTTGTGCATTCCATCATTTTATGAAATGGTCTAGGCAGATAAAGTCATTCAAATTGAAACTTCTGGAAAATTTTGTCTCAAAGATGAATTCTTCACTGCAACATTGAAGACAATTTTCAGCTTTTTATTAGCATAGTATTATTCAGTAACAATTTAGATATTTAAGATAGTTTGAGATATTCAGAAATTGATTCAGAAACACTTGGCTAGGGGACAAGCACAAGCTCGTTAGGCCTTTCCACTTGTTCCAGTTTTAACGCCACTAAGTTAAATGTAACATACTATCCCCTTCACAGCATTATTACAACAGTATCCAAAATACCATATTTTTCCCCCCAAGATTCTATTTTTGTATATTGATAGTTTGCAATAATCTAAAACTTACTTGGCAACATCTCCTTGAAAAAGATTTCCTTGAAGGCAGCTCAAGTGATCAAAATTATCTCTTCCTGAGCATATTTACTGCTGATTAGCGAAAGGGATGCCCAAATACATTTCCAAATAGATACTGCAAGGAAAAAATGCTGATAAACAAATATTGAAATTGCACCTAAACACCTATACATTCTATAAATTCCAGTTTTGATGATGGGGGTATACTCTTGTAAAATAAAATTTTAGATAATAGATGCTTTAAGAGTGGCAGAGTCCTGGAAGAGGTTGCCCAGGGAGGTGGTGGAATCTCCATCTCTGGAGACATTCCAAACCCACCTGGACACGGTCCTTTGCAACCTGCTCTAGGTGACCTTGCTCTGGCAGGGCGATTGGACTAGATGATCTCCAGAGGTCCCTTCCAACCCCATGTGATTCTGTGATTTGACTTTTTTTAATGCAAATTTTTAAGTGCTCAATCTTCAAAACATTTTTACATAGGCCTTTCCAAAAAACGTTGTAAAGGCAAAACCTTTTTCTGAATGCAACCACCCATGAGAAGCAGCATCAGTAAGAAGTTCAACAATTTGATCCAGAGAATTAAAATAAGATAAGTTAGTACCTTCACTGCAAGATGAACATCAGAAAAGACACCGTCAAAAAAACTGGCAGAAAGCAATTAGCTTCCAAACCTAATTGAAACAGTTACAGCTGTATCTGCTGCAATAGAACAGTTAGAGAGAAAGTAAACCCTTCCCAACTACCATGTAGTTTTCAGTTTAACACAATGCTAATAAGAAACCACGAAGGCTCTCCCTGTCTCCTTCCCAGTTTCATGACCACATCCATTTTGTCTTTGAAAGGAAAACTGTACCAGGATAGTTCCCCAGCTGCAATCAGTATAAATACGACGCTTGTTTGCCTTTCAGCAGACAAGAAGGTGAGAAGTGCCAGCCTGGACTCTGTGTACACTGCGCAACCTGGGCATAACCAGAATCAAGAAAAAAAGTCAAGCTGGTTTCATGTAGCTGATTTTATTATTACATATTAACAATACATATCACAGCTGTTATCAAAGTAAACCCTTGTATGACAAATAAGTGCCATAATATAAGTTGTGGAACAGAAGATCAGCGTGAAGTGTGGAGCAGCACAGCATCTGATTAAAAAAAACACCAAAAAAATCAATGCTGTGAACTTTTGTATTGTTAGATTTCACTTAAAAAAAATACCTTAGGAGAAGCCTAAAGTTCACAAACTTCCCAAAACACAGGAAAAGCCACGTGCATTCCCCTAGTAAATCCATCATAATTTAACTCCATGAAGACCTTTTGCAAATTCAGTGTTTAAGTTGTCTATGTATTTCATATTCTTCTTTACTGGAAGGGAGCACAGTAAGCTGATCTAATCTACACACAATATTGCTTTACTCTTTTGGGGCAAATTACGATCACAATTTCCCCTAGCTTTAAACAGCTATTTCAACCAGTATATATACATATATGTGTAAACAAAATGCTTGAGTAAGGGCTTAAAGCAATTTCATAGAAGTATCCCAATTCAGCTATTTGTGCTCTTTACTTCAAAATCCAAAGTGCCAAATACAAGCAGCAAAAGTTTCCACAACTGCAACCTAAAAGATAAGTGATCCCATTTACTTGTGTGAATTTACAGAAATCATTTAAAGCTACAATTCCAATTATTTCAAAGGGCTGAGAACAGGAATAAGACATTCACAGTAACTGCATATCTTGCATGGCCAGAAGTCTCAAAATTAATTTTTAAACTGTTATTAACACATAAAGGAATGTACATGTTGACAATTTAACATAACTCAAAAACAGACAACTACTGCACTGATCCAAACTTGTTAATGCATAATCATATTTGAAAATATACAAAATATGAAGTTATTACATGAAATTAAGACCTAGTTTTAAAAAGTACACAGTAAAAACTGAAGGTAATTACTATATAAATTATCCACAGTGTATACTTCCTGGTTTAGAGCCAACATCAAGTTGTTTTATCTGTCACAAGTTCTAAATGTTTTAAAGCCATTTACAGCACCAAATCAGTTTTTAATAGACCCAATACCACCTCTGCTTCCTGTAACAAACAGGAATTGGACAATGAACATCTACCAACTGCATCCTGCACCGCAGCAGCAGCTTCTGAAGACAGTTGATGAGCTGCAAGCTATCGATTTTTGTTCTTTTTAGAATTTCCCTGCAACAAGAAACAAGGTAACAGAATATATAGCTCAGATAAGAAAAAATATATATATATATACAGGCAACATATAAAACTTGATGTCTGATAATTTATGCCTACAGCAAACAAAGAACAGTCAAACAGAAAATAAACACTTCATAGGTTCCTAATAATGGAAGCTTGTAACTGCTTGCTCTGAAAAATTCCTTTATCTTTACAGGCATAACAGTGGAAAGCACCAGGTATTTCTATTAAGCACAGAGTACCTTACCTCAGTTGAAACTTTTGGAAAAAAGACATTTGAGTTACATCCCAAGACACTCAATTGTATTAACACCACTAATATCGTAGAGAGCAATGAAGGCAAGTCAAATCATAATTCACCCTTAAGTGATATTTCAAGTATAAACCTTATACATTAATTGCATCAAATTAAATTCCCACCTTATCCTTTTGTTCAAAACCAAATTTAACTATGCTTTGGTCTATAAAGAATATTTCTAGTTTACACAAGAATTTGTTCTACAGCTTAACTCACATTTGACTTGCAAAAATTCCACAAAGCAAATGTGTAGTTTATATTAAACTTTTGTACAATCGTTACTTGCTGGCAATTCCCCTTCTTCCTATTTCCTTAGGGTAACTTTTTTTCATCTAACCAACAATTCTCTCCAAGTGATAACGGCTTTAAATGCATCATTCCGATTTCAACTGAATCACTATGTTCAGTAACATTTCAAAATCTGTGTCTACCATTGTGATATTCTGAATTACCTCCTTACAGGCAGAGTAACGCTTCAAGTCTTAGAGGTATGACAAGTGAAAAATTCCAGAAAACATTTATAAAAACATGAAGTGTTATGGTCAGTATGCAGCCAAGTGCTTCCCTTTAAAAACACAAGAGCTTACATACCAAAAAGTAGTTCTAAAGACTGCAATGGCAAGTCAAAGCACTCAGACATCTGAAGAAAAACAGTTCTGTACATGATGGGAAGAATCTATACTAAAAAAAAATAAGAGTTGCTGTCACGTGACCTTTAATCAAAACTGGGATTTTTATTTATAACCCTTCAGTGAAATCTGATTCCACACATTCCACAATTAAGGAGAATAATTAGTTTCCCAACCAGACTAGTGAAAGGTAATAGCCTTCACAAGATCCGTTTCTCCCTCAAACCATCAGAATAAAATATAGCATGGTTTAAGTACTGACAGCTTCAACAGCAGCCTTCTCTGTTTTTCATCATTAAGTCAAAAACTTGTTTCTCGTAAATGGATAGACTCCCTACTTGGAAAAAAAATTTAAACGTGCATTTTAAGTTCACAGACAAACTTAAGTGGCAAAGTTTTCATTCCTACGTATGAGTGACTGAAAAGCTAGAATACAGAAATAAAACAGAGAAAAAGAATAGCTGCCAAGAACAGAGTACACTGCAACCAAGAGACGAGTGCCGGAAGGACACTCGTACCAATAAGCTGTTCAGAAACACCCGGTATCACTAGATAGATTTGCAAATAGTTAATTTTCAGCAGATACAAACAACGAAAAAAGGTACAGAGGGTACACTTTGAAAGCCTACTTTAAGGCTGTGACATGAAGCGTTTCTCCTTTCCCATGTATGTTTTGCAAGCATTTTTTCTTCACTGAATTGTTCAGAACCAGGTTTGGATTTTTCTTTCCAACTGGCCAAGAAGAACAACTATGGCTCATGAATGGGTTTGTTAAAGGGTGATACTGCAGGAATGCCAAATGCAACCCACAGACCCCCAAATCACAGCCAGTGCCTAATGTCAATACCTGACAACTTACCTTACTGGTCATCTTTAGCGTATCAATTTCTTCCCTTTGTTTAGTTAATGTTTCATTCATGCTGCAGAGATGGTCACTCATCATACTTAACTGATCCTCATAACTTCTCTTTGTTGTTATCAATTCATCCTAAGTGGGGAAAAAAAAAACATCCAGAAGCCTTTGCTCAGTATTAGTGACAACTGACAAAGCAGCCAACTTCGATCTCCACTTAGTAAACTATACATTTTCACTGAATGTATGCAATTAAGCTAAACCATTGAAAACAAAAAAAAACCTACATCAGTTGCTGCAAGAAACTCAATAGCTATTTTTCTTTTACCTGAAGTGTCTTGCATGGTCTGTTCCCCTTTTTTTTTTTTTGCTTTGTTTCCTCTTTCCCCACACACACTTTTTATGGCACACAAAGCTGAAGGAATCCACCATCTATGATCCCTCTGGCATTTGACAGACATGGTAGGACAGTGTGGAATGCAGCCAAGGGATACAGACACTTCATGAAGGGAAGAAGTCACATTTGATGTGAAGGAGTGGTTTGAAGCCAATTAAGATGTCATAGGTAGGGATCAGAGGAGAACAGCAAGGATGATATGGGGAGCATTTGCTACAAGTAGACAGAAATCTCACAATTCCAGACCCTAATCCTCATAAGGGATTTTAACCACCCTGACATCTCCCGGAAGCGCAACAAGGTGGGACGCAAGCAATTCAAAAAGTTCCCTTGAGTGTGGTAAAGAACTTCTCTTGATACCAGTGGTCAATAGGCCTAAGAGAGGCTCTCTGCTGGAACTGTTACTCATGAATACAGAAAAGCTGGTCAGGGATGTGAAAGCCAACGGTAGCCTTGGCTACAGCAACCTTGAGTAAATAGAATTTAAGATTCTGAGCAAAGCAAGATGAATAGTAGAATTACAGCAACCCGAGATTTCAGAAGAATAGATATTGGCTTTTTTTCAAGGTCTGCTTGGCAAGATCCCAGGTAAAGCTGCCCTGGAAGTTAAAGGGGCTGAGGAAAGCTGCATGATCATGGACAAAGCTAAAAACAGTCCAATGTTTAAGCAGCTAAGCAATAGTGGCAGAAGGTCAAGAAGGCTGTAAAGGAAACCCCCAATTCAACAGCTTGACCTGAACTCTCTCTGCTCTGACCAGAGGAGAGGATCAGATTACCTCCAGAGGGCCCTTCCAATCTAAACAATTCTATGATGCAATATTATGTGGACTATAAAGAAAAAACAAAAATGATGCCCCTGCTATCTTTCCTTAGGGAGTTTGATATGCAATTGGAGGTGAACATCTCATGTGGATTTGGATATTGGTTGTGGAATTTATTAAAGGAACAAATCAAACAAGCACCTTGTGTTTGTGAACAATTCTTTTAAGTGTATATCATTGTATTCACTGTCTGTATGGAGCATTTTAGGTAATCATTATCTCAGGTGAGCAATAAAGATGGGAACTAAATATGAAGTTATTTTTGCTGAATATTAAGCTATCCACTTCCAAAAAAAAAAAAATCACCCTGACATTTCTAAGACTTTCAGTCCCAGACACTAGAAAGGGTTAAGAATATGATGCATTATCTAGGAAATTGCACTTTTAGCACTTTCCTAGTACATGCTCAATGGTTGTAATTTTTCTCCTCCAACCTCCATTTACACAGGACAACAAAATGCATCTATTACATTATATGACATTTTACTTGCCTGTAACCTACTGATGTTTTGACTAGCAAGTTTCAGCTCTTCCGTGAGTGATTCCCTGGACTTCTCTGCTAGAGATAGTCTTTTGGCAAGTGCTCGACACTGTCAATCAGAACAGGAGAGGGAGGTTAGAAGGGAGGAAAGTTAGTTCCAGAATATTGCCTTGCACCATCTTTAACTGATTATTTTGGATGTTTCCATCTTTATGTAATACTTTGATTTCAAGAAACTTAAGTCAGAGCATGTACACATTAAACTGTAGTGACATAGTTAACATTAAATTTCTCTATATTTTTACAGAATTACCATACTGCCAATCCTATAAGTATCATAATTTTCACATAATTACTAAGAAATCTTTCATAAGGAAAAAGCAACACAGTCAACTCACTTCATACATTGCCCAAATATCAAAGATGGTTCCTCCATACTATGTCATTTTACTAGTAAAAAAATATTTAAGAGGATTTGCACTGTCAACCTGGAGCTTTGGTATACTCCACATCACAAATCAAAATGGTCACTACTTTCAAGAAAAATTACCTCATGATTTGAGGTGAAAACATGAAGTCAGACACAATGAATCATTTTGTTAATTTTTGAAGTTAGGTATAACATATCTAAGAACCAATTTCTCAGACAAGAGCTCTTTCCATCACTCCGTGATGGACTCAAATTTATTTTTGTATGACATCAGCATCACTTCAAGACAAAGTCAAAAACTAGCTTGGTAACTACCAGATGTTTCAGCTTATATGAACAAACCTATATATAATATACATTGTACTACTTAATACACCCGAGACAAGGCTACTAAAGAATTTGTTAGAAAAGTACCTTTCTACAGTATCCATTTTTATGTACACTAGACCATAGCCAAAAAATATACCCCAGGAACAGATTTTCATGAAACATTGCATTCCATATAATTAAACTCATTGTCAAAACATTGGCCTGTGGGAAGTTCACAAAGGGATTTATTGTTTTCAGTACAGACACAGCCTGCGTGCTCACCTCAGCATGGAAGTGCACTGATTTGCTGTCAGCAAGCTGCAGATGAGATGTAAGTTCTGCTATCCTTGCCATATAGTGGTTTTTTATCAGGTCTTCACGAGACTCAACATCTGGAACCTGGCAAAGCAAAAATTTAAGCAGACATGTTTATGTTATATTCTCCTATATACTGACTTATCTCCTTCCCTCCTGAGGCCTGGCTGCTCTACCCAATAGCATTAAATTCCCCAATTACAATAAACAAATTACAAAAGATCACTCTGCAGTTTGTCACTGATGGTGACTTTTAGTGTCAGACTCCTTAAAGGACCAAGAGCTGACTGAAGATATAAGTTAGCGTGATTTAACATATCAAGTCTCTGATGAAGATGAAAATCCACTGCAGAAGTGGACTGCTTTCACCTACATAAAAACTTACTGGCTTTTCCCAGCAAAGAACTCCTTCACATAACCAAATTTAAGAAGCTCACAACAGTCAAAGCTATTTCTAATGATGCATGTTCCAGAGATTTCTTTAGCCATTTGCACTTAAATAAAACAATCAACCCACCTGCAATTTACCAGTTTACAATAAGTTACTGAGTAACCCACTAGATGCAGCTTTCCATCACTTGTCACTACTTTCAAGTTTAGCACTATGCAGTAGCTTTTAAAATTTTGAATCAGTTATTATCTGGCCCCCACCCCCTTTTTAATCATATTTTCAGAAGAAAAGGGCTAGTAAACTAAAAACATCAGTTCCCTGCAGCAACAGAAAAGGGAAAGCAATGAACCTTGCTCTGCTATGTTCCTTCTGGGGCAAGCAGTACATTATAGCAGTTCTAAACAAAACACAGTTAACATTTAGTGTGACAGCTGGTTCAAAGTTTCTTTGGTGTGAGCTCTGGTTTGGGATACCCTACAGTTAAGAACTGAACACCAGGCACTACAGTCAGTGACTTTTTTTGCAGCATGAACCACCCCCCCCAGGGTGAAGAATTGAGGCTTGGAATGCAGTGAGGGTTTCTGAAGTACAAACAGATGAGTGTTTTCGTCAGATTACAGAGGACAGACCTGGACCACAGCTCATGCTGCTCCAAACTGCTTACATGAGTAAAAGATAACAGTTCACTAAACAGAAGAAGTTAAGAAATACATGGATTTCGGAAGCTTGAAAAACATAGTATACAAACTACACGGGCAACTTATGGCAGTATTCTTTGTAATTAGACCTTTGGAATAAGTTTAACAGAATCAGAATTGAAGTATTTACCAGATTCACTTTGATAATGTTGAAAACAGATTACCTTTTCATTATCAGTGGTTATAGTCAACATTCCAATCTAGAACAAGGAAGAAAACATGCTTAAGTGAGAACTGTAAAAATAGATACAATAGCTGCAAGTCATTTTGGCTTCAGTCACAGAAGGATGTTAAGTAAAAAAAAAAATATATCTTGCAACAGTTAAAACTAACCCCAAATTTAAGTACTTCCACCTGTAACAAACACGGGTAGTAATATACGTTAGTGCCTTGAACCAAATTAAAGCTGACACCAACTCTCCAAATACATCCTTTGCCTTACAATGCACACAGGGAAAAAGCAGTAGAAGCAACAAGATGCAGCCAGCTTGTATGATGATGCAAGTGCTTGATTATGTGAAACGAATTCACAGATATCTTAATACATTGAAATATTACTTTTCATGTTGAAGAGCAAGGAAAACTCATCCTGGATTTCTTGAATATCTTCTGAATTCCTTTCTTTCCGGTTTGACAGTTCAGTGTTAAGCACTGACCAGACTCTAGCAGAAAGATGCATGCAAATAACTAGTTTCATGGAGTCAAGAGGTTTTTTTTCTGACCTCAACAGGATTAGAGATTTAGGTTTACAGAAATATTTATACAATAGGTTGACCTGTGAGTTACATTAAGCATCGTGGCTAGAAAAAGCCATTCTTCTCAAACTCTTAACAGATCAAATACAGGACCAAATACTTAAGATGCCACTTTACTTCAAAACTGTGGATTTCGAAATAATCCTGGACCAGAAAAGCAATGAGAAAAAAGAGGAAGAATTGTACGGAGGGTTGAGCTAAGTAGATTGTTTTTCTTATAGATGATATCTGAATTACATGGTATTAATGGAGAAGTGGTAATTCAGAGAAAAGGACAACCTGTTAAATACAAGCAATAAACAGGGAAGACATTTACCCAATAAAAAAGAGCATGTACAGAACACATGCCTGATCCAAATGCAATTGTTGAGCCCAAGTTGTATGTGCCGATGAAAGTTATGTAAAAATTAGTGTTCCAGACAGCACTGAACACTTGAATGGCTTCAAGTTAAAATTAAGTTATACTGCACAAACTTGTAGTGAGCCTTTCAACGCATTTAAAAATACTAATTACCTCCTTCCATTTGCTTTAACATACCTACAGAGGAAAAAAAACTACTGGAAACTCAGAGCCAACCCAAGATAGATACTACTTGCAAGGCTACCTGACTGCAAAGTCAGAAAAATCTAGCAGTTGAGCATCTATTATTATATTCCCCCCAAATTATACCAGTACGTAACTACAAAAACGTCTCCATGATGCTAAAGATACTAAAGTCTCAAATGCCAAGAAGTTCCAAACTCTACAGAAAGCACTAGCAAGCAGCTCTGCAAATACAAGAAGCCCAAGTGTGAATGCATTTCACAGTCAAAAAAGCTTTAATTATTAGCATTCCACAGATCAAACAGTACCACTACTGAAGAAAGGGGATTTTTCTCTCTTGAAGGAAAAAGGTCACTTACCAGACTAGTACTTTTAATAGGTTCCCTCGGACTCTTTTCTGTGGTTTCCTTCTTTTGTTCAGCTACATTTGGCAAAACAGAATGCTCTTGTACAGTTTCAGGTAGATGTCCACTAAGAGAGTTCTTCAGTTTTTGGTTTTCTTTCTCTAGCTTTATCTTAGCCAGCTGGGCTTCCAACATCCAGTGCTCTTTTTCTTGTTCAAGTTTCGCAATTTTCTCCAAACTCTGCTGGACCTTTAGGAGGGAAAGTTTACAGTCCAGGTTACTGAAAGCAAGGGGGGGAAAAGCGTCACACACAGATTGTTCGAAGACAGTATTATTTTTAACCATTACGTTAAGTGTGCTAATGAATAAAGCAGCAGATAAACACTACTGATTCCAGTTGTATGCTTAACTGTGGTCATGTGTCAAAAACAACTATGTTATTTAAATGGAATGAAAAGTGCATCACAAAGTTACAGCTCATAGAGCTGGCAACACCATATTAGGCGAAAATCAAAGCAGGGAAAAATTAGATGAAAACATGAAAGATACATGCCTGGCACTAGCATTATCTTGTTCTGTGTCCTTAGAAACACAAACAAGCTCTCCCCTCCCGGTTGCCCCACCTCAAAGACATGACATTAGTGCAGTCGACACGCTGGAGGGAAGGCTATCCAGAGGGACCTGGATAGGCTGGAGAGAGGGGCTCGTGCAAATTGCATGAGGTTTAACCAAGCCAAGTGCAGGGTCCTGCACCTGGGATGTGGCAATCCCAGGCACAAATACAGGTTGGGCAGAGAAT
>JAOTQQ010000023.1:10388484-10435183 GCA_026546715.1 Gallinago undulata
GGCAATCCCAGGCACAAATACAGGTTGGGCAGAGAATGGCTGGAAAGCAGCCCTGAGGAGAAGGACTTGGGAGTGTTGGTGGATGAGAAGCTTAAGATGAGCCAGCAATGTGCACTGGCAGCCCAGAGAGCCAACTGCATCCTGAGCTCCATCAAGGGAAGTGTGGCCAACAGGTCTCGGGAGGTGATTCTGCCCCTCTGCACTCGTGAGATCCCACTTGGAGCTCTGTGTCCAACTTTGGAGACCTCAACACAGGAGGGACACTGATCTGTTGGAATAGATCCAGTGGAGGGCCATGAAGATGATCAGAGGGATGGAGCACCTCTCTTATGAGGACAGGCTGAGAGAGACGGGGTTGTTAAGGCTCCAGGAGACCTTATAATGGCCTTTCAATATCTGAAGGGAGCCTACAGGAGAGCTGGAGGGGAACTATTTGCCAGGAAGTGTAGTGGCAGGACAAGGTGGTTTTAAATTGGAAGAGGGGAGATCTCAATTAGACACCAGAAAGAAATTCTTTGCTGTGAAGGTGGTGAGGCACTGGAACAGGTTGCCCAGGGAAGCTGTGGCTGCCCCATCCCTGGACGTGTTCAAGACCAGGCTGGATGGGGATTGGAGCAACCTGGTCTGGTGGGAGGTGTCGCTGCACATGGCAGGGGGATTGGAACTGGGTGATCTTTAAGGTCCCTTCCAACCCAAACTATTCTATGAACCCACTTGTCCAGATGAGAAAACTATGGAATAGCACACACTCCACACATTTCTATTGAAATTCATCTCATCCCTACTAGCACACTGTGAATATAGGCCACTACAAGAAAAATCACTGAAGTCTTTCTTCTGTTAAAGTTCAATGATGGCAACTCAAGCACATTCAGCTAATAAAGCTAATTGTGGCAGAGACCAACTTCAGGGCAGGTAAGACTGTGCTAGGGAGGGGCATCTGCAGCAAAAAAGGCCGACGGAAAGCTCTTTTGGGGGCTTTTTGACACCGGGAAAAGCCTTCTGCTTCTTCTGGGGGCTGTCAGTCAGTGGGGCAGTGCTGCTGAGTGGGCCTGGCAGAGCCAGCACCTCCCACAGCAAAATTAAATGAGCCAATTAAACAAGCCAAAGAATTTTCAGTACTAATCACTTACTCTCATTCATTGAGGAGATGGGCAAACTGTATAGGCATTTTAAATACCATTTAACCTCCCTCTGCCTCACCTTCCAGAAAAAAAAATTAAATATATATATATATACACACATACTGCAAGAATGATAAACTAATCTATTAGTAGACTTCAACTGAAAAGAAAAATAATTTTTCTTAAACAGTGCTAATAAATCCTTCATAGTCCATAAAAAGCATTCAAGACTGTACATAACATTAGAAATTAGTACTTTAGTATTCCTTATGCTTGTCTTTATTTTGCATTTGAATTATGAAAGATTGCCTGACTTCTTGCACTTATGAAATGGTGACATCTGAGGCATCATTCTGTCTCTTACAACTACACATATATTCTGCAGGTAAATAAGAACAAGTCTTGGACAACCCTGCCTGAAAATGTTAAGTTTTACTTTCAAATCCTACAAATACAGTATCTGCAGTCTAATTTTAAGCTGCAGTATGTGCATATATATATATGCACACACATATATATGGCCAACTATGCCATTATGTGGAGACTATTTTATGCTACTTTACATTTATAAGATATGCTATCACATGTCAGTAGAAGTTATACCAGAATACCTGTTGTGCAAGTCCTTCTCTACTTTCTGTGGAACTCAGAAGAACTCTGCGATTAGCCAAAGCCTCTTCATAAGGCACTGAATCCGCACAAGGCTACAAAAGGATAAAAGAAACCTCAACACATGATTCACAGTAGAACAGGATATCTACTCTACAGTTGCTTTCTTACTGCACTCCTTACTTTAGTAAAGGGAAGAAAAATATCTTCCAAGTGTTTACCAGCCAGTAGAAAAAATTATTTAAGCTCACAAAAAAATACTGCCCTAAAATGCAATGTGATTAAAAAGTGCTCAGAAAACTCCAGGTGTTGCCTCATGATCGAATGCATCTTAAGGTCCACTCTATAAACATTGCACTAAGTGATTTAATAACTCTTAAGTATACCACCATTAATTTTAACAGAGACAGAGAGACCTGGCAGTGTTTCACCCTTGGGGTGAGCACATTTTCTCCTCCTTTTCAGCTGCTTTTTCCTTCCCATTGCTCTCTACTGTATAACAGCAAATTCAAGTATGAGATCATGATGCCATTCGCTCTGTATTCCTGGTGAATACAGGAGGAAATTTATATAAGCAGCTACCCTCTTCTCCTTGGAGTCTTGGCACAGAAATAATTAGTGGAAATGGGTAACAGCGGAATTGGCACATACCCTTAGTTGTGAGGGCAACTACACCCTGTAAATTTTTCAATAGCATTATTGCTCTAAGGGTTCCATTTCCTCAGCCAAAGATTCTCATTCAGAGGAAAATCTATTCCAAGTACTAAAAAACTGTAGTTTGTATACTCTTTGGCATAACCAACTATCAACTTCGTGCTTTCTCTGTGCAAGCACATTAGCTGAACAAACCTTCTTCAAAGACTTCATGTAAGCAACCGCCTTTTTCTTGTATTGCAGCATACACTCAGCTGAAAGAGGGCTGATGAACTCTGTCCCTGCTTTAGGGCCATAGCTCAATGAAGTAGTGAAGTGATCCAAGTTGTTGCTAAAGAACGAGGCAATCTAGACAAATCAAGAAAAGCCACTTTTCAAATTAAGCTGACCAGAAAGATTCAGAGAAGCAATTACTCTTTCAAGAGAAAGACAATCGTTTAGTAAAACTGGACTTTACAACAAGAAATTCAAACAAGGTACAGGCTCTTCCACATAGAAGTTAGACCTTAGTAATGCAAACCATCCTCTTCACAGTTTTTACTTTTATCATCCATTCAGTTGTTTTTATTGTGTTGCCTGAAAATACCTTAGAACAAACCTGATAATATAGATTGTTAATATCAGAGGCACATCTGTGTTTTCAAATCATTCAATCAAGGGTTTTTTTGAAGGAAAAAAATACCTGCATGAGTTAGGGCATTATATTGAAGCCAGAATATTCATTACCTTGCCCACTGCATTTGTTAAAGCCACAACAGAGGATAAAATACAGTCATTTGTAGTTATGAGTTTCTGTGTGGCAGTTGGAACATCTTGTTCTAAAGTAGCTTTTTGACTGTAGTGCTTGGAAAGGTCTAGAAAAAGAAAAGACAAATTTATGTCAAACTACAGTTTTTTGTCTATCTAAGCATCCATTTTCAAACTCAGCCTATGACCTCCAGCTTCAAACACTTTTTTCCTCTTTAAGCAAGATGTATAAAAGTTTATTCTGGATATGGAGTTGTCTGATATACTGCCTTCAACAACTTTGTGATCATAAGGAATAGACATTATGCCTGTTACACAAGGCAGAATAAAGGTGTATATTTAAGTGTACTCTAAATCCCAAAAGTCATAGCAATATATCCGATCCATATCAATTCATTCCACAACTATACTTTCAATTTGCGTGTTTGCATCAGGACACTAAAGGTAGAATTTTTGGTTGTATTCAATATCTGAGTCTTGGGCTCACATGACTTAGAACGGAAAAGTATTTGAGAACATAACAAATCCATGTCCTTCTGAGAAAAGGAAGGTAAGCCATTTTCAAGGAGGAAGTTCAGTTTCAAAAGGAAAACAGACTTCTTTGTAAGCTTTGGTTACATACTTGTGTTAAAAATAGATAATCAACCTAAAACCTGTAAGGAAAAATTCCACTTTGAAGGCAGGTACTAGGCCAACAGTACAGAAGTGGAGGAAAACATGTATATTTAATGGCATTCCATTATGCATGCTAGTTCTACTAGAGCAATGTAGTTCTATAACCACAGTAACACTGCTCAGGAAGATCTAGAGTGCCAGAATTAAATATCCCAGCAACTCAGAAGAACAAAGCTAAGAGAATGAAGGCATGAAAAAGATGCGTGTATGTCTAAAACAAGTAGTCAGCAGGTTTAGTCTCTCATCTTAGCTTCTAAAGGCAAAACAAAGCAGATTTATCACATATTGCACATGACATTGTTATAGAGAGAGTGCATGTGTGCCATGTTAAACAGAAAAAAGCAGAGTTCAAACATACTACTATTCCTGTACGCTCACCTTTTAAAATATCATGAAATCCATGAAGACTTGTAGCAATGTTTGTAAAGACAAAGTTGTAATTTGACCTAAGAAGTCCTTCTGGCTTTGTACCTAGAAGTACCATGCAGAAAGGAAAAAAAAAATTCAACCGTAATGGAAAAGAAGATGATTCTTCATCATCTGATTTCCACCCACTAGAAACATTCATGTGGGGTATGATGTTTAGAACTAAAGAATCAGAAAAAGATTCATTTACTTAAAATTTCCCTCTCCTTCGGCACACCAAATTTGCCAGAGTAGGCAGATAAAAGACTTCCAAGTTTCTTAAGTTTCATTCAGATTTTACAAATATCAACTCTTCAGGTCTCAAAAAGCAATTATGCATGCAGAATACTTTACATGTTCATGGTTGTAGGAAGGACCATCTGGGTCCTTCTAAAAGTGAAGACTGAAATAACCTGACACTATACAATAACCGTTTCCTCTTATTATTTACAGTATGCATTTGGATATAGTTTCCACACACACATAAACATAAAGGTTTTACTTGATTTTACTTAGTCATAACCATGAGTTGTACTTTAATAGAACAGGAAGAACTGGAAGGGATAATTAGTAGTAAAATACAGTTTATTAACAATTTCATAGGGCAAAACTCACTTGCCCCATAGTTTAGACTGTACCTAAGGAGTACCATTAACCTTGCTTTCCCCTACTGTAAGAGTGGGATTTTTGTGTGTGCGTGGTTTTTTGGTGTGGAGGGGTTTGGGACTGGTTTATTTCAGGATTTTGGCTTGTTTCTTTTTGAACTGGTCCAAAAGGGAAACTATACCTTCTAGTCACACTGTAACCAATGGAGCCAAAACTGGCACTTACTTGGTAACCCAAGAAGACTAACGTAGGTGTGTAGCTTCTCAAAGACCGCAGTCAACCTTTTCATGTCTCTGTGTAGCTCCATATTTCTAGCTCTTAAAGCAGCTGTGCAAAGAGAAGACTCACACTCTTCTTCCAAACTAGGAATATATGAATTATATTTTTTTTTTAAAAAAAGTGAGCCATTATCTTAAAAAAATGTGTTCATAAGTTTTGGAGTAGATAACTAGTGTTCTCTACATCCACAGTCCAAAGCAACAATGGACTAGGAATTTATTTTAGAAAGATTAATATATCAAAGTAACTTAATAATACATGAAAATTACTGTGTGCACATACTATCCCCGCTCTTAAGAGCTTCCGACACAAGCCAGGAACAGTTTACACTCACAGCAACTAATTGATTGCATAAGTTTAAAGACTTTTTCCTCTATGATATATAATTTACCTCTTATTTCCTAAGGAGCAGAACAGGTATAAAGAAGGCATAAACCAAGCTTTTTCTTCCTCCTTAAATTAAGGCCTCCATTTAAGGGGTCCCTTGCATTAATATATCACCTCTCATCAACCCACACATGAACAAAGATTTTCACTGCAGAAGGGATATGGATCTGGCCAAGTTCTGCTACATTGCTGTATTTACTAAATAAGTAATCTTCAGACAGGCTCAAGAAGTTAGCAGTTTTAATATACCTAAATAGCATCAATCCTATTGAATAACATTAAAAAACACTAAAAATCTGTGCAGTTTTCATTAAAGTCTCATCTGTGAAGGAAGAAAAAAGGCCCTAAAAATTTATGTTTTTAGCTCTAATGCCTGGCTGAAAAAAACATGCATAACCTAAAGACTCAGAAGCCAGCAGGCAAAAAAAAAGAATCCAGCTTTTTAAGCCGAATGCTTTAAGGATTGACTTAATATTTGAATTGTAGATGCTGACAATGCTGCAAGCCAGACACTTAGTGCCTCTTTAATTGATCTATCAAATCAAAAATACCTTTTTAGCTGATAAGGAAGAATCTTTCTTAAAAAGCATAAGTAGGAAGCTAAATTTTCTGAGAAGGCCTTCAATTTCACAGCTGTTTCCTGGAAGGAAAAAGAACATTTAAGTATTTTTGTTCTGTAAAAGTCTTTTCCAATAATGAAAATAAGAAATCTTACCAGGACTGTCACAGTATCTTCTGTAATACTCTCAAACAAGTGAAGCATTCCTTCCTCCAGAGGGCGAATGTACGAAGCATTTTCATGAAGATACTGTGAAAACTGAGCACGGAGAGATTTTAAAATGGTGCTTGCTAAAGGCTCTTGCAAACTGTTTCAAGTTAACAACTTAGCGGTCCACTTTAGCAAAGCATCCATCATCTTAAATGATCCCCAGGATGTTAATAATAAGATATAATAGTCAAGCGATATGCAGCAACCTCTTCTGCAGGACACATCTTGAGGGAAAGTGAGAAATAGTGAAGGTTACAATAGAAGCCTGGGCAAAACCCTGTCTCAGGCTTTGCCACAGCACCCCATCTCATTTTAACTGCCATGCACAGCACATCAAACCCCTGCCTTTCAAGTTTAAACATTCTTGCATTCCTTCTCAACTCCAAATTCAGGCTAGACCCATGCACCATTAAGCCACCAGAATAAACTACCCTACCTTCCTCCCAGCTGCTGTTTGCCTCTCAGCCTGTGCATCAGCACAAGCCATGCTGTGCCAAGTATTGAAGAAGTAAACCCAGTTAAAACCGACAGCAAGAGAACCATTTTCACCTTTTTCCGTAGCCAGTCCAGATTTCAACATGGGTCAAAGCACGCTTACGCCAATGCATAGGATGGAGCAGTAACTAATCAAAGGGAGAATTCTTACTTTCAAGAACTATGACAGGTTTGAGCAATTATGAAACTTTGTCCTCACAGAACTGCCTGACTTTGCTAAAAATTGCTTAAATAATTTCTATTCTAATTTCACATTCAAAAAAGTGTACCTGAGAATAAAGCCGTTTACTCTTACACACAATCAAATCATAACAATACCATCAGCTTTTAATTTTGATACCACAATAAGCTTTTTCCACAGATTGATGCAGTTATTCAAAAAGTTTTTATTTTATCCCACAGAAAGATACCTTCACCTTTGATTACTCATACCACAGTAGAGGCTAAAGATCACAGCCAAATAGGGTATGAGATTTTTTTAATTATTTCTTGTATCATTATAGTGCAGTAACACAGCATTTAAAAAGAAAAGAGAGATGCCAAGCTCTCATTCATGCATGCACAAATCTGGATGGAATTCGGGAAAAATTCCTAGATCTAAGCAGGAAGAAATAACACATGCAGAATGCTCCTGACTTGTGTTGCAAGAGTTAGGAGTGTTGCAAGTGTTACAAGACTGGAGTTATCTGACACAATGCTGAAGACCCAGCAGAACCCAGCAATCCAATACTTAAAGTAAAAAGGAATACTTGAACCTGGGTGGGAATTGTCCACATCTACTTTGAGTGTTTGGTGGGGAAAATAGCTTGAAAGCGCCAGACAAGACCTGGAGTTGGGGAAAGATAGATAAGTGCAAGTGTGCTAAACCACTACCTAACATTTGTCTCGTTCTCTCTACCACATTAAGGGGAGGTTCTTGAACTGCTCAGTGGAGGAGCCAACACCACACTGAGAACACTTGCCAAGCAAATTGATAAATCGATCAAAAAAAACCCAGGAGCAACAGGAGCTTCAGGGAGCAATAAAAGATGCTTCACCACTGGAAAGTCACAAAGTCACTGCAAAAACCCTGCAAGGTAGCATGCACTGAGGCAATTAGGTCATGAATACACCATGGGGAAGACTACAGGAGACAATTATGTAAACAAACAAAGCCTGAACTAGTGAATCAGAGTCAATTATCAGAAAAGGAGAATCAAATTACGGTTCTGATTAATTTGCAGATTTCAGCTGTGTGAAAGCACTTCTCTGCTGAAAAGCAACAAAGTAGTGTTAACTAGGACATTAAGATAAAAATGCATGAAAAGTGATGACTGAGAAACCCGATTTTATTCCCGTAATACTGCAGTATTGTCTGTCGCCACACTGGGCCGACAAGAAAAAAGGAGAGACAGTTTCTGCCCTAAAGAATTCAGGATATGACAAAGCTGTGTAGTTTTCACAAGAAGGATATGCAATTTTGAGCACCTTTGGTGGCAGAAGTAAGAAAATGTTGTTCTCAAACTAAGATCTACCTGAACCTCTGTAAAAGCACACTCTTGATTCAAATAGTTGAAACAGCCAAGAAGGTAAGTTGTGTGATGTCTCTAGTAGATAAACAACTTCACAAGCATATTTGTTGCCTGGAAAGAGATTAAGGAGGTCTTCCCAAGAACAGAAAAGTTGTGTGATAGTTAACATTGCCACTACATGCATTGCAGCCCTTTGATGAACGTAAATCATGTCCACCTCAGTAGCTTAAGTCTGAGCCCTATAAACTACTAATTATAGTCTAAGAATATAGTGTCACCCAGCAACTTAAATTCATATAGGACCACTTGTACTATGAAGTCAACAACTCAGATGTTAAAGCAATTTTATTCCAAAGCATAAAGACATGCATCCCCACACAAGTCCTTTTCCATGCTTCAGGGCATGGAAAGCCAAAAGATGCAGCCTAACAGCTCTGAATAATACTCTCAGAAGAGCCTTCCCACAGAGTTGCACAGAAAGAAATAGGTCAGGTTAATGTGCTTTACAGACTTGAAGCTTCAGACCACTTACAGGAAAGGTCTTTACACAAGTAGCCTAAAATCAGATTATAAAGTTGGTTTTTGACAAGGGAAGAGTGTCCCAATTCTCTTGTTCATAAGCCTATCCAGTTTATTTCACATTACAGTTAAATGCTTGAAATGCAAGACCTTCTGTCTCAAAGTGTCCCATGGCCCAGCAGATTAACTAAGACAAGCACCTGTTCAGCAGCGCAGTATTTGTGTATTTTAAATGCATTTTAATTTAGCACTTATAAAGCAAAGCCTTAATTTGACTATTGTATTGCTTTTGTAGCAGAGGCACAGGGCAAGAGGATTCTCTGCAGCTACACCTTCACCCACTTTCACCCAGTAAAAGAGACTTCTCATGCAGGAGAGGCTGCGTCTCAGGAACACACTCACAGCACTGCAGTAAAGGTGGCAGAAGTTTGCATGACTAAGATTATTCACTCAAAATCTAGATAACTGAACACATTCGCAGCTGACATCTGTAAGCCTTACCTTCTGATTTAGCGGGGATATAGTATCTGTTGCAGAATCAATGGGAAAGATCTGCACCTTCTGCTCGGTGTATGTATGGAAGTTCAAAAGAGCTGTTACAAGTTCTTGAATGAAAGCCAGTGCCTGGCCAGCAAGGTCTCGCAATTTCAGCTGTAAAGACAATTATAAAATGGTTGTGTTTGACATGTACCTATTTAAATATTAAAAAAACCCTACGGCTGGATACAAAACATTGCTATCAATGATTTCTCTCTTGTTACTAGTTCAGCCTATAATACATAGCAGCATCACCTTAACTCAATTTTTACAGTTTATTCATAAACTGCAATGCAGCACAGGTGGCCACATTTTTCTATGGTGACAAAATATGTTTTTATTTCATACAACAGAGGATGCTTTGCTTCTGGCTTCATTCCTCAAGTTACAGGCCACAGAACACTTAGAGGTTAGTACAATTACAGAAACGTTTGAAATTAAGATTTCTAAACACCAATAGACTAATTCCTGACAACAGCTCTGTTCTTTCAGTGTGATGATAGAAGTTTGTAACAGCTGGTTGTAAGAAAACCTATCTTTAATTAGTAAAAAAAAAAATAAATGAGGTTTCTCCTCCCAACATAAGATGATGTCTGCTTCTCTAACTAGTAACACTCAATTTTTAGTTTCCCATCTGGACGGAACTGAGCTGCTGCTTATAAATAAGGCTGTTCTGTGGCTTCAGTGAAGTAGGGACCTATCCAAGAAATTAATCCAAAATGGACCATTCAGAAAAAGCAAAGGCAACAGAGAAAACCACCCTGTTGCGATTTATGGAGGAGAGAATAAGGTTAAAGTAACATTTCAGCCAAGAATGACTTATCCTGCAGAGATATGTTCCTGATGCTTCAATAAAGTATTAAATCAAATAAATCTTGATTATGGATCATGGATGGTGGCAAGTAATTAATGCAGTCATCATATTCAATTTGTGTATGTTAATTAGCTATGCAAGGATGAAGAACAGACAATATTACTGTTTTGCTGTCCTTTACACTGCAGCCTGTGCTCTTACACTAGTATTTTGCCTCCGCTGGCAAAGCCAGTAATAAAAAGCTGTCCTGGAACATTTTCAGGTCTGCAGACCTTGAGCCATGAGGCTGGCTGACATGGCGCCGGCAGAAAAAAGGGAGAAACTCTCCATGCAGTTATTCAAAGTTTTCTTAGTACTGAGCAACAGGCTGATTTAAGTCACAAAACAGGACAACAGATCACCTGTTCTCACAGCAGACATATTAGGAACAAGGGCTCTTTATAGGAATTTCTGAAGGAAGGAGAAATCAGCTATTTGAAATCTTTCGACAGTGGCATCTGAATACACTAAACTTGAAGGTTCATACCACAAGCAAAGAGAAAAAACACTAAGTGCTTTGAAGCCCATCCTCAGTGGCATTGAAACCAGAAAATATGGCTAGCGTCAGGGTACTGCTTTACTACTGTAAAAAGCCTTATTACATGAAGCTATTCACAGAAAAACTAATGCTCATTTTTGAACACTGAATAAACCACATTCTCAAGGAAATTGATGAAATTAGAGTAGTGAACATAAAACTTTTTCTTTTTTAAAATAATGTTTAAATAAACAAGGGTGATTTGGCTGCCACTAAGGTGTTTTGGCAAGAAGTAGCCCATAAAAAAAAATAAATTTAAGTGAACCACATAGAGTTCACAAGAATACATTCCTTCAAAGAACTGACAAGTAATATTAACTAATATGATGCTCTAGCATACACACTCATGTAAATGCAAACATTCTTCGGGGCTCAAGTGATGCAACTGAAGAAGCTCAGTTTGAGAAGAAAGGAATTTCAGATACCAAAACTACCTTTTTTTTTTCCCCAAACAGCTTAAGAACTCTAAACTAATGTAATTTCAATCAACTTTGAGAAGTTCTAGCTTACTGCAGGTTGGCATAGTAAAAAAATATTTCTTACAACTGTAATAGGAAATAAACATTAAACCTTTTTGACATTCTTTTTAGAAAGGTACATCTGAGTGAATACCTACAGTGGTCATCAGTCAGAAGTCAATGGATTAGCTCTAGTGAAGCGAGGTGAGCAGACAACTTGACTCCTTGTCACAAGACCAGTACAGACTACCTTTGAAAAGCACAGAGGCTCTGTTGACAGAAATTTCCTTGGAATATCGTAAGACAGGCTATCTTCTGCCATCTCCGGTCACTAAAAATGACTGGGTTTATTCACTATCTGTGGAGAAAGTTGCATCTTTACATATGAAGCCACAAGAAGTGCTCACCTGGTATCTTCTGTTGTGTAGTGGTACATTCAGAGCATTGTATCGATTAGACCCTACAGGACAAAAAGTTGAGTTATATGCACTTAAAGCACATGTTGTTATTTTAAGAGACACCGATTGGTAAATAGTAATTAATTCTTTTAAAATATAATATTTCATTGCAGTAATATTGCAGTTGATGTAAGTAATGTTAACTAAAAAGATACAGACAATTGGCTTTAATGAAGGAGGCCTAAACATCCTCACTTCAGAAGTGTGGTGAGGTGGAGAGAAAGCACTTTCATACTTGCCTCAGATGGTTAAGTTTGATTTACAATCAGAACACCCTGAATTTGATAGGTAAGAGCAGAATTCTCTTGCCCAGAAGAACAGTATTCAACACTAACAAGAGTGAATTTTTATTTTTTTTAAAAAAAGCCTTAAAGAATTCAAGATGATCTTCAAATTTCAATTACATTCCAGGGACTGGCTTGTTTTTTTAAAAAAACCTCCTGTATGTACTGGATTTGTTGATAACGTAGAATAAGATGTACTTTCCACATATTTCAGCATTCTGTCCCAGTTACAGAGCAACTAGAATGATTATTCACTTACAGGCAGGCATGACTTTTTAAGAGGTAGAGGGATATTTGTACCTAGAGAGCAGCTTGCAAAATCTGTAAGATTTAAAAGGGATCATACTCATCCTCAATTAAAATGCAGTAATAACCATTTTAGTTTAAAATTTGTACACAATGGAAGTTTACAGCTTCTTATTCCTTTTGTATCATTCACATTTGGCAAATAACACACAGGAAGAGGTAGTTGTACTCACTACAAAAACCACTGTCCAGAATTACCAAATCCTACTCATAAGGAAATCACTCAGAAAACTTTGTTATCTTTCTACTCTTGAAATAATGCTCAGCAGTCAACAAGTAAATGAATTGCTATTGAAACTGAAGCCAGCTGCTAGTTATACTTAAAACCAACTGCATAGCCTATAGCAAGACAGTTTTAATCCACAGCAGACATTTCCTGAGTTTCTCTCATTCTTCTGTCACTAAAGATCTGTCCGCTATTTGCAGTGTTTTCTACACGAACAAGAACATTATCCCATGGCAGCTGAGTGAGCAGATAAACAACTTATTTGTATAAAAGTTCTTACTACAATGATAGGCAGATGAAGGCTATCATTAGCTATGGGTCAAGGCCAGGCTGGATGGGGCTTTGAGCACCCTTGTCTAGTGGGAGATGATCCTGCCCATGGCAGGGGAGGGGTTGGAACTCTATCTTCCAACCCAAACCATTTACCACCTGTAAAAAAAAAAAAAAAAGCATCTGCTAAAGGAGCCAGAGAAGCAGAAATAGGCAGCAGATGCCAGGCAAAGTGATCTTTGTGAGAGAAAATAAATGAAAAGGGTATCAGATCAGTGCACCAACACCTAAGCACTCTGATCTACTTAAAGATGTCTCTGCTTACTGCAGGGGCATTGGAGTAGATGACCTTTAAAAGGTCCCTTCCAACCCAACACATTCTATGATTCTATAACATGCTGTATGAGAGTCAACATTTTCTAAAGAGAAGATGATCTGATGTTTCTAAGCCAAGCTTCACTGGATTATCAACCCAGTGGAGAATTTAGAAGGCTCATCCCCACAGCACTCTGCCAGATAAGCTTTCAGAGAAATGAAGGCTATTTAAAATGTTGTCATCAAGTTTTAAACTGAATAAAAAAAAATGCAAAAGCTACCAAAAAAGCCTACCAGAAATTCAACAACCTGTTTTCCTTTCTCTGTTCCTTCTCCACTTTCAGCTTTTTCACTACTCTAGGTCCTTGCAGTCTCACTGCCAGACGAGTACAGACTGCTGCCTGCCCAAGCACAACCTTGAGTTAAAGCTATTTGCAAATAAGCACCCAGTGCACAGCACTGATTTAGCACATACTAACTGATCCTTGTACCAAAACAACATAAAAAGGCTGAGCTCTTCTCCCTTCAGGGTATCCTCTGCACTTCAATTCATCTAGTAGTAGTTGGAAAGGTAGCATTAAAATAGAAGGTTGTTTCAAGTAGAAGTCCCCAAATTCAAAGTTTTTTTTATCCCCCTGAAAAGACGACCAACTCTGAGAGAAACCACAGATAGGAACTAGTCTGGGCATACTTTGATCAGACACAAGACATGCTGAAGGGCTACCCACTAATACTAAGCATGGACTATTATTCATGTAATGCTTCATTAAGTCAACTTCTCTGCAGCCACTACTTTATCCCCATTATAACTTACTGTAACCCTTGAACAGGCCCTGCCAAAAATAATACTCTTCAAGATGAGTAACTCCAAGAACAACTGTGGAGAAACCAGCAAGTTGACAGTATTCTTTCATCTTTTACAATATTTTGTCAACACTGAGCAAGACAAATGGCGGATTACTCAAAAGCCTTCAAGAGTTTTCATAAGTATATATATACTGATATATATTATATATATACATAGATTATCTTAAGATCATTAAACAATACTATAACAAGCTTTATGACTACTTACTACAATTACCTCCAACAAATACCTCAGACATCCAACATTTCTTACAACTAATACATATTAAGGAGTACTTCCTCAAGATGGATACCCAAAATTAAACAAGAAACCCAGATAATACGTACTTGTGTCATTAAAAGGTACTTTTTCATTGATTATGCATAGAGATTCTTCCAGTCTACTGCCCAAAGCTGATTGAAGATTCTTTAACTGTTGCTGGCTAAATAACAAAAAGACAAACGAAAAACCACACACACACTGTAAACCTTTAAAATATAATCTGTATTACCAACACCATAGCTTACCATAAGCATCCCTTGAGTGTACAGGTACTTGTCTCTTTCCAGAAGTTAGACAGAAACAAGACAGTAGGAATCATTTTTCCTCCTTTATGTTATACTTAATATATGACATTGCATTTTAATCCCCGACAAATGCAGTGAAGGATACAATACATTGTTGTAAATCCTAAATTCCACTCTTGAGAAGATCAATTTACTTCAGAGTTAATCTTTGTTATTTTCCAGTTATGCAATTATTGTATAAGTTATATGAAGGTATTACTTTCTACCAGAATTTGAATGGGAAAGCAAAAGGACCTTTAAATGTATTACTCCATATTCAATATGGTATTCCAATATGCAAGTAGTGAGTTGTTGATAGTTCTGTTAACTAAGATACATCACTATTAGAAATACCTCACAAGCTTTTCAAAGCCCCATATTTAAAACACTAACATGATATGGCCCATTTCCACAGCACTCAGCAATTATGTTTCTGGTGCGTTCTCAAGTGTTTTTTCCTCTATATCTGCTTCACTTGCATTTGATTGTGTATTTAGATGCAAATATCATAGTATAGATTCTTGAGATGAACTGTAACACATTACAGCATTATATATATGTCAACAGAGATTATTGTATATTGATTCAGACTAAATTCCACACCTTACCCAACTTAGGCCCCCAAATTCTTCATTGTTTTGCTTCCTGTTTGACATCTAGAACTCCTGCACATATAGTGGAGGGTGGGGGGAAGGTATCAAAGTGACAGTTTTTTCCTTTTTTACAGAACCATTTGATACATGGAAATTTATCAGAACTAGCAAGGAGAAAGAATCAAAAATAGACAAGCAAGACATGAAGAAAGTGGCCAACAAGTAGCTCATGCACATTAACAAATACTTTTCTTTAAGAGCAGCTCCAAAATTGCATAGAAACTGTGCAGCATGAACCACAGTAGCACCAGGCATGATAGAAAATAAGCTCAAAGACAAACTGCAGAAGTATGGATGTTTCCTTTTTGTACTATAAAGGAACGGCAAACAAGTAGTTTGACACATCTTGTTCTACAATCTGCCCTTTAATTTTTAAGGCATGTGGGCTGTCAAGCCTCATATCCCCTGGCTTACTGAATAAAGCTTGGGTGTCAGAGGCAAATGGATCCCTGTCCCTGAAATGGTACGGAAAACAGAAAAGCAGCTCTCTCAAAGACATCTTCTCTCTTGTGTTCATTAGATACTGATTGCAGTGTTTAAAATTAGTTTTAAAAAGTGTGAGGCTTTATTTTAAAAACCCTCCTTTCTCAAATGGTAGGGACAATTTCTTACAATGACATTAGTTACCCAGTCCTCATAGCACATGACAGACATGATCTGAACAGCAGCAGACTAAGACTGACTTTCGAATAACACTAAAAACCAAACAGCAGCAAAATGCAGCTTTCATTTGTCTTTTGCAAGTCATTCTTAGTGAAACACGAACCTGCATTAGAGGAGAGTTACTGAAATTCAAATATCTTTGCATCTATCAAAACAGTTAAAATACAAGCTTGAAGGTTACCGTTTGAAAAAAGGAACCTTCATCTGATCATTCACTATGCATTTTATCTATTAAAGATCTATAGTGCACATATATCTTTAAAAAAAACACTTTAATAGTGAATTTCAGAGAAGTGCCCCCTAATTTTATTTGTCCCACAATCCACTTCTCTCCACTTTCTACAACTTGTCTTCAAGCCAATGAAGGCATTGCAAAACTAACAATACAATCCTTCAACAAAAACTCTCCAATATTCTAGCTAAACGTGCTGTATCTGAAGCAAAAGTGGTTGTTCAAGAAGATTTTGGGTTGGAGGGGAATTTTTGAAACTCTTTTCAGTTGGTAGTCTCAGCATACCTTACCCAAAGCTTTATGTTTAGGAGTTTGTAAAAAATATATAAAAAAAATATCAGGTATCTTTGTTTCAGGCAAATTCAGTGGTTTCTTTACTTTTTACAGCATTCCATTACAAAATAAATTCTTCAAGCTTTCATCAACTTCACAGCTACTTAAAATAGCTTGTCAACAAAAGTGCTCTTACTGAAAGTTAGATCTGTGGAATTTTTTTTTGTCTAGTTACATAGCAAGCAGAAAGAAAAGTGGTCTGACCTGCACAGTCTTGACATTAACGTGCTGTTGCCCAGTATTTTGAGTTTTACTAAAGTCACAGTTTTTTAAAAAAAATTATGTTTAAACATATTATTCTCTAAAAATAACCCAATTAATCTTTTGTAGCAGTTATTTCTTTAAATCATTTTTTCATTATATTAAATAAAAATACTTACCATTCTTCGGTTCGAAGCCTACAGTCCTTAGCTTCTCTTTCTAGTGTCTGAGACTTGATCTTTATGCAAGAAGATAATCTCACAATGTAAATACTGACACAGCAAGACATTTCAAAAATTTTCAATCTTGCAATTAAGAGAAACTCCTTACTTCCAATTTGGCTTTATCATTTTGCAGTTTTTCTATGGTATCTGTGTATTTCCTTGTTAAGCCATCCACCACAGCTTGATGCTGGGCAGCATCGGTTTCCAAAACTTCAAGTCTAGTTCGCAGCTCTGCTTCTAAACGTTTGTGCTGCTCACCTGCTTCAAAGAACTGAAAGGAGAAAAACAGAGTTCATAGGAGCTTCATTTTACTATGGAATCTTATCCGGTGAGTTACACCAACTTAATTAGCTGGTCGAAGTTAATAAGAACTAGTTTTGTTACAATATTCACAGATAAAAGATTCAGGAACAAAGTACTTTTTGTGTATTAAAGTTTTGTAGTACCAAGCATTCCTTAAATATATTGGCAATTAATAGCAGACACCTAAAAAATTAAACTTGAGCCACAAGGTTTTTCCTCAAGATTTTTGTAAAGTAATTCCTGATTTAATTACGTCAACTTGCAGAAGGTATTTTAAGCTTTAAGGCAATTCTGAAACAGTTGGTGAACTAAAAAAAAAAGTTTCTACCCCATACCAACTATAAGGCTTTTTTTTGGTAGAGCAGCTAAGCGTCACCAAAAGTTAAAAAAACTAAATGAGAAAACATTTTATACGAGTTATTCCACATACTGTCTAAAGAGTCTGAAGTCAAAATACTTTTTCATTTGCCCAGCGAACATCTTTATAAACAAGGTGTCTGATCTAATCTACTGGTTTGCATACAGCTAAGCTTTTAAACCCAGTAGTTTTCAGATGGCATTTTATTTTCTCTAGCATTGCTCGTGTGACCAGTTTTCTGAACTAAAAAGAAAGGCTAAAAAGTTTCGCTCACAAGTATATGTAGCCGTTCATTCTCTTCTATCTTCTTCTGAAGATCTTCATTGAAGACACTTTTCTGCTCTTGACTCAACTGAGATGAGGATTCCGCGCTTTTCTTTTAGAAAGAAAATGCACTTGTTATCTCCAAGTCTCTGGGGGTATCCCAAAGCCCATCCCCAAGTATATGAAAACATTTCTCATCGCCAATTCCCAATATAGGCACTTGAGTGTCTATCTTACATTGACTAATATATCAAAAGGTACACATATTGCACACAGCATGAGCCTGAAGGATTGCAGCCTGACACAGATCATCTGAATCTTAATCTAAATAGTTTTAGATGTGATTTACATGATCTCCCAATGGCAAGTCTCTGAAGTAAGGGTGACATGGAATTTAGTAGGGGTATGTTCAATACAATGTATGCAGTCAGTGAGGCACTATAGGTTAAAATAAAGGGAACATATTTAAAACGTTGTACAAACACTTAAAAAATACACAAGCGTGCATTCTGACAGCTGAATGGGAAATTGGTGGCAATGGTTTGCAAAGCTACTCAAGCCAGGGCAAGGTCCTTCAAAATGTGTAAAGCAAAAAAATGCATGAGAGTTTAGGGAAAAAGTAGGGAAGATGATTATATTATTAATCGGTTGAACAGTTTCTTTAGTGTCAGTCTTGATAGCTACAGCTTTTTGGGAGCTAACCAAAAAGAAGAGATGACAGTAATTAAGAGGGGTTTCCCTCCTAAGAGGAAGGTAGCAAAGGATGCTTGAGAATTATTTGAAGTCCAGGCACACCACTCCTGGAATTCTGATGCTACCTACAGAAAACATGACTGATCTTAGACAGAACATGTTATAAGCAGGTTTAATCCGCAAGCATTTTCGCAAAGAAAGATCGCAGTACTGAAATTATTCTGTCATTTTGAAATAATATAGAATATAGAAAAGCTACAACCATAGGCCAAAGATTTAAACACTAACACTAAAATTAAAAAGCAAGGAGGCGGGTATAGGAAATGAGGGGTGATCAGTTTTCTTCATAGCAGTAGATTAATCACAGGGCTCCAAGATTTTTCCCAGCTGTTTGAACACTTAATATCTGGAAAGGGAGACAGCAATTCAGTAACAGTTAGCTGATGCACCGGAAAAAAAAAGTACAGAAATACTTAGCATGTATTATATGTACCAATACCCATTTAGTGAGTATATTAACTAACATCAAGTGTTAGTTCACTAACAACAAGTTCTGACAAAAACATTCAGTTCAACCCTTGACACAAAGCAACTACTGCTAGAAACCGGGATAAGACACTGATCAGTGAGGAGCAGACATCTGCCAAGCACGTTTTTTGCGCACACCTTGTTCTTCTTGCCCCTGGTTTCACTTAATGCAAGTTCATCTTGAAGTAACTCCACCCGCTTGGCAAGTTGCTGATTTCGAAAGGTCAAGCTGTCCATTTCTTGTTGCAGTTTCCTCAGTGACTGATCCTTCATCTTCACTTGCTCCTGAATGACCAGAAAGTTTAAATTTAAAAAAATTTCACACATGCTTTTAATAGAAGTATCACATTAAAAAAAGAACACATGAAAAAATTGCTTTCTTCACTATTTGAACACTGAAGAGGTGATAAGCATTGCTTTTAAACTAAAACACAGATTTCACTTCCTTGAGCTACCCATAATTCACTCAAGTAGGTACTTCATTTTATAAATTAATCAAGAAGCAAATCTCCCACTGTAAAAGTCAGCACCTACAGAGAACAATGAAAGCTAGCTGCAGAACAGAAATTCTTTTACTAAATCAAGTTCCTTCTTTTAATCACAGTACTTTAAGTAAAAAAATATTCCCATTTACCTATTTTGTCATAGCTTAAGACATCTGACATGGGCAGTTTTTAGAGATTACCTTCAGAGATGCAGAGGTTGCTTGTTCATCTACAACCCCTTTTTTCAGTACTTGGTTCTGAGCTCGAAGCTGAAAAAGAAGACAAGCCAATAACTATGCAAGACAAAGGAAAAATACAAGCCATTCCTTATAAAGTGCGTAAGCCATCATAGCCTCTTATGAGAGCCCCAAATGTGCATGCTTTTTAAAGCATTCTGTTCAGGTAGATAATAGTGATATCAGCTTGAAAGAATTCATAGCCTGGACTGCCAAGAAAATAGTTACTTTACCATCTGAGCAGTTTGGTCAAATAGTTCTTACATAGTTCTTAGTCAATTGGAAGATTATTTACTTAAATATAGTTAAAATTTGAAGAACAGTGAAGAAGTATGGAAGAAGTGCAACTCCTTCCTTCAACCAAGTTCTTGCTTGTATTTGGTGCTATTCCCATCTTTCACCTCTTCTCCCTAAAACTGTTCATGACTGGTTCTGGAATACAATCAGAGCTCACAAAGTGAAGATCTGTATCAACTCAAGAAGAGCTTAACTATACTCTAATGCAAAAATACTTTTTACTCATAGCAGCAGATGATCCAGAGAGAACAGTTTGACAAACACTTCAGGAAAATGCATAAAAATCCCTCTAAGACTTACTTCTATAGTTCACAAATCTAAGCTAAAAATCACTGCAGTGAAAAGTGATACTCAAGTAATCTACCTCCCAGTCACTTCACAGAATACCAACAGTTCCATCTTTCCATTCCTTGATAATTGCTTGAATCCTGGTTTCTTCAATAGCAGTTTGTATTCACTTGACATGTTTGAGTCCAGCTGTTGCAGGTATAAAATTAAGAGGGTTTGTATAGTACTCAGGAATACCCGACAGATGCACAAAAGGCAAGATTCTATGTAAACCAGCAATAGCTAATCTTTTCAGACTGATCACTGAATATATTTCAAAGGTCAGAAGTCAGTTGACATTGCTAAACACAGGCTTTTGCCCTGTATTCCCACTGTGCTGCTCAGACACCACAAAGGCAAAAGAAACTTGCAAGAGGACCACAGAAAGACTTCCAAGCACAGCTTCCCTAGAAAGAAAAAGCAGTGCAATAGTTTTCTAGGCCTTTTTTTCTGCCACTGTTGCTAATGCAGGAACACATCAGTTGCAGCGATGAACACGTAACAAACTAGCTCAACAGTGCTGAATCGAGATAACCCAAGCTGAAGTGTGATCTACCAGAGGCTGTAAAAAGTTGAAAGAGCCTTTTGATTAGTACTTCCATCAGGGTTGTGTGAAAAAGCCAGAAGCTGCAACTCAAGGGGAAGGAGAGACTCTGAAAACACACCTCCTTCTTCTGCACTGCACTGTGAACTGAGAGGGAAGGCAATCCTTTGGTACTTCTTGAGTCTATCAAGCTCTGGTCTGCCCCTCTCCCTGGCTTCAAAAATGTGATTAAGTGAACAGGCAAATAGCTTCCCAGGGCTACTCTGTTTCCACCTGCACACAAACAGCCAATTGAACAACTGATGATTTTCACAAAGAGGAGAGTTATCTGCAAAGGGGATGCCACAATGCCCTGGAGTTGTCACGCAAGAAGTGGGATAAGACTGAAAAATAGTTCCCACAAAGAACCAGTGAAACATCACAGGCTGAAAGCTGCAAGATGAAGTTCAAAGAAAGTTTCTGGACACCATGCTACTAGAAGAAAGAGGATCCAGTAGACGGAACTACAGAAGCTATAGTCAAGAGATCTGCATTGCTAAGTTCTATTCAGGAATCAAGCAAAATCCCTTAATTACCTTATCCTGAGCCATTTTTAATCTCCAAGATACAGCAGAGCCACTGTAGAAAGCAACAAGAAACATGAACTCTGTGACCCACAAAACCCAAAAGTGAATTCAGTTTTCTTAAAATGATCCTGTGGTACTATTTATATATATATATATGAACAATTTAGATTTTGTATGGCTTTTTTTAGTAGCCGTTCCAAGGAGAATAGCATTTAAAGATGCATCATTCTCTGATCTAGAGAAATATGTCAAATACAGTCAAGTGCCTTATCCCAAACACTCTGACACTGGGTTACATAAAACCAAAGTGCTGGTCTTCTTTCTCAAGACCATTGAAGAACTACACCACTGAAGACCAATGGTGTCCTCTTCCTTTTAGTGAGGAAACATGAATGAGGAGCTATGTATTAAGAAAGAGCCCACCATTTATGGAATCATCTTAAGCACCTTGGAAGGAAAGGCATTCTCTGCTATGGGCAGAAGTCTTTGCAAATACTCCATTAAGCAGCACCACAAACAGGACACAAAATCACCTAGGGCAGATGCAGAAAAATGGGAACAGATACAAGGTAAGTACCAAGCGGCCTCACTTCCAAGACCCTGCAACACCACTGAATCTCCCACACCAACCAGTCCAAGCAAACTCGGAGTCTAGGGGCAAAATACAAAACCAAGACAACGAGTGGTCACACCCAAGAAGATAAACCTCAGGCCTGACTGGGAAGTGGAGAAGGGGAAGCACTGCTAGTTATGCTTCTCTGGCATGGCTGAACCTATTATTTGTCCTAATGGATGCTTTGCAGCCAAGGCCACCTTGCTCCTCACCCAGCCAACCCCTGGCACCTGAAAACTCGCATCTCCTCTGCCTGCCAAGCTCGCCTTTACCTCACACTCAGGAAGAGGCTACCTTTGCGCCCCAAGCACCTCACACTGCCACAAAAAACAGCGTTTCAGTCCTGACCAGCCCCAAGTCGGGCGGGAGAGCTCAGGGCCCCGCTGCAGCGATGCAGAGCAGCCGGCTGCCCCCGGGCAGGGCATGCTCAGCGAAGGAAGCGGGGAAGGCCCCCTTCCCCTCAGACAGGGGCGGCCGTTAGGCGGGTAACGGCCGGCAGCCTCGCGCTCAGGGAGCGGCATCGGCAGAGGGGGCGGTGGCTGCCGCTTGCCGAGCAGCGGTGACAGGCTCCGGCGCCTGATACCTTGGAGTACTCCTGGGCCAGCTTCTGGTACTTCCCCTGCAGCTCGGCAGCCGCCGCCATCTCCCCGCCCCCAGCTCGGCGCTCTAACGCCGCCGCCACCGGCCGCGCGCCCACGCCCACCAAGCGCAAGACGCACTTCCGGGTTCAGGCGGTGGCAAGCGCGACAACGTCACCACGGTGCACCATCACGCGCCGATAGGCAGGCGGGCGGGAGGGCGAAGGTTATAAATGGCCGGCGCCACCATCTTGACGCAACTTCCAAGATGGCGGCGGGGGAGGTGAGGCCGGACCACGTGACGCACCACGTGATGCCAATGAGGCGCTCAACCCCCCCGTTGCCATAGCAACAGCCGCCGGACACTGCGCGGCTACGGGGCCCCACCCTGCCCAAAAAGCCTCCGCCCGGGAAGCGGGGCGGGGGGGGTGCTGCCTCATGTTGGCCTATGGCGACTCGGATCGGCGGCGGGGGGGGAGTATCGAGACCGGTCCCACGGCTCCCCGCCCCGAGGCAGGGCTGTCGGTAGGGGGAGCCCCGGGGCTGGTCAGGCTGGGCGGGCGGTGTGTGAGGGCGGTACGTTGAGCGACTGCTCCTCGGGTCGGGCCTGGGCTGGGGCTGTGCTGCCGGGGGAGGAGGGGCTCAGGCCTGGGGCCTGATGTGTGGCTGCGAGGGGAGGAGCCTGCAGCATAGAGCATCGTGTGTTACTCCGTCACAGAGTAGTATGAAAGTATGAGGGCCTCGAGAGCTGGCGAGGAACTCTTTGTCAGGAAGTGTAGTGACAGGACAAGGGGCAATGGTTTTAAATTGGAAGAGGGGAGATCTCGATTAGACACCAGAAAGAAATTCTTTCCTGTGAGGGTGGTGAGACACTCGAACAGGTTGCCCAGAGAAGCTGTGGCTGCCCCATCCCTGGAGGTGTCCAAGACCAGGCTGGATGGGGCTTTGAGCAACCTGGTCTAGTGGGAGGTGTCCCTGCCTGTGGCAGGGGGGTTGGAACTGGTTGATCTTGAAGGTCCCTTCCAACCCGAACCATTCCATGATTCTGTGTGTAACACAATACAGGTGATACCCAGAGGAACTGAGGGAAATACATTTGTTTGCAGACTCATCCATAGGTGAGGAAATTAAACAAAAGGCAGTTATGTTCTCATGGTTCACAACAAGTGGGCACCAGGGATGGGATTTGTCAGTGCTGATGCTTGGTTCTTCCTGCTGTGTTCGGTCCTCAGTGCCATTATATCCTAATGAAGGGGAATATGGGTAAATTACTGTAGTGCTGTCAGTCTGCTCTCAAGCTGCAGAAACTTGAATTCCACAGTCTTGGGGGTCATTTTGAGTATCTGCACCCTGTGGTTCCCAGGGGAGGTGTCTCTGGTGCCTCCAGCCTCAAGGTCCCATTGTTTCAGAGCCTTCTTACAGCTTCTCCATCATTCAGCCATCTTCCTTTAGAAATTGCTTAGACTGTGCTAATTATCTCCCATTTTCTTCTTCATTATCCTCAGATTTGCCAAACATTTAAATGTTATGTACCATCAGCACTCTTTAAGCAGAATCTGAAGACACCATAATAGGTGTATTTGGTCCTGCCAGATATCCAGCTAATGCAGGATTTTGTTTCTGAAAATGACTGGAAACAGATGTGTAAGGAAAAGAATAGTAAGGCAGAACTGTGATGATACTTCAACAGTATATGCTGAGCATCTGGTGATTTGCAGGTTAAGGGCTTCCTGGTCTAGGATAGAGATGTAACAGCAAATTATTTTTTTTGGTTCAGTTTCCATGGTATCATTTTTTTCCCACTTGATTTCAGCATGGTGTGTCTTCATAGCCTTTCCTCAGTAGTGGGTAGTGCCAGAGATGCTAAATCATGGTTTTCTTAACTCCTTTTCTCTTTGTTTCCCTTAAGTAGGAGTAGATAGTAGGTGCCTATAATGGAAGCTAATCCTTTTCCTTAGTCTTGAGGCTTTGATGATGTGTGCTATTATTTTTCTTACCACAGCAGTGGAATTGGCAAGCACTAAATATAATATGGTGGCTAGATTAGTAAATGTTTGTATCTCCACAGGAAGTCTTAATGTTGGGAGACATGTTGCTGATCCATATTGCCAAAAACAGAGACTGCAATTTTTTAGGAAGTCTAAAAGGGGAAAAAAGCAAAACACACATTGTCACTATTAATCCAAATGATCTTGCTCCTGTTCTGCATGACCAGGAGAGCTTAAATAGCAGTACTGGAATAAGAAATAACGAAGCCCTAGTTTTTTAACATTAGAGCCATGATAGACTACTACTTCCAGTCTATTTTGTATTCCCTACACAAGTTCTTAATGAAGTAAATGGAGTTTGCAGTTGCCACCTAGCACACAAGGGTTAAAAGCAATATACCTTGTGTGATATGTCCTCATGTCAGTGCAGTGAATTTTATACTGCAAAATTATTAAAAAACCTTTACAATTTATTCTAAGCCTGTATTTTTAGGTTTGCATTTTCTAGGATATGTCTTTCTTGAAACGTTAGATTGAAACGCTTTGAACATACTTTGCAAAATACAGTACTCCTGGTTTGTGCTGTGTTCAAAGATGCTTGTGTGATAAAATTTTCTCCTTGTATCTGGCGCTGTGATTGCTGGGAGAGAGGTGTTGGGCTGAAAGCTGGGAAAGGGAGCTGAGGGAATTACAGTGCCTAGTTGTAGCAGAATTAAGTGCTTTCCCACTGACAACAACAGTGATTTTGACTGGGCAGCTAGCATTCAAGGAACACAGAATTAGTTTGCCTGCAGCTATCCAGAATGGCAAGATCCTAAATGTACATTACATAGGGCATTTATCATAGGAGGTAATGCCAGTTTCTTGAAACACAAGTGGACAAACTGAATCAAAGATGGGTGCTTTCACTGCTTAAAGGCTTAAGGCTGAGAAGCTGACTGGTGCAGGATTTTTAGGCTCATCAAAACATGCAAAAACACTCTACCTCAGTGTATTTTAAGCATCAGGCCAGCCTCTTGTATTTTAAAGTGGTCCTCTTACCCAGTTTCTCATGGATCCTGGATTCCCTATGATATTAGGAACATCTAATATTGTAATTTACCACCATTCCATGGTGGTACTCGGTGAACAGCTTGAGTCAAGGTTCCCCAAACATACAGGTAACAAAAGTTATGTGGCTTGGTTTTGTTTGTTTCTTTGTTTGCTTTGGTGGGGTTTTTTTTTAACTTTCTCATAGGAAATTCTCAGATTCACCCTTTGGATTTGTCATTGGAGCTGCAGTGCTCCTTCCCCTACTTTCAGCTGTGAAAAAAAAAAAAAAAAAGGTGGCCTTTATGGGTCTGTTTCCTCGCAAGGGTCTTCTTACTACGCATCTCTCCCTAGGGAGCGAGGTTGTCCAGCCGCTGCACCGGAGAGGCACCCAACACGTGTTGCTGCAGCGTGATGTCATAATGCTTCCTTGTCAGCTCCGCATGCGATTGCCACGGGCTGATCCTGTCACCAGAAGTTCAGAGCGAGAGAGGTCAAGTGAGTGGAATGCCAAGCAGAGGATGGGGGGGTGGTGTTGGTTGCCACAGGACCCCCTCGCCCCCCAAATACTCCACACGTGTGAATATAAACACACATTACAGCAGCAGGACTTAATGCAAGCTAAAGCATGCTGCGTCGAGCAAAGAAATCCCTTACAAGGGTTACAGTGGTTTTGCTTGTCTTGTTGGCTTTCATGTGGGAGAATGGAGAGCAAAGGATATACAGTGGTAGAGAGGCTGCCCTTATGTCTCTGCTCAGCAGCTACTATAACGGGTATTGAATTTTAGATGCTGTCTCCAGACAAATAATACATTTAAGAATTACAGTGATTGTTTTAATATGTTCTATTTTTCAAGCTTGTTTATCCTTCCCTGCTCAAACAATGCCTTCCCCTCTGCCCGATTAGTCAGAACTTGTACTCACATACCCTGTGAATAGGTGCAGGTAGAGAAATAAACAAAGAATATATTTTGAATCATCCAGGATGTTTTCTGTGCTATGGGAAAATAAACTTCATTGTCATCACTTGCATGCTTACAAGTATTCACAACAAAAGGGTTTCTAAGATCCGGAAAAAAATTGAAAATGTGTGGAAGGGAGCCATCTCCAGTCATCAGGCTATCACAAGCAATGCATAAACCACATCCTCGGAAACTGCAAACACCCTAAACTGGTGTTTTCTTTCTGTTTTCTTAGCAACGACAAGTATGAACAGCAGGATACGTGCTCACGGTATGCGCTCGTTATTTCTCATGGTGACTCTGTAACAAACCGGTTGTTATATATAACCTCTCACCTCTTTCAAAACCTGATTGTTCTGATAAAAGAAAGCCCAGTACACGCCCCCCCCCCCCCCCCCCCAAATATATGCATGCACAGAGATGCACTTCACAGAACAGTTTAATTATTTGTAGCCTTCATTATCATAATTTCAGTTCTTCCCTAGCATTTAAAAAGAGATGAAAGCAAGTCTCTGTCTCTTGTGTTCCTTCCCAGCCCATAGGATAAATCGCTTGAGTCATCTATAGGGTGTGTGCGTGGCCGGGGGAGTGGTGCATTTGTGTAAAAAAGAAATTGCTGAGAACGAGAAGATGGAAAGACTGAGCAGGCAGCTGCCTGAGTTAACTCAGAGTTGACTTTGCAGGTCACGTTCCCCTCGGGTATAACACATACCAGTCTTTGCTGCAAGAGCAGCAACTTCTGTATCTTCACAGCAAATTCTCACTGCTACTCATGCCATAAAACTGCAAAACTTAGTAACAGCTGAAAAAAAAGTTTATCTTTCTTCCATTATTTTTTCTGAATGTGGAATTAAATGTCTTCCCTAGCTCTGCCACATTTTATTGAAGGCCTACACATCTTCTACAGCCTCATTTTCTGCTTTTCTTCTCTTCACATTTGTAGCTGGGCTGCAGCTGAGAGACATTGGCCTAGCTAAGGCTGCCTGCACTCTGATTCTACAGTCCTGCACATTTGCTGGAGAAAGAAAAAATAAAAGCAATGTATATTAAATCCCAAGAGGCAAATTGTCTGTTTTCATAGAGAAAGATAAAAGACTGAGTTGAGAAGGAGCGTTATGAAGATTGTGCAGTGAGAAGTGGATGCTCTTCACATGCACCAGTTGTGGACACAGACCTGCAAGCCTTTGAAAGAAGTTCCTCTTGGCCCATGTGAGTAACATCAATGACCCAGGAGCTGTTACCTGCAACAAAGATGGCACAGGTTTGTTCTCAAATCTCCAGAGATGGGCACACGAGCAGAGAAAAGAGATCTGGCAGATTTACCAGTAGTTTAGGAAACATTTTAATGAGAACTATTTCTGTTCATAAGCATTTTTATTTTTAAAAGGATTGTGGCACCTCCAGGAATAATTTGGACTTTGGACTCAGTTAAAGCTAGGTCTTTGGTCTGTGAAGAGTTGTGGAAAAAGAAGAGGGATGGAGGAGCAAGGTTCCTCACCAACAGAGCACTGGGAGAAGGCACAACGTGCCACGTGGAAGGAGACAGTGATGTACATGGCAAGCCTGGAGATGAGAAACGTGAACTTGAAACAGTGGAAGGAGGGGATGATGCAGGAGGATGGAGAGGCAGCAGGGGAGTGTTCCGATCAAACTGACCACTGGGAAAAGTGCTTTGGCAGAGGCAGGTTTGTCTTTGCAGATTGGTATGAACTGGGAAGGAGAAACAACACGAGGAGCAAAGCAATGTCTGGCTTGAATCCTTCCAATGGGAGGAGTAAGCATCTTAGGGGAAATTATGAGGCTGAGATGGACTATATTAATATTTTTAAAAACATGAATGACCAAAATTTTATATTTTTTTAATTTTATGACATTTTATGGGGGTTTTGTGCCGTTCCAATGTTTTTTCTTTGTTGGTGTGGTTATGATACCAGTAAAAGCAGCTTTATTTCAGCTGAGTGAAATATGACCTACCTTTAAGAAGCTAGCAGTGAACTTGAGTGCACTTACAGGGATATGTGTAGTAATTAATCAAGGAATGACACAGTTGGTTAGAAATATTTTCAGGGTTTCTTTGTAAACTCTGGGAGTAGACTTGCAGGCCTCTACATATTAAAAAGAAATAAAATGTAGAAAACTATTTACAAAAAACCAACCCTCTGCAGATCTTTATCATGATCTGAAAGTATTCTATGTAATGATTTAAAAGAGTTTAACTTTTCCAGTATTAAAAAAAAAAAACCTAAATTTCAAAATGACAGCAGTTTATTTGGAATGGTTTTAGGTAAGAAGAGAAGCATCTTAACCTCGATGAAATTCATCGAGAAGTAAGAGGACACATAATATTAGTAAAAATTGAAGCTTAATTGTTATTGCCAGCCATTCATTCAAAAGCATCCATTTATTTGAAAACCAGCATTCCTTAGAGAGGAATCATGGAATCACAGAATGGTTTGGGTTGGAAGGGACCTTCAAGTTCCAAGCCCCCTGCCATGGGCAGGGACACCTCCCACTAGACCAGGTTGCTCAAAGCCCCATCCAGCCTGGCCTTGAACACCTCCAGGGATGGGGCAGCCTGTTCCAGTGCCTCACCACCCTCACAGGAAAGAATTTCTTCCTGATATCTAACCTAAATCTTCCCTCTTTCAGTTTAAAACTAGATGCAAGCCCTGAGCCAGCAAAGAAAGGAAGGTTACAGAATGACAATGCACTGTCTTCCACCTCTGATTGCATCCCATTTTTCTATGTCTAGATGAGCACTGAAATGAAATTTGGTATGAAGATCTACCCGGGGGGGGGAGGGCTTATGCTTCTCCTTGTTATGAGTCCCTATAGATAATAAATAAACCAGCAATGCTACCAGAACCAGGGTATTTGCAAAGTTGGACACCAACAAGTAGGGATTAACAACCACATCGGAAATAATGAGCCTTGACAGATCTAGGGTTAAATACTTTAAAATTAGATGCTGCTGAAAGCCGAAACTTGTCGCTTAGCAACGGCTGCATGGGATGCTGCTGTCACTCAGCGGATGCTTCTCTGGGGAGTTAACATTATGCTCACAGAAAGCGGATTATGATTGGGTCAAGGTGACATCATGCAGCACAGTGGCATCATTTTTTTTGTTTTAAGGTAGCGTACCACACCATCCCACTCCAGTTAATAACCTGGAACTGTGTTGCCGCTTGGAGATTTAAGAAAATATCTTTTCTTTTGCAAGAAAGGGAAGAGAAAAGGAAAGGCTTGCAGAGTCCGCGCCCAACAGCAGGTCCTTTCAGCCAGCACAGCAGAGTCAAACCCAACAGGTGGATTTTTTTTTTAAGCTTTTCAAGTTACTCTGAGCCAAAAGAAAAGCAAAATGCTTGAAATTCGTTGAGGTCTGACTGTGTATCAAGAGCATGGAAACCTCCACCAGCAGTTCAGAAGGCACAAACCTTACAAGAGAGAATAAAATGTGCTCTTACTGAAAATGACTGAAAATTTAGGTTGCTGAGCAAGTTTTAGCATTTAAAACATCTGGGAACCTACTGGATCTTGCTAAGAAACCAAGATACTGAGTTAATTAAATCAAAAAAGGCCTTTGAGGCACAAAATCTATTTTTAAAAGTGTTACTGTGTAAAGGTTGATATAGGCTGCTACAGATTTTTCTGCAAAGCACATTGTTGCTTCTGAGGTGGGACTGATAGGGACCACCTGTATCTCTAGGCATGAAAACAGCCAAGTGCTTAGCTGCTGCCAGCATCTCTGGAATGGCTGCAGAAATGAGGTATTCAGTTAGATGTAGTGTGCTGCCCAGTAGGGCTTGGAAAGTCAAGATACCATGGAAATAGAGGTGATGGCAACCGGTATAAAAGCAATGCTTGGGTAGACATACTTACTTTTAGGAAACTGGACGTCCTTCTCTGAACATTGAAAGAACACAGACAAGTGCTTGATTGAGGGTAGTCATTCTGATGACTCCAAATGCTGTGTGACAATGGCAAATGTAGCATCTCCTATTAAGACACGAGGCAAAGACACCTTTGATCTGATCAATGTTTATAAATACTTAAAAGGGTGGGTGTCAGGAGGATGGGGCTGGTCTTTTCTCAGTGGTGCCCAGGGACAGGACAAGAGGTAACGGGCACAAACTGGAACATGGGAAGTTCCATCTAAACATGAGGAGGAACTTATTTACTGTGAGGGTGGCAGAGCCCTGGAAGAGGCTGCCTAGAGAGGTGGTAGAGTCTCCTTCTCTGGAGACATTCAAAACCCACCCGGACACGTTCCTGTGGGACCTGCTCTGGCTGACCCTGCAGGGGGCTGAACTAGATGATCTCCAGAGGCCCCTTCCAACCCCATATTATCCTGTGATTCACATGATCTGTCCCCACTGTTTTAAACAAAAAACCCCACACCCTAGCTCTGTAAGTAACTGCAAAATGAGCTGAACACCAACATGCAGAAATGAAATAGGTATCATGGCCAAGAAATCTCATCCTTCTCACTTTGTTTGGACAGGCTGCCCCAGAAAGGAGTTTCTGGTGAGCAGGAAGGTCACTGAGATCATGAAGAGTCAGGATGAGGACAAAGCTCATTAAATCAGGTTCCAGGCTACAAACTACCAACAGGGGCCTCACCGTTTGGTGGTGACAGGAAGAGAGCAAAGACATGGTCATACTGGTTGATAACAGGGTCGAGCGGCTGTACGTGACCACAGTAAAGGCCATAAGAAGCCATGATAGACGCAAGGGTGGTGCTGCAGTCAAGGAAGGGATTAATGCCAGGTTACAAAAACCACCAGCACCCTGCAAGAGTGTCTGTAGCTCCTCTCGTGCATGTGGCAGCAGGATGAATTCAAACTGGATCTGATGTACACACAAGCCGTTGAGAGGAGTGAAGAATCATGTCTTCCAAACTGAAACCAAATAATCTTGGTTTGTTTAAGAAGTCAAGAGCCTAAGGAGGGAAATGATTGGTTTTGTACTGAGGCAATAGGAAAACAAACACTCTCACGTTTAATGAAGAGCTGTTTAAACTAGCACTGGCAGAGGGTAGTTAATAATCTTATGTTGGCTGTAAGTCGTTCATAGCTGTAAAAGCAGGTGGCTTTCAGGAGAGCCTTCTGGAAGAAAAGGGAGAAGAAGAAACCCAGCTGATCTGAAGACAAAAAATTAGAGGAAAGGGGATATTCCTCTGCTGCCCCAGGTGCAAGCATGGCAGGTAAAAACAGGGAAGGGAGTTTCCATGTCCAAAGATGCTGGGAAAGTTCCCCAGGAACACTGCTGGACTAACGCTCAGATATAATTATCCTGAAGAAACCCAGATCATGCATTTACTAAGAACACTTACAGCTATCTGGATGCTTGGGATCTGTGAAAATATAACCATATTCTGTGTAAAATTTAGACAGCCGCTTTTTCAAAATAAATCTAATCTATTAAGTATTTCCTCAACAAATGTCCTAAAAATACAGCTGGTATTTTAAAAGCTAGTATAAAGCTGGTATGAGTAATTGCTTCAGTTAATGCTTTATTTCCAGAGTTGTGGCTCCACACAGAAGGTAATTTCCAGTGAAGTCGTAACAGAGGAAAACACTCTTGGGAAATTTAACAATGAACTTAAGGCTCTCTTAGCACAATATAGTGAATAACAATTAGGAAGATATCATTAACATATGATACATGGCTGCGATTTTGTCCAAACTAATTAGAGCAATTGTTCTTTTATCAGTATATTAAGATGAACGCTAAATCAAAGATATTAACAACACATATATATTCTGTAATTTGTGATTTAAATATTATTTGATATGGTGATGACGGCAAGTTTTATTTAAAACCTACCGTGTCACTTCAAGTATTGCAAAAGAAACTGTTGTGTTTCCATCAGCTCCTACACAGATAGATACTGGCAGGTTAAAAAAAAATAGAAGGACTGGACCAATGCTTTTAAGAGAGATAAAGGGTCATGTCACATCTTGTTTCCCTCCTCTGGCACTTCTGCCTCTCAGGCATTGGAAGGGTGCATTTGAAGGGAAAGCTGGCCCAGGGAAGGGGCACGGGGGGGAGTATTTAATTCCTGCTGGCCAAGAGGGGGACTTCCATAGGGCCCCTCCAGATGGTCTGACGTCTAAAGATGCAACAGACACCATAAATCATAGCTAAAGAAAGCAAACACTGGAAAAAACACCAAACAAGATCTATGCAGCTTTATCCAGGGACACGTTTTTTAAATTACCTGCCCTGTTTTACACTGTTGATCTTTGCGTATCACACAAGCACCTTGGCCGCAGTGATAGGGATATAGAACTGTAAATAACCACAGATGCGTCATCAGCAGTGTTTCAGCAATTTCCAAGATGTCAAAACATTCCTCGAGGTCCAGGTTAAAGGGTGAAATCTGGGCCTTAATAAGATGCTTTTCAAACATTAGGGGCCAGCTATGGATGAACCGGTAATAAATCTGTAAGGTTCATCCTGTAAGCAAATCCTGCTATGACTTCTGTTACTGGACAGATGACTTCCACATGCACAACAAAATACACATTCAGTTTTATGGTGTTTTGTTTTTTGTTTTTTGTTTTTTTTTTACACCAGCTCAGTCTTGTGGAAGAGATGGAAATGGCAAGGGAAGGGACCTGGAGCACCATCTGAGCACCAGGGTCTGGGAGATAAAGAGAGAACACAGTGCTTTCTGTTTGCAATGCTGTTTATTTTAGAAAAGCCCCTTTGATCATCTGAATGAAAAATGTGGGCAGAAAAGTCACAAATGTTATAAAACAAAGTTTATTCTGCAATATTTTGTCATAATGAATTGTATCTCTTTGGTAAAAATAAACTTTATAAACATTTTAATTAACAGAGATTAGCATACAAAAAACTAAACTTCTGTAAATCGTTTTTAAAACGGAGAAAGGACTAAACTGGAGGAATAAGTGTTAGAATTGGTCACCTACTGGCAAAATTATTCTAAACAAACCCAAAGACGTTGCTTATGCTACATTAGGAACAAGCTAATGGGAACGGTTTAAAAACAACTCTGGTTCATTCGATCAGAAAGCAATCTTACAATTCACTTTTAAATAAATAATAGTTACAACGAATTGGCAATTATAAAATGTTTTATATCACTATATGGCAGTAACATACTTTTAATTATGCACTTTTTAGTTTGAAGAAATGTACATTTATAAAACAGACGATAATGGCACTGGCAGTTAGGTGTGAAGAATGTGCTTTAAGATATAATGGCAGGTGCAACATTTAAATTATTCTATCTTTTCAATAAATATTTTCACTACGCCATTATTAAAATGTATGAGTGTACTTTGTACAGCTTGTACTTACTTTTCAGGCTGATGAAGAGTTGTGAACCATACAACTTAGGTTTTACAGGCAGATTTGGAAACATTTGATGTGACTTTTGCAAAAGCAGTAATTTAGTATTGGAACCTGAAGGGCCAATACAGGTTTCTACAGAATTCACATCAGGTTTGTCCTGAACAGAGCAGCCTCTCCCGTGTACACGAGTCTCATACACTTCTTCACTGTATTTAAAGAATTGAATGTGGTTCGTTAATACTTTTCTTGCCAAAATATATCCGAGTCAACCATTGGCATGAACATTTTACATATGTCACTAAAAAAAACCAACCAAACAACCCAAACCCCAACAATCAAAGTAACTTTTTAATGATACTCCATTTATACTATATACACAGGGTCTCTAACTGAGGTGGCAAACAATCCCAAACCCAACAGTAGGTATATATAAGCGAAAGGAGAGGGGCTCTTCTCCCACTGCCAAGAGGGGTGCTTCGTGTGGGACAACGCGGTGGCACAGGCCAGGGGCACAGATGGGCCACCTTCTCCTTCGCCAAGGGGAGAGGGAATTCCAGTTCTCCCAGGCTGAAAGCTGTGAAGCTGGACGCAGCTTTCACTGTTAACTTCTAATTAGTATGGTTTTATTGCTCATTGTGTATGGTAATTAAATGCATTGTTAGCATCCTGACCCCATCCCTTTGCAAATGCTGAAGTCGTTACCACCAACTTCAGGATTAACAGCGGCACAGCCACATTCCTACCAAGTATTAACCTTCTCAAACTTTATCCGAGACAAAAAAAATAATTCAGAATGAAACCAAACCAAACCAAACCATGAAGCCACCCGTGACCACAGTTTCCAGAATACTTGGACCTTAAATCCAGTTTTCCCTGGAAGCTACTGAGAAGCTGCAGCCACCTTCAGCGGGAGCCAGGCAACACCCCCTCTTCAACAGCGCACAACTGAAATCACGGCACCGGGAAAATTCCCAGAAATAATGTACTAACAATGTTTCTGTGAGGCTCAGTCCTCATCGTTGCGTTGACACAAGCTCTGCCCTTTGCAGTTTTCCATCCAAGGTACCAAAAGCAACCCACGAGCAAAAACCACAGTTCCACCAAGCATTCGCGTCTCCACATCCCAAAGATCCTAAGAACCACTGCGTCGGTACTTAATTTTCCTTTAAATAGCAAAGTTTTACCTCTAGTACCCCATCAGTAACACATCTGGAATCAGACCTAATTGGCTAATGCACCACTTGTGATATCCAGAAGACATACACATCTACAGGCATGTTGCCCTGTTACGGGTGTAGGCTAACGGGTGTTCACACAAAGCAGGAATGCAGCGGAGTATTCTTCTTTCCCTTTCAATAAATGAAACAAGCTTAACACTGAAATAATTGGAAAAAGAAGAGAAAAAAAAACAAAACCAAACCCCACACATTTTTTCCCCCCCTAGTGTTTGTGCCTGAAAACAAACAAACAAAATAACATTGGCTTTAAATTCCAAAACACAAAGAACCTCAAATATTTCAGGCTTGATCCAACAGCCATTTGAGTCAGCGGGAGCACCACTGTTGTCTTCAAGAGGCACTGGGACAGACCCTCAGAGCAACAGACCTTCAGCAGCATGGTTGTGTTTGTATTTAAAGTAGACAGTTATGGCAGTATTCATGAAGAGACTGACAAATAAGGAAAAAAAAACTCCAGAAAGAAAAACAACTCCACACTGATCAAAGAAAGGCCTCCCGACAGCCAGAAAAAAATACCCTGTTTAGGGAAAGGTTAACTTTTGGCTCAATCCAGCACTGTTTTCAACAACTGAAACAGTGGACATTGGTTTCCAAGGTGGCTCTGCTCCTAATTTTCAAGCAGCCTGCCCGACACCTGCTGGAAACAATAGCTTAACATCCCAGTGAGAACGTTGATGGCACATTGTGCTACCTTTCTAAAAGAGGAAAGATGACCTTTGATAGTTGTATACGATTCCACAACATACTTAAGGCATCCTCATGCTTACAGTACTGTTAAAACCCACTCCAACAGAACTGCTTACCCATTTTTGAACAGAAAACTTAAAAAAAAAAAAAGAAGAGGAAAACAGTCACTATACCACTAAGACATTTTTGGCCAAAGGATGTCTGGGAACTCTAAAGAGATTCTTTTATTGCAAAAATGAGTTGTGAAGGATTTTCTTCCCTAAACAGAGATGTCCTCCTGAGCTCCGGTGTCCATCCAAAGGCTAAAGCCTCGCCTTGCCCAGGAGATGCCCCGCACGCAGCAGGAGGCTGAAGGGACTCACACAGCACAAGGCACAGTGATCTGGGAATAAAAGTTACAGACAGCCCACGGGACAAAAAACAACACCTGTTGGGGGGAATGGGCAAAAAAAACCCCAAAGCAATTCAGAGTTCACAGATCCAAAAGGAAGCTATTTATTTCCTCTCAGATGGGGGGGGTAAGGCGTTCCCTCTTCAGCAACCATTCACCCCCTAAAGCCTCCACCTCCTTCACACTGTCACCACTGTCAACCATTGGGTTCTTTTTTGCCCCCAAATTGGTGCAGCGTGGTAGAAGGGGAGATGTTGCAGGACTAGGCAGCTACTATACAGTCAACAGTGGTGGTCACGTGAGGACAACATCAAATTTGGCAAGCGGCAGCTTTCACTGTTGGCTACATCCAAGCTGTGTGTATGCACATGTGCATCTGCATGAAAAGGACACGCACACCCCCCCAAAAAAGAGACAATTTGTCTTAAGATGAGAAAAAAACCCCAGCCCTGTTTTCCTTCAGGAATCTGACCTGAACACAGCAGATCTGGGGGTAAGGAAGGGGGAAAAAAAGAAAACCGTGGGTGGTACCCACCTCAGCTCCCCCTTATCTCCACTCTTCCAGGGATTACTTTGCATCTTGCTGAAGCAGCTCCTGGAGCTACACGTTTTCAGCCTCTGGGTCAGACAGTCTGAAAACTGCAGCCACTTGGAGATGCTTTACCAGCATTTCCACCAGGACTTGTCCCAGAAGAGCAAAGAGAGGACAGGAGGGAGGAGGCAACTCAGGCCAGGACCCTCCCCCTCCCCCCCTTTCTTTCTTTTTTGTCCTCCTTTTTAATCCTTTACATGGAAGTCAGAGCCCTTAGACAGGGCAAAATTCACCTCTGCAGATGTACAGCAGAGAGGTATATATTATCCACAATGTGCATCTGAACAAATATATCTCTGGGAAAAAAAAAGTAAAACCAATTATTAAAAAAAAAGTGATCATTAAGAAGTATGCTTTCAGGTTTCCACAAGTCATGCATCTCTTCTAATCTGAGAAGATTAATTTTTTTTCTTTTTAGGCAGTGATTTAAAAATGGCTAAATTATAGTTAGCGCCAAAAATAAAAAAGCAATGAGTCCTCTTATGGCTTTGATCTCCCTTGTGAAGGGTAAAAGTAGAAGAGTATTGCCACAATTAAAAAAAATATACGTATATATTCAACACTGACAAACATACTATTTTTTCCTTTGCTTGTGACAGTGGGTCTTTGCAGTACTTATTAAGGAACTCAAGCACGTTTGGATGCCAGCAAGGTGGAGCAGGGACCCCGCCGCTTCTTTCAGCTCCTCATCGATTTCTTGACATAACTCCTTGAGTGCTTTGTTGCTAGGCTGATTTTCCTCAGAGGTATCTACACAAGGTTGTGATGCATAGCCACTGTCTCCAAGAGGATCATCTTCAGAGTCAAGGTCTGTGTCCAATTCGCTGTGAAACCCTTCGCTGCCATCGCTTCCCTCATGGCTGGTCTTGGAGATAAATTCGTACACCTCATCAAGGGAGGACAAGGAAGACACACTGGACCTAGACGCACAGCGCTGGGCGCCCATGCTGCTGGCACTGTAGTTGTGATCCTCCTTCGGATCAATATTGGTGGCTGCAGAGTCGTTTTCCTGCAGATTTATGGAACTGGGAGGGTTGAACGCGCTGCCGTAACTCCTCTTCTTAGGTGTCTTCAGAGGCTGAGGTTTCTCGCCTGTTAAAAAAAAAGATGGTCAGTAAGCAAATACTCCAATGAGATCACCTGCAAAACGAGCACCCTACGGCTGCCTGACTGCAAAGTAAGCTGAATGCGAGCATTTAAGAGTCATATTATCTTGTGCACATTTGCTGTCATCCACAGAGGACACTGGCCTTCAGCTCATCACAACTAAGAGCTGGAGAAACAGAGAAGCAGCTAAGAAGCTCTTCTCACCGTCTAGCACAGAGGACAAGGGAAGAACTTTGCAGAAAAAAAAAACCCACAAACAAACAAAATTAACTGGGAAAAAAAGAAAAAGAAGGTGGTTCTCTCAAACTGTGTAACGCTAGCACAGAAGGAATAATCAAACCTGAATTACTTTTGATCGCTCTTACTATTTGGAAACTAGACCATACTGGTTTCCTGAAACTTTATAAAGAAAAGATTTAGCTCCCAGGTAGACAAGAAAACAGAGTAAAATGGCTTCTGCTTACAGTCCAACATCCCTTGTTGAATGGAAGTATTTAACAGCATCATTGCAGTAGCAGCATCAATATCGGATTCTGTGAAGGAAAAGCAGCAAAACGTTAGATCTTGGGGAAGCCTGACAAAATGAGGTCCCTAAAACATAGGAAGAATGTCTATCTGCCTGTACTGGCCTAAAATAAAGGGCAGGTGAAGGGGAAAAACGTACACATTTAGTCAGAGCACAACTATTATACAGTGCTTATACAAAACAGTCTTGTATCTTAACTATGACATTCAAAAGCGGGATTCTCCCGTTGCACTTACCAAAGCTAAACCCAAGAATCAGGGATTAATGTCTAATTAAAGACATTCACATGCCGACGCTGTCACCGTACTTATCAACAAGTGACTTTTGTTTGTGCCGGTTGGGAAGGAAGGGTTGTGCATATGGCACAGCAGAGCATCTCAGCAGCTTCATGCCCTGGTTACGTGCACATGCAACCAACGTGCCCATTAAGGCAGCACTAATTGAGCTCCCCTCTCTCCTCCAGCAGTCATTTCCACTGGACCAGGCAGCTGTCTTTAAAATAACCCTTGGCTTTGCTGCCTAACTGATGTTTCTGGTTTGTGGCCGAAAACTAAAAATCAACCTTCTCACCCCAAAGCCTCATCTTTGCACTAGCAAAGCCGGAGAGCTGGCTGTCTGCTCTGCTGCTCGACTCCTACTTTGTTGGCCTTTTATCATCCTTTGGAAAGAGCTTTAGCAATACTCCTCTACAACAAATGAACACATGCTGGCTTTTTCTTGGAATCAGCCCTTTAAAAAAAAATGAGCACAATTCACTTTTCAGCACCTTTTAAAAAAAAAAAAAAAAAAAAGATTATTTTTGATGAGGATAAGTGTACAGTGGGTTAAGCTTTACTACTGAGGTCCAAGACCTGTGCTCAACAGGCTTCTTCAAAAGCTGTGATATCCCAGCATGCTGTCTATAGCTCCCTTCTGGTACTGAAGCCCACAAAAATTATTTAAATGAAGAAAATTATTTTTAAAGTACATATGAGAAAACAAAATAACCATCTTCTGTTCAACAGCTGTTACTACTTCTACTGGCATTTGACTGCCAATAAAAAAGAGATTTCCATCTTAATTTTTTAATTTTTTTTTTTAAATCTCCAGATGGCTGGCTGATTTTTCTCATGAAAAGCAGAAGTCCAAATCCATAGGACAGAACTATGGCCAAGCCCTTCGTACACTAACACTCATTCAGATCTCTAAGAATAGGTACATCCTGGTGGGATGAGGAAGGCGATACCGGAAAGACAGCAATGCTGCACCTCAGCAGGAATGCCCTGAAAACAAACAACAAAACCCACCCAAAACCTGCATTCTCTCTCAGTAGGGAATCCTTTTGGGTTTGATATAGCTACACCAAGTAGCTCAACCTCCCCTGCATGACTTGGACTGATAAAAATCTTTCTCCACCAAGTTTTGGTGACTGTTGTCAAAATAATAGTTACAGAATCACAGAATTGCCTGGGTTGGAAGGGACCTTTCAGATCATTGAGTCCAACCATCAACCTAACCCTGACAAAAACCATCACTAAACCATATCTACCAAACCAGCACTACGTCTACCCGTCTTTTGAACGCCACCAGGGATGGTGACTCCACCACTTCCCCAGGCAGCCTGTTCCAATGCTTAATAATGCTTTAAATGTAAAATTTTTCCCTAATATTGGATCTAAACCTTCCCTGGCACAAGTTGAGGCCATTTCCTCTTGTCTTGTCACCTGTTAACTGGGAGAAGAGACAGACCCCCACCTCACTACAACCTTCTTTCAGGTCGTTGTACAGAGCAAGAAGGTCTCCCCTCAGCCTCCTTTTCTTCAGGCTAAACACTCCCAGATCCCTCAGCTGCTCCTCATAAAGCTTGTTCTTGATAAAAGCTTTTGTTTGTGGATGTGACTTGTTTTCTCCTGCACCTACTTCATGACTAGTGCAGGAAACACAGAGGGATATAAACTCGCTTGAGGAGCAGCACTGCAGCCTACAATATCAAGGCCTGCATTTGGAGCCCATGCTACATTAAACCCATCCTACTCCTCTCTCCCAAGAGTTAAAATGAACATTTTTCAATTTTTAAGGTGATACCTTAAAGTAAACAGACATCACAAAGCTACTGGTTAAGTGGGTTAACATCCAGAACTTAGGCCTTCCTCCATAACTACACTCGCAATAACACCAGCTTGTGCCCAGCTTTTTGGTGAGTGAAAAGTATCACATGGATATGAGACACTCATCTGAAGTATACTCGTTTTTCCATGTTCCCCTGCAAATCCTCTCATGCTCTCTCACCCACCTGCACCAACCAACCAACTTTAAGGCACTTCTGTGGACACATCCTCAAGTTTGATACGTTAAAATTTGCTGCCTTTTGTTGTCAGCTCTTGGTAACCAGTAAGACTGGTGTAGAGATATGTAGCTTTCAGACTGCTTTTCTACTGAGCTATTCGTTCTTTAAGTAGGTCGTATTTGAGAGCGATGCGTCTGCTAAATACCATGCTGGCAGAACAAGATGTCCCCTATTACACCTTGAAATTCATCTTACTGATTTGAACTTAATACACAGGTGGCTAAAATAACGAGCATGCTTTCTACATCATTTTTTTCCCCTGTAATCTAGCAGACCCTTCAGAGCACGTCCATACACAACATCAGCTGGGCTTCAGTACATGCTCGTTACTCAACCCAGGGGAGCAGAGTGAAAGAAAATTAAAATGTTTACCTTTGAGAGACCGGCCATGGTTCTGCTGAAGGACCGAAGTTAGGTAGTGAGGGGACACTGACCTACTAAAAAGAAATTCAACAGGTCAAAGCCAAGCTCTAATTAGGGAAATGATCTGTACAAAGTATAGCAGACCCACAACTATGATCAGAGAAGGGTAAAAACAAAACTGACCCAAACACCACGGCTTGGTGGACAATTTCTATTGCTGTCAGTAGATGGCTTGACACCTTGGTTGATGGGTTATAAGCCATCATCAGCATTTGGAGAATACCTCAAAACACACACTGGAAGCAAAAGTCTCGTTGGCAAGAGATGCTACCTTCCACGGATTTTACACACCCGCCTAAAGGCTGCATTTTAAATAAAGATATGTAGGTTTTTAGTAAGTAAAACCTACGTGTGAACAAAACATTAGGTCACACGGGGATGCTTAGAGCCCAGGAGCAACAGAATAGGTAAGGACCAGTTGTGTCCGTGGCTCATCAAAACAGTGGTGGGAGATGAACAAACCCAAAAGGTAGTGTTGTGCAAAAAGCTAGGGAAGAAGAAGAAGAACAACAACAAAAAAACCCAAAGTATTTGCTGATTTTAAAGTTATCTTTTTAAAGTTATCTGAAGCCAGACCAGCGTTGCACCTGGCAAAGCACTGCTTAACGCCCTACAGATCACAGGGCAAGTTAAAGCTTTCAAATGGTTTTCTGCTACACACCCAGTCCCAATTAATCAGTTAATTATAAAGGTACTAGCAAACACTTAGAAATAAACACAGCAGAAATAGTACACAACTATTAAAATTGCATGAAACACAGCAATATGCATCTTCTGTAGCATCACTACAAGAATTCAAAGGGTGATGAGCAGAATTTTCAAGCACAACCTGTAACAACAACCTTATGGGGTTAATGGGGTGATTTCTATTGTTAACTTTTATATTTATCATATATAGGCAGCTCTAATTTCCAGAATAAGGCACAGACACAAATTCCCCCCCCAAATCACAAAGTTGCTAAGCACTTAACATTATTTTTTTTTTAATTACTTGTTTTCATGGTTTAACCCCAGCCAGCAACTAGAGCCATGCAGCTGCTTCATCACATTTCTCCCCCACCCCAGGATGGTGGGGGGAGAGGGGGAGAAAGAAGGGGGATAAAGGGAGGAAAAAAAACTTGTGGGTTGAGATGAAGACAATTTAATAGAAACAGTCACAGAAAAGGAAAAATAACAATAATAATAATGACAGGGGTCACTCTCAGTGCCCAGTGACTTAGCACTGTCCTGAGCAGTGATTCTGAATTCATGCCCCCCCCAACTAACCCCCCATTTATATACTGAGCATAAGGTCTGTGGCACAGAATATTCCATTGGCCATTCCCTCCTTCTGTCTATGCTTCTATGGGAAGCTGAAAAAAGTCCTTGAATATTGTAAACATCCCTTAGCAACAAGTAAAAACAATAGGTATTATTGACATTCCTTTCACAGCAATCACTAGAAAGAAAATTAACTCTTTCCCAGCTGAAACCTTGTCTAGGTCATTAATTAAAATGCAAACAATGACTTTAGTTTTTAAAATAGCTTTTAAAAACTAAAGTCTTCATTCTTTAAGGTGAATTTTGACAAAAATATTTTAGACATCTCAACCACTCTGAGATCAGCTACTCTGCACAGCTGTTAATGAGGGATGCCCATTAAATACTCTTGCTGCTCCAACTTGCCATCATATTATCCAAACTCAAAAACCCGAGTTCACTGACTGGTATGTTTTCTTGCGGGGGTAACGGAATACAAAGGGAACCTATCCCAGAATGGGAAAAAAAAATTAAAAATAATAATAAAAAAACTCACAAGGAAAGAAACGGACTCATTCCAACATGGAGCCTGCAGGTAAGAGATGCTAAACCTCTTCATCCTTTCGTCTGAACTCAAATCCTTCAGGAATCACATCCACATACAGCTTTCCTATGGCAAATTAATGCTTGGTATTGATTAAGGCAAGCTATGCATATGCATAAGGTATTTGGAAGATGAGGACCACAGCATTCCCCAGAGCCCAGGGATATAATACATGTAGTACTAGAAACAGAATGTAGCCAGGGGCCTCGCACCGACTTGTTGAACAAGCTGTGCGGGAATAAAATGCCAATCATCTATGATAATACAAGTTTCAGTGTAACTAGACACAGATTACAGCCTTGGAAAGCTTCTGCTCAAAGTAACACCTTAAATTTTATTTTAAAGTGCTGCTGAGTGATAGGTATATTCCCCGCAAACACACTGTAAAAATAATTATGAACACAAGCCCTCCCACAGAAAAAAATCAGAGACTTGAAGACAAATTCAAGCATCATCCTATAGTTAAATTTGGACAGTCCTTCCAGCCTCTCTCCAGCTACATCTTTGGGCTTTCTCCTTCTCTCTACACATGAGGCAGACCCCTGGGAGGTCCTTCCCCCAAATTAAGCCAGAATTTAAATCTAATCCAAGAATTTTTCAACATGGCAGGGAAAATAATAAATCTATTTTCCTGTGTATGACTAAAAGTCATACAAATGTTTTTTATTATTATTATTATTATTAAAGGAAAATAAACCAGCTTTCATTAGGGAAAAGCCGAGTATCTTCAAATGTTTTTATTTTGTCGCCCTTATAAATACAAGCACTGCAAAATCCTTCATGTATTGAAGTCAGTGGGAATTTTGCCATGTGGCTTCATTAGGACCAGGATTTCCTTGTAATTGTGATTGTTGGCAAGTGTAACTAATCCTTCACTGAAGGAAAAAAACCTTAGTGAAAACAACAGTTTCAAATCAAAGTCCTGATCTTGCAAGTACTTCAGTGTTCAGATAAAAATCTCTCCTTCCCTACACCTGATTTCAGTACGCTGTGTTTATACAAGCAAGATACTTCAATGCTTGTGTCATTGGAGACCTTGGAAATATTAAAAGTTTAACTGATCAAAGCTCTGGACAACCTGCCCTCAGCTGAGTCTGTCTTGATCCTCTGCTCCTCTGGCTGGACAGACATCATCCAGAAGTCCCCTCCCACCCATATTATTCAGTGATTCTCAATTTTAAAAGTCTGGCAGTGTTAACAAAGCTTTCAAGAACCAAACCTTCGTTCGAGTTGTACCGAGAAACAGAAGTACGTGCCCCTGTGTAGAAACAGTAACGCCTGTAAAAACATAATCATCCAGAGCCCAATTACAGTAGTTTCAACATACTTGTTCCCATAAAACAAAGCCTGACAATAGCACTGGCCATCTTGTACTTTCCAGTTTGATTTCGGAGTTATTTTAGTAACACAGAAAGCTGGAAAGCTGGATATTTCTGCCTGGCTTGTTCAAAGCCAAGATGACCCATCATGGCTCAAGATAGCCAGAGACCACTTTGACATCTCGTAGGTTACAAGCCCACCTGGAAGAGCCCACGCCAGGCATTCAGCCATGGCCAGACAGCTAAGGCTTCCATGGAGGTGCCAGGTCTCAGGCTCAATGCCCGTTCGACCCTTAGAAATGTCTGCTCAATGTTTATCAGCTTTACATCCTGCTCCAGTAATCCCAGTTCCTCCTGTTTGTGAGGGAAACTCCTCACTGATAAGGTTAAGGCATAGGGCAATGTGCAGAGGCCTTAATTATCTCTTATCTCACCCAAATTCTTTGCTGAACTAGATAAACCTGCCATGTGCTAACTTGACAACTGAGCTCACCAACAGCAGCAATGTGTTCCTCTCTGCTTTCTGCCCTTCCTCCTCCCCATCTCTATAGGCTGACCCAGCTGCCCTTCCTCTTCCTCAGACAAGAAAACATGATGTTCACTTCAAGTTCTCCAAAATCTATTGCCCAATCTTAAAAATGTGTCAGATGAGGAAGCCCTGATTTCAGAAGTCTTGCATGCTCCACCTCAAGAGTACGTTTATGGTAAAGGCTGTTCTTCCCATCCTGGCTGCAAAATGCTTTTAACAGCTTTGGAGGAAAACACCCCTCTTCGTCCAGCCTCTCTAAGCACTTCATATAATAAAAGCATTGATTGTTTTGTGGAACTGTGCTTGAAGGAGGATTTTGATCCAGTTCCTGGGACTGCCTGACCTCCAGAGAAATGTGGCTCACCAGTAAGCATCCAGCAGAGCCCCCACCTCCTTTCAAACTCTCTCACAGTTATGAAGACACCCAGGACACGAACCCCCGACTTTCTATCTGAGAAGCTCATAACACCTCCCCGCCTTGTCTCGTCAGTCTCATCTAACCCCCACTCAAATTCATAGAATCATGAAATCATAGAATGGTTTGGGCTGGAAGGGACCTTAAAGATCATCGAGTTCCAACCCCCCTGCCATGGGCAGGGACACCTCCCACCAGACCAGGTTGCTCAAAGCCCTATCCAGCCTGGCCTTGAACACCTCCAGGGATAGGGCATCCACAACTTCTCTGAGCAACCTAATTCTTCTCTCAGGTGGCAGCTGGTAACAACCCATAAACATCCGCGTGGGCATCTCCTCTGCTGGGTGGAGTAACATAAGTGTGCACGATACTGGGATGAGAAATTTCACCTACCTCGGTGGTGACGCCGGCGGAGTATAAAAGGCGAGTGCTGAGGGAAACGGCTGCTTTTTCAGTGCTTGGACAAGGTTAGGTTTATATTCTGGGTCAACACACCACAACGAACCTTTTCCGTTGACCTGCAAGAAAGAAGTACTGCGAATTAGAAGCATCCAAGAGCCAGGCTGTCACAGTGATTTCTAATTTAATATCCCCGAGATGCAGCACAGTGCAATGATGTAGGCACCTGCCGCTAGATGGCTGATGTACATCGTCCTCAGGCAGCTCCTCAGGCCACCTGCATGGATGCTCCCAAACTGAGCGCCTGTCCAGGCATCAGTGAATTGATCAGCAGTCTTTTGATTAACAGGTTTCTAAGTAAGAAACCAAAGTGGCTTTCTCTTTGCTTAGATACAGCCACGCACTCATTTAACTTCATACCACCCCGTCAAAGCAACTTGCTGGATGCCCAGCTACACAATGGCTTATTCCCACTTTTCCCAAAATCTGAAAGCCTAATTTATATATTTTTGATGTGCCCAACAACATAAGCACCACTGTGCTAGCCATACTTGATATTAAATTCGATATACCAAAAGTTAAGCAATATAGGTCCCATGGCAGGGGGGTTGGAACTTGATGATCTTTAAGGTCCCTTCCAACCCAAACCATTCTGATTCTATGATAAAGCACCTCCTGCTCTTCTCAAGGGTTTCTTCACATCTTTATTATATAAAGAAAAAAATAATTTTTGAGCCTGCTAGTTCTTTCAACATAAAGAGGAAAATTATTTGTCCTAAAAATCAGACATTGAGCAAAAGAGAAGCCTCCTCACACCTCTTCTCCCCAGTGGTATCGATTAATAAAAAAAAATCCACAAACTCACAACTGTAAAAGCAAGTCCAGCAAAGAGCAGGGAGGCTCTTCAGGGCTTCCAACTCCAAACTGCTTTTTAGTTCAGGTCCTCCTGTGCTATACATCAGACACTGCTCTCTCAGAAAAAGCCACCTCTCTCTGTAGACCTCTGTCCCCCCAACCCCCAGGCTACGTGACAGTGCTAAAGATGCAATTAGCCGTATCTTCTGAG
>JAOTQQ010000023.1:10453889-10483251 GCA_026546715.1 Gallinago undulata
GGAACTTCTTTCCTGTGAGAGTGGTAGAGCACTGGAAGAGGCTGCCCAGAGAGGTGGTGGAGTCTCCTTCTCTGGAGGCATTCAACACCCACCTGGACAAGTTCCTGTGCAACATGCTCTAGGTAGACCCACTCCGGCGGGGGGGTTGGACTAGATGATCTCCAGAGGTCTCTTCCAACCTTGTATGATTCTATGATTTTTAAGCCCTTACCTCCATCGCCAACCAGGGTCACCTCCACTCTGCCACTGCCTGTGAAGTGACCGGTGGTTGCAGCAGTGGATTTGGGGAGGGGGGCAAGGGAGACCAAAGAAAGCCCAGTGCAACCCCTAGAAAGGCTTCAGCTTTCCACCTCATATTGCACTCATGTCTAAAACGAGCCATAGGCAGAATTCACATGATGGGCTGCAGAGGTGGAGGCAGGTGCTGAGGACCTGGCAGAAGGCACCCTTCATCCTACCCTTGTCAACTCCTGCTCAGAGCCAAGACAGACTCAGCAGAGGCTGCTGGTGCCTCTTGGCGCGGCTCCAGTGCTGTTCTTGAAGGTACTGCCCACACAAGGACATGCCGTGATAGCTTTGCCAAGGCCGCTCTCATCACCACAGCTCTCCTTACCAGCTCCTGCATGGTTTCTGCCAGAGGGTGGTTGCCCTCTCCCCTCCAGGGCACAGTCATGGCTCTTCTTGTCTTGCTCTCACCACAGGTGGTGAAATGCAAGCAAAAAGCAAAATAAAAAAGAAGCACTTTGGGTGGTTTTTTTTTTTTTCTGCTCTGGGCAGAAAATAGGCCCTTCCACCTCTCCCATGTCAGGGTCAACATCTTCAGACCTTCTCTCTTATTTTGATCTGAGGTGCTACTTGTAGATGGCATTTAAATCTGCGTCCTGGGATAAGGCTTTCCCCGGGCAGCAAGGATGGCCATCCAGACCTGGGATGTGGAGAACAATGAAACCTGCCTCCCAGCAGTTGAAACCTGCTTCTCCAGAAAGGAGAGGGCACAGCAGCGACTCTCCACGAGACATATCGGCTTAACCTGATCTGTGCCACTCAGCACTATGAAAGCACCTCCTCACCCAAGCCAGTCACCCACCCTGCCATCTGAAGGAGAACACATGACCAGTGGTCTCAGGTATGACCTAAGAGTATGGAGAGCAGGGAAGGGCAAGAAGAGAACCACTAAAAAGCAGACGGGCAAGTGCTGGAGGTGCGGTGGCATGGACGTATGATACGAGAGCCACCAAGGCCCAGTTGCTGTGCTGGGATTTCTGCCACACGTGTACCATCAGCTGGGCTTCGTAGTGCCTCAGCATCATGAAACCACCTTGATCCTGGTGACCTTCAACCGGTGTATCACCCTGCAGAAAGCTGGCATAAGAAAAGTTCATCAGGTTAAGCCACCCAGGAATGGCATTGGGTCCTTCAGAGGAGCAAACTAGGGTGCTGTTTGCAGGATATCTTTGTTTCTGCCCAGGGATGCTGTGAGAGAAATGCTGGTCCAGCACAGATTGGACACTGGCCTCTCCTAGGACTTCTTGTTGCAAGCGGGATCTCCAATTTGCATTGGCAGGTTGTTTGAAGGAATAACTTCAAAGCAACTTCCTCTTTCTCCAGGTCATGTGTCTGCTTATTTGGCTCCCACACCATAATGTTCTGCTTGAGGTTTCTGTCCAGGAATGTCTCCTGTTTTCCTCTCTCACGCCACCGGTCTAGTCTGCCATCCGATCTCTGTCCTCGCTCCAGGCAAAGCCACGAGGGACACTGTGCAGTGGGTCACTTGTAGCATTTCTACTCCCCCCATCCTGCCTCCTGCCACACTTGCTCTTTCTCTTGTCTCTTGCGATGTCCTAAATGGGACTCAGTGCTGAAGTTCTTGTTCAGATCTGGTTCTAGCTATACACAGAAAGGTCCAAAGTCCCTCATTTTAGGGACTGGATATGCTGGGGTTTTTTCCACCCTTAACAGTTCCTCCTAAGATTGAGGGTCTGTTAACATCTCCTGAGACCTATCCCTCTCCACTGAGTATCTCTCCAGTGCAGCCCAGAGCTCAGACAAGCAGGTAACTACAAAGGAAGTCTTAGGGGCAATATTATCTGGCAAAAGGAATAATTGGGTGCTTCCTCAGCCACACCACCAAGGCCACCACACTGATGGGGAAGATGTTCAGTGCTGGTTGTAGTATTCCTGCTCTGCACGTTGCATGTCCAAGAACAGAAATAAATACGTTGAATCGCCAATCACGACTCTACAATACTGAATATCCAAAACCATTTAGATTGGATCTTAAGAAGAAATTCTTTCCAGTGAGGGTGGTGAGACACTGGAACAGGTTGCCCAGAGAAGCTGTGGCTGCCCCAACCCTGGAAGTGTTCAAGGCCAGGCTGGATGGGGCTTTGAGCAACCTGGTCTGGTGGGAGGTATCCCTGCCTATGACAGGGAACTGGATGATCTTTAAGGTCCCTTCCAACCTGACCCATTCTATGATTCTATGATTACAAAGATAAGAAGTTACCTGTGTTAGAAAGAGTTTGATATCACTGCTGTGCTGGAAAACATTTTGGGTGGCAACATCAATCATACTTGCAGCTGGTTGTTTGGTGTAGCTTGTGCTAGCTCAATAAATGATGTAAGCCCAAACCTGCGTGAGAGGGGTCTGCCAAAACAAAATAGTGAACATTTTGCTAGTTCAGCTCTGCCACTTAAGGGGGATACTGCTTTTCAGATTTCTAAATGGTACAGCTGGAAAATTGTCAGCCTGGTTTGAAAGCTCATGCAGAGGTATCTACTCACATATGGATAAATCACGTGGAGTAAAGAAAATGTGTCTTCCTTAGCAATGCACTGGGATTATATATTTAGTATCATAATCTCTTTACTCTCAAGGAGGAGGAAGTTTATCGGTAGACTTGCTATCCTCAACAATGCATGAGGAACAAACCCAGCATTTTTACTACTGGAAAGAACCTTGCTTTCTTAAGAAATACCTTACCTCCCTCTCTTCATGGGTAATACAAATACCCTACAGAAAATAGTAGCAATTTCCTAAATAAGACCAAGTCAATTGTTTCTGTTGTGCACAAACAAAAAGATTCACACCTTTTAGTAGATAGCCCACTATGTAATCTGCCAGGCTGAATTACCCAGAGATACTTTGTTTTGAAAGGAGTGCAGAAATCCTGCAGGTTTAATTGCCAATAAATCAGCATGACCTCCACTCCCTGACACTTTTTTTTTTTTTTCCCCACAATGATCTTTTCAAGCAGAAAATGAAGAGACTGATTTTTACAGTGTGTGCATACTGCCTTTGGAGAGATAAGAGCAATGACACACAGACAGGTTCCTCCATTAAAAGCTATCCTAGATAATGAAGGACTCAATCAATAGTGTGTTCTGTTTGCTTTCTGGTTATTTTCACCTTGTGTTATGGCGCTCTCTTTTTGTTATGATTAGGAGAGTACTTGCTTGTTTAACAATTGCCTTTCAACTCGTGTCCGTGTACTCTGCAGTACTCAAAATGAATTTATTTGTGGTTTATTTTTCTACTGATGCTTAAAATTTTTAAGGCAAATGGCAATAGTTCAAGTTCTGAGTTGGGGTTAAATATCTGACGAAGAACTTGGCAGTCTAAAGAGAGCTTGAGTATTTTTAAAAGAAACTATTTTGATTTCAATACAAAATGATTTTGATTTTGATTTCTATACAATAGAATACTATTTTGATTTCAATACAATATTGCCTCTCAGTAACAAAGGTTTTATGGTTTTACATTATTATTCAAAAGAAGAGGTATGATTTAAAGCCCAGTGAAAAGCCTGAAAGCTAGCCCTTCGTCTTACAGCACGTCATAAGCTTCACTTCTCATATCAGCTTTTATTTAGCCTATCTTTAATCCAAATATCTTCAAGCATTTACAAGCCCCTAGCTTCAAAACATCATCCGAGGCAGCTGGTTATTATAATCATCTCCTCTAACAGATAGGTGGGGTGATACAGGGAGGGACCGAGAGCATTTCATCCACACATGGTGGTGGGTTCAGCAGCTCTGGAATAACCCCTGAAGAGATTTGCTTTCATCCTGCCATCATGTTTGTGGCTGAATTGGGAACAGGGCAGAAGAGCTATGGGCTCTGCTGTCAGATGTTTTTGGACCCGCCTGAGACAGGCTGGTGAGCCTGAGGTGGTGCCATTGTAACGTTTCAGCCCAACAGCAAGAGGAATGAAGAAGCTTTGGGGACTCTGATGGCAATAAGGGCAGAGCTTGGACAAAAATATATAAAGGGGATAGAAAAGAAATCAAGACAAGAAGCGGGATTGTGAATAGGACAAGCAGGACTGCATATTTCTTACAAATATTTCTTATGTGTATTATACATGAGGTTCTTTGTGCAACGCTTTCATGTCAAGAGATTGCCATGTAGTTATGCCATCACTGGTCTCGAAGCATTGACCCAGGCAGGCCAAGTCACCAGTTCCAGAGACTTCATGAGATGATAAGATCCCATAAGGAGAGCACTGATAAGTTCTCGATCCTCTCTCTCTAGGGCCTATATGGCTTGAGGCTCCAGGTGCATCAATAATCATGGTTTTGCAGTCTGGGTCTGCAGCTAAGTCACCCTTTGTCTGAATCTCCCTCACAGAACCACAGGATGATATGGGGTTGGAAGGGACCTCTGGAGATCATCTAGACCAACCCCCCCATCCTAGAGTAGGTTGCACAGGAACATATCCAGGCGGGTTTTGAATGTCTCCAGAGAAGGAGACTCCACCACCTCCCTGGGCAGCTTCTTTCAGGGTGCTGCCACCCTCAAAGGAAAGAAGTTCCTCCTCATGTTTAGATGGAACTTCCTATGTTCAAGTTCATGTTACCTCCTGCCCTGGATGAAGTTGCTTGATAATCCCTCCATTCCTGAATGAAGTTGCTTGATAATCAGTTCATACAAGAGAAATGTGAGGTATGTGGTCCTCGTACGAAGCATATAGCAATGCCTGCTTTGGTAACTACAAACCAATTCTTGATGAACTTTTCAAGCAAGCTGAGAAAAGTCATCCTCCTGTGGATGATATTCCAGCACCAAGCTGGAAACCTCACTGCCTGTTCCAGTCAAGGACTTCAACCAGGCTCCCTATCTGGAAATCTTAAGCAGATAACAGTCAAAGTCCTTGTATCTGGCTGCTGTGCTCTCTCTGACAACCAAAACTACATTTTCACAAAACTTTCTTTTTCAGCTAATGAACTCTGAAATCCTTATCACCGTGTGTCTGGGGGCTGGCATGGCTCCCACGAGCTCTGAGAGGCTGATATGTAGAAATAAAATTAAGGTGTACCAAGTAGATAAAGTATCACCTGGTGACTTTGCCATCACTCAGAGTATAAAAAGCAGGGGAGAGATGGGTGATGAAAATGATCCTTGTTATTCTACAGACGAAAAAATACTCTTTCACCTTTTCATTGCCTGGGCAGGATGTGCCGGGCTGAAGGATCCACCGTGTTTGAAACTCACAGCTGTGGGAATAAAACTTGCTCTCTTCAGCACACCAACAGCGGGTATAATCTCGTGAGTGAGAGCAGGAGATGGATGAGGCCTTGGAAAGTAAGCCTGGACTCAGATGTCCTAATGATTATGGTTTTATTTGGAGAGAAAAAAGGCTATTCAGCACCAGCTGGTGCATTTCTCTCTGGAATTCAGCAAGGCCTTCCAGTTGATTAAGGGTAGTATAATGATCATGCAGCATTTTGTTTGGTTGATATATCCAAGCACTCATTGCGGCCAGCAATGCTGGTCCTGATTGAGTACAGGAAGCCTTTGCTCTCAAAGCCAGTCCTTTTAGGCACATTCACAATGCCTATCACTCATGGATTATCAAGGTTTTAATCCACTTCTCTATCAAAGCCCTAACAGATGGCTTGCCAACATTAAACCTGTTGATCATGGATCTGCTGGGTATCTGAAGCAGTCACGCTCATGGAATCACAGAATAGTAGAATGGTTTGGGTTGGAAGGGACCTTAAAGATCATCGGGTTCCAACCCCCCTGCCATGGGCAGGAACACCTCCCACCAGACCAGGTTGCTCAAATCCCCATCCAGCCTGGCCTTGGAACACTTCCAGCGATGGTCAACCTGTTCCAGTACCTCACCACCCTCACAGAAAAGAATGTCTTCCTAAGATCTAATCTAAATCTCCCTTCTTTCAGTTTAAGACCATAATGACATCCTTTGGCACTGGTGGTATAGACCTCTACACAGGAAAATATGCCCCGATGCTCTGCTGGGAACGGCCCTTGTGATGCTCAAATAGCACGTCTAGCTCCTCAGCTGGGTGGTTTTGGCACCTGATGCAGCTCAAGCAGGGCTGGGGATGTCTCTCTGCAGCACAGTGCCTCTTGGACACATATCACCATGGCATCCAAGTGTCAGTGATGGATGGAAGCTCCCCAGAGATGTTTCCAGATGTGAATGGGAATTTAAAAACCCTTGAAAAGCAGCTAAAATGATGGATGGGCTGAACGTGGAAAGGGCAGAAAGTAGGTCACATGCATCTGTGCACACAAGCTTAGAAAAGGTCCTAATCCCCATCTAAGGCTGGTTTCAGTCAGGAACTAAAATCAGTTCTCCCAACCTCTGCTTCTGTTCAGCTCAGAGGCTTCCAGAGCCTGGTGCCAAAGGGTCTCTCCTCCAAGCACTTTTCTATCTTCCTTTTAAACTTATAAAAATATCTTGTATCCAAACACCAACCTTTCAGAAAAAGACTTCCAAAGGTCCATCCCTTCTTTCATGGAGCACCTTGTCTCTTGAACCTGGTTTACTTTTTTCCCTATGTAGAATTTGGTAGCATTTGAGTAAAGGTTACCCTGTTCATTGAACCAAACTTGCTTTTTAACAAAGGGAAACTACAATTTATTTCTCAAGAGATGAAAGTGGGTGGCCATGCCAGGAATCAGTTTGGTGAAGGGAAACTGAAGGGTGGCCCTACACTGTGAATTCAGGACCAGATGGGGACATCCAGACAGCAAATGAGGAGCAGCCAGGGATGGGACTGGGGTGCATGGGTATCCTGGAAGCAAGGCAATGGGCAAGGTAAGGCACCCAGGGCCCTGGCAGCCAAGAGGGAAGGTCAGACACACTGCTTAGGAGTTTTTGGCTCATTTTCCAGTTCCAGGAGGAAGGAGGCTGTGGCAGGAAAGTAGGAATTAATCTTCTGGCTCGATCTCAAAGTCCAGTCTGTTCAGCAATTCTGATGCAGACTAGTATTGGATGCTCTCCAGGGTGTAGAAAAATCTGCATTTCTCATCCCAACACCAGGAGTTAAACATTGGCTTCCAGGAGGCCATTCAAGAGCTTTTTCAACTTTATTCTCATTTGGTTTAGCAACAACAATAGTAACACTGGATATTCTTGATGGTGCCTGCTCCCTTTTGAAAATCTATGGCAATAGGAAAGCGGAACTGGAAATGATTCATGTGGCTAAAATCTGCAGAACAGAGGTAAACTGTTGGCTGAGCCAACACAGGCTCGGACAGATAACTGAGTTTTGTGGGCAGGAAAAACTCTTCAGCTGAGAAACAGAAAGACCCTCCAAAAGGCATTGCCAAACCTTTTTTAACTCCCCAAGCACATAGCTGTGTTTACACCACCCATGTTATTTATTGGCCGTGTGCTTGACAAGCAGTCGCTGTAAGGAATACTAATTCAAGGTGACAGTAAATTTCAGGAAGAGAAGCTATACATTTTTCAATTAATATTATTTGCAACCTTAGCTTAGACATGGTGAGCTGCTTATATGAAGATTTGCACAGCAAATAATTTACTTTGTCTATACATTTGCTTCAAATATATAAAGGAAATACCTCTGTTTCATTTTCTACTACCTTATGAAAATGCCATTCAAATTTAATCACACACCTTCATACGCTTGCTTGCTTTCTGATTTCTGTGTCAGCTTTATAGGAGGTGGGAAGGCAATAATATCACTTGCTTCGACCCCACAGCCAGTTTCCAAAGAGAAAATGTATACGTACAGATACCACTTGGTGAGAATAAAGCCAATTAGCTATTAAGCTGGCTACTACTGTTCTGCCAGAAACATTTTTATTACCAAACCAAATGTTTCTGACTCTCAAGTCAGTTTGAGCTAGATTCACTGTTTCTCACAGCTTCCCAAAAGCAAACACCACAGCAGTCAGGGCTGGAAGCTGCTGGGAGCCAGCAGCTGCTTAAGGATGGCTCCAATTTGGGGAAGCAGGAGATAAATTTGCCAGTCAAATGGCCAGCGTTACAGAGATTTTTGGAAGCATGGATCAAAACCCTGTCCCCCCTGCATCACCACCTCGAACTGAGATCATTGTGGAAGCGACTGGTAAGGGTGCAGGAAAAAAAAAAAAAAAAAAAAAAAAAAAAAAAACCACATTATGCCGTAAAAACCCCAAACCTATTGGCCCGTGCGAGGACACGTGTGATGTGGGTAATGTCACGGAACTGCAGCTATGCAAAGCAGCAGATCCCTCTGCCTTATGCAATCATTGTATTGGCACTCGCTGCAACCTACTTGCAAGAGCATATTTTGAATTTTCAAAGCATGGCTAAGCTTGCGGGTGCTGTGTGACTCAACATCGCACTGCAGAAGCGCACACGAGCGGCATTCTATCATACATGAACATTGGCACTGTGTAATGACAAAAAAAAAAACCTTTTAAAGGTTTAAATTAAATTCACTTTAATTAAAATTAATTACAGCAGTGATCTCAAACTGCATGCAATCAACAGCTGATGACTCTGTTTAAAAAAAATGAGGTGGAAGTTCAAAGAACAGCTCTGAGATTTTTAACCACTGGAGTTGTCTTTTTGCTTGGTTTTACAACTGGAGCTTTAGATTCTCAGGAAGTCCCTCAAGCTACATGGTTGCAGATTATATAAAATTATTTCTTTATTACCCCCTAGAATAAAAAAACAAATTGTCTGTTAAGAAGACAGCAGATGATGTGTAAGGAATTAGGCTCTTGCTGGCCAACACCACGCCATGTCTGCGCACACCAGCATTGTGGCACTTGGCTTTGGAGCATATCACCTCCTGGTGTCACCAACCTTGTGTGGTACACAAGGAGAAGGGGTCAGTGCCACACACTCAGCCACATTGGGCCACTTTGATGCCCAGGAAGAAACCCAGTTGTAGGCAGAAAGGTGCCTAACAAACACCATTCACAGAATGATATGGGGTTGGAAGGGACCTCTGGAGATCATCTAGTCCAAGCTCCCTGCCAAAAGCAGGTCCACCTAGAGCAGGTAATCATTCCTCTCTATGGTGCTCAAGCTCCTGAGCTCTTCCCTTGACCCAAGCACCTTCACCATCCCTTTCTGAAAAAAATACAGAAATTGTGTTTCTGGGAGCAAACTGCAGCACTTGGGTTGGATGAGGGTGAGCCAGACTGATTCCCAGGTCCCAATTTCTGACCTGGGAAGAAAGGGACATTTTTTCTGCCGATGTAACTAGTTTGGCTCCACTGAGCTCATTAGAAGGATTTGTGTTTGTACCAGCCATGCATCTACCTCCCAACTTCCAGTATTTACTCCTTCCACGGATGATAAAATTAAATAAGGAGTCCAGAAACATCACTCTGAGGGATCATTTTGATGTGAGGATGGGCAGCATTACTTGCATGTGACAAATCAGATGACACCACTATGGACATGCATCAGGCCTTCCTTCACCCTGCGATGTGGAGGAGGATGGCAGCATCGCTGTGCCAACACCACCTCACCGGCACTGCCATCAGTGCACCCTGAAATGACAGATGGGAACACAAAGAAAAACAAGGCTGACCTTGCTGAGAGTTAGATGGGTCCCCCGTCTCCAGGGGATATCACACATCCCAATCCAAGATGCCAAGTTTGATGGCAAATGGAAACATGACAATTAGACTTGACACAACTTAGTCATTGGTGTAAATTAGCTTCATTTTTTCTATCTATAAAATATCAGTCTGATGCAAGTCCCATGATTTTACCACTTAGAGCGGCTTTCGGGTTACCATAGAGGGGGGGACGTCCTCCATTACACTTCCTCTGAATTCTCCTGCTTTCTTTTCTTGTACAACAGTGTGCCAGGTGCCAGCGTTTGAGTTACAAGAAACTGAAAGTGTAAGCTTTTTCCATGAGAATTGAATCAAAACAAGTCCGAGGACCACTTAGGAATTTTATGAAGTATTCAGGAGGGCAGCAGGACTCTCGAAACACCTGTGAGGCAGTGTTTCATTAAGTTTTAGAACTAAAACCAGCCGCTCAACCCAGCCACCTTCAGGCTTCTTTGGTGACGACTTCCATCCACGGGCAAAGCCACACTTTGAAACCAATCTTTGGTGGAGCATGTGGCACAGAGCTGGACAACAGGGCTCGTCAGGGGCCCACTTGGCAGGGCTTCCCTCTGTTCTGAAGTGTGTTAGGATGAATTTAACACTGTGAGGAGCTCCGTGGGACACTCAGCCTGACTAAAGGCTGAGGGCAGATCATCATCTTCGATCAAGATCAGGTCCTGTGTAGACTTGAACATTCCACTGATGTGAAACAGAGGACCCAGGGGCAGGAGGGCAGCGGGGCTGCTGTTCTTGGTGGCACACGATGGTGGATTAAAGTAGTGGTGAAATCAGTAAGAAGATGACTGAGAACCTGCCTTTCTTGTTCCTAGTCAAGAACTTCAGGCTGAAGGGCTAAAACCTACCCCAGCGATGACAAACAGATACCGAGTGGCGTGTTACACCATAGAGTGCCCTCACCATGAGCACTTTGCTGGTTGCCTCTGGACCCTCAAATCCCTCCCCAGGTCTCAGGGTGATTGAGCAGATGTGGTACCAGACTCCCGCAAGGACAAGAAAAATGCTCTCCCACTAGTGGAGCAACGCTGGCAAAACAGCCCCTGACGCACACACAACTCGCAGCAGCAGCAGAGTCTTTTCACTGTATTAATTACATTGATTGGGGGATTTAGCTCTCCAGGAAGAAGATTAGTTTTATCGGTACAGACACTCTCTCTGCAGCAGCCTTTGCTGACAAAACCCTACCAACAAAAACATCTTTACAGTAGCCTTCAGTCACTCCTGAGTCTCTGTCTTAAGATGTAGATGCGAATATACTGTTTGTATTAACTGAAGGAACCTGATCTTTCTGCTCCTGGCAGCATTAGACAGCTCCTCACAGCTCCTCTTATGTTAATTTCTCCTCAGTTTTAAATATGTTTTCCCAGCTGTCAAGCCAAACCCTGCTCACATTTATGACAATACAGATTTTAAATCTGTATCAATCAACGCGAGCAAATTCAGACATTCAACTCGAAAGCAGAATTTAAGCCATGACCACAGAAGCAAGTGCACTTGTTTGTCACCGCTGTGGTTATTAGTAATGCCGTGGTTGCTTGAAAAATACAAGATTCTTTTAAGTAAATTCTTTTGGCATTTGCTAAGATGTATGTTACTGTAGACAGTACATTTTCAACAACTACAACCATGTATTCTCAGTAATGACTGTAACAGTGAAACTGTTTTTCAATTTTACTGACATGATAATTGGTTTGAACATTGCAAAGTATGGGACATGAGAAAGTGCTGCTGTTATATTCTAAATAAGCTCTTCTTACTGTTTCCATAACACAAGGGAAAGTCATAATTAATGTAATCCGCAAAGATGTTATTACATTAGTTGTGCCCACAAATCAAACAACTGGTTGAAAGTGTCCTCGACATTTATCACACATTTTGTGCAATAAAAGCAGAACTTCTGTAGCTGCCGATTAAAAAAAACCCACCACCTCTTAATCACCTTCTGTAGTGGCACTCAGTAATAACACAGGAGGATGGAGTTGGATTTGATTCCCCGTGAGAAAGGTGAGCAAGGAGAATTGTGACAATATTGATTTATTTTTTTTTTAAATAAACTGCCACTTGGAGGAGACAGGATTGGAATAACAGCATCACGACATTTAATTTGACACTGGGATTTATGACAATCTTGACAGTAACATGAAGAGTTCATGCAAAGGAACCAGCTTCACCCATGCTGTACCTCCAGGGGTGCAAGGAAGCCACTGAACTACTTCACGGAAGGAGAAAAGCCCACTGTCTGTCCTTCCACCCTCCCTCCCCCCTCCTTAAGAGTTACCTTTTGCAGACTTTGAGCTGGATGGATCTGTCCCTGCATTTTGAGCAGATAAGGCAAGACCTTCAGCTGGCACAAACACGGCAGTGCTGACGACTTCCACCCTTTCAGCTTGGGTGTTTTGTGTACAGATCACTCTTCCCACCACATGCTTCCAGGTGACATCCTTATTCCCATTTTGATTTTGAGGTTGGTTTTATACAGGAATTTTTCCTTCCAACAGTAACTTGCTCCCCTTAATGCTGAAGCTGGAGCTCACAAGCATCTCCAGCAGTCGGTGGCTGCAGACTGTAGCGCAGGTCCCAGCTGGTGAGGGGTGGCAAGCACAGATGGCACTGCCAGCCTGCCTTGTTACCAGCTTTGTGTATTTATTTTTCTTTTCCCCCCAAAACCCTCAAATGACAAAAATAGGACTAACCAGAAACCACCTCTCTTGTAGTGGGAGGTTGGAAGAACGAGTCACTTCAACTTGATAGCAGTGGTGAGGAAAGCTGGGGCATGAGCCACATCCTCATCCTGCATCTAGATGAGTCTTTGGAGAGCTGTCCCAGGCCATTTCTTTAGGAAGAAACTCTTTCATGTGAGGCTGGTGAGACACTGGAACAGGTTGCCCAGAGAAGCTGTGGCTGCCCCATCCCTGGAGGTGTTCAAGGCCAGGCTGGATGGGGTTTTGAGCAACCTGGTCTAGTGGGAGGTGTCCCTGCCCATGGCAGGGGGGTTGGAACTCCATGATCCTTAAGGTCCCTTTCAACCCAAACTATTCAGTGATTCTATGTGCAACCACTGTTCTTTTAGAGCAAATAAACCTCATTTCCAGCAGTTGCAGGGAAGGAGACAGCATGGGAATCCCACCTGGCCAGAAGCTCTTTGCTGCTACCAGCACAGCTAAAACACACAGTAGCTGAAGGGGGGAAAGTGGTTTAAGGTTTAGGAATCAGTGAGGTGCCAAATGCACCAGAAGGAGAGAAACAAAATGCCTTAATTGTTGGAAAAAAAAAAAAAATTAATGTTAGGGCTTGCTTCAGGGGTCTTTTTTTTTTTCCACCACCCATTTCCTAGAAAGGTACGGCACAGACATGGAACTGGGATGCAGATTCCTGAGCTTTACCTGCCTGCACAGCAGTAAAACTACTGTTCTGCTTTCCCAACTAACTGAGACAAAGTTTGTAAGAAGAGATTATATCTTTTATTAAACCAACCACCCACACAGGAAGAAAATTACCCATTGCTTTGCGTGCACAAGCCTTTTTCTGTGTCACGAGGAGACCTTTAGAGTGAGATACTTGATGGACACCCATGAACACAAACCAGCTGCATTTAGCAGCAGGACAGTCGTGCCCAGGCTGAAGTTTCCATACAAGGGACGTGCCTGTCTGCCCTTCGCCATCGCTCCGGCTCGCAAATACACTACTTGAGAGCACGATTTTTAATAACATGCTGCTCTCTGCGGCAATCTGACCACACGTTATCAATTACTGCTGCAAAGGGAAAGGGGCCTCTGAGGTTTGGGGCATTTAGGAAAAGACAGCTTTGCCACAGCTCCTCAATTAACTGCCCTAGAAGAAGAAACAGTATACGCTAATAATATCTCCAAACTCGAAATGCCAGACCTGGGAACATTCCGTGCAGATACCCTAGTTGGATCCTCAGGAGATAACAAGTGGCCCACTTCGTGAGCACAAGCATTATGTGTTGGGAAGAGACCCCAGAGGCATCGTTCATGCTCTGTGTTTTACTCACACAGGGAAATATTATTATTAATAGGTCTCTGTCTAAAAATGCACTGTGCCTCATTCTTGAGACACTAAACACAAAATTTAAATGATTTGGATGTTCTGCTTGTTCAAATATTTCAGAAATTGAGCACCTCATGTTCTTGATACGGCACAAACTATTCACAACAATCTGACGAAAACCACATCACTGACAGAAACTCTTTATCCATTTCTTTGAGCTTGTGTAGAGCTGCAGGAATATTTTCTTAGTGCAAGAGAAGTGTGGCTGGAGAGGCAGAGGATGTGGCCTTTGTGATCCTTCCTTGAGCCACTGTTTATCTGTGTGACAGTGGATGTTGATATACAAAGATAACCGCAGCCAAATTATTTTCTTGGGAAATATTTTGATGTCTGCACATTTTACCTCTACCTCTGTGACATCTATATTCAAACAGGGTAATCTGTGCACCGAGTGAATTTTATCCCAGTACCCTGCACCAACAAGGTTTCAATAGCAAAGGCTTTAGAGGCACATACTCCGGGCCCAAAAGTGGGAAAGTCCTGTCCAAAAGCAGCTTTCTTCTAAATCCTGACTAGCAGCAGTTGCCTCACCATCCAGTTTACAGCTCATCTGATGTAATTGGGGATATTGTTCCCATAAGCAATCTAACATCTGCTCAGCTCCTGCGTGCACAAAGTCTTGTTGCGATGAGTGCTGCAGCCCTTGGTGCAGAAATACCTCCTTCACCAACTGACATCTGCAGCCTCCAGTGCTGCATGGGATGCCTGGTCATGGAGATGGGTAAATGAATGGAGTCAGAGAATGCTTTTGCTCCAGGTATTGTTCTGGGCAGAGCATAGAATGGTTTGGGTTGGAAGGGACCTTAAGGATCATCTAGTTCCAACACCCTGCTGAGGGCAGGGACACCTCCCACCACCCCAGGTTGCTCAAAGCCCCATCCAGCCTGACCTTGAACACCTCCAGGGATGGGGCAGCCACAGCTTCTCTGGGCAACCTGTTCCAGTGTCTCACCACCCTCACAGGAAAGAATTTCTTCCATGTGTATGCACAGGCATTGTGTGTGCCAGTCTTTATGTAAAAGACTGTGTGGCTCTTGGCATCTCCCATGCATACAGGGCTATGGCAGGAGCAAGCACTGGGGGTCCACACTGATGGACATGAAGGAGTGAAGGAACTTGACCTGTCTTACATCTGCGATGCAAATGTTCTTTGCTTGACATGCAATGGAAAACAGAGCCTATTTCTCTTTCTGTTGCTGTGACAGGCACAGGCAAACACAGTTAAAGCACAGAGTGAAATACTCGGAAGGCAGTAGGGGATACAGATAGTCACCTCGCGTGAATATCTGTGAATATATTGTGAAAGCAAACAGTACCAGTCCACACTGCCTGCAAGGACAGGACTGCTGAGACATCTAGGAAAGCATTATCTACTCCCCAGCAATAAACAGCATTTTGTTTCACTTCATTTTAAGCTTGGTTCCTCGTCTTCCTCCCCACATCTGAGCCCTTCAGGTCAAGGCAAAGGTCCAAGAACAATAGCATTTCAAGCCAAGGACTAAGCTCACAATCGGAAAACCAGAGCCTAGATATGACAGGCTGCTCTATTTACTAACACAGAGCACATAAACCCAAACCAAACCAAAATAACCTACTTCAATATTTTTGCTTCGTACTCTAAGGAAATCAAGTCTCCCTTGCACTCAGCTCTGATGTGCTGCCATCAGGAATACCCTGAGAAGTTGGGCGAAATTTTATGTAAAACACTGAAACCCTTGTGTGTGCGTTCTTGCTATAAATTTGAACCTCAAATGGGAATGTGATTTGAATTTAAACACTTAAAGCTGTGCCTTTAACAGTAGGCACTTTTGTATATTCATCCTCCTGCCACTGTCCTCAGTCTCCCATGGTCTTGAATAACGTGTTGTTTTCAGACAATTAGCTTCTTGTCTGCAGAAGAGCAGTTTGGCCCTGTCCCTTCCATTGTCTGTTATGTCCAGCAAGGAAAAGGGGCAGGGGGGGGAGGGAAGAAAGAGAAAGACAGATTTCAATCAAAAGCAGTACATTGATAAGGGATTAATAAGAGCCTGCCTTGTGATCAGATGAAACCTCACAAACGGCCTGAATGCCATATATTTGATTAGCAAAAGTGATGACTCCTAAGTGCGGCACGTAGAGCTGACTGCCTGCATCACTTTGAGCGGCAGCAGCTTCCAGTGGTACCTGTTGCTGGTGGGTTTGCACTCCAGTGGATCCTGCTACGGTCAACTCATTTTAGGGACAGGAATTTGTCGAGCTAATGGAGTGAGGCTGGTGTTTAACAGGCCCAATTCATGCTGAAGGCACAAACAGCTCTTTCCTAAACACACATAACAGAACTGGTGATAGAGAAATGAACAGGAAAAGGCAGGTGGTCTGGTGAGCACAATGTTCTTGGCCTTTAATATTTCCAGTAGTTTTTAATGCTTGAAGTTTTAGGGGCCAGATACCCCACTACTATGAAGGACCCAAGCAGTGCCAGAAGGAGCAGAGAACGGGAAATATGGGGCAGACAGGTGCTATGGGGGGAAACACAGCAGGTTGGGTGGAGGCTTGGGGGCATGCAAAGTCCCTGGCTCACCTTGCTGTTTCTCAGGGTACCCAAACTGTCCCCTGCTTGAGCTGAAGGCAGTAGAAGCACCATCAGGCATGAGGAAGGCACTTTCACTATGGGAGCAAGGCTCAGAGATTCCAAAGAGAATAAATTGTCACGGATGCTCATGCCATCCGTCAGGATGGATCCACCTACATCTCTGGGTACATGTGATTCACTCCATGAATCAACTTCATAGCAATCCCATTCCCACTGCTGCAGATGACAGTGCTGTACCTGAAACAGTCACTCATCCTTTATCCTACTCTTCAGAGTTAATTCATCGCTTCGCTTACTGTCACTGCGCACTGCTAGCTTTCTTTTCATTCATACTTTTTACAACCACGCATATATTTGATCTGGGCTAGTGCCAGGGAGCCACCAAAAGGGAACAAACACTTGTTAGGTATATTTACCATCTTTAATGTCCCATTATGTCCAGGTGAACGGACAAAGGAGTACCTCCCTATGTCACTTTAGGTTGCCGTGATGAAACATACTGAAGTCCTGCGTAGATATCACAGGTAAATACAGACTCCTTACATTCCTTGAGAAAAGAACCAACCAGCTAGGAGTCTGGGGTGATGACAGCTACCTTGGGCTTTCTGTTGGCTCCTCCTCAGCCTCTAACATCTTTTGCTGGGAGGAATAACTGTGCCCAGTTCTGGGCCCACCAGTTCAAGGACAGGGAACTACTGCAGAGAGTCCAGTGGTGGCTACAAAGATGATCAAGGGACTGGAGCACCTCTCTGATGAGGAAAGGCTAAGAGACCTGGGGCTGTTTAGCCTGGAGAAGAGGAGACTGACAGAGGACCTCATCAGTGCTGATCAATATCTAAAGGGCAGTTGTCAAGAAGATGAGGTCAGGCTTTTCTCAGTGATGCCTGGTGACAGGACAAGGGGTAAAGGGCAGAAACTGGAACACAGGAAATTCTGTCTGAAAACTTCTTTCCTTTGAGGTTGGCAGAGCACTGGAAGAGGCTGCCCAGAGAGGCTGTGGAGTCTTCTTCCCTGGAGACATTCAAAACCCACCTGGATGGGTTCATGTCCATCCTGCTCTGGGTGACCCTGCTTTGGCAGGGTGGTTGGACTAGATGATCTATGAAGGTCCTTTCCAACCCCCACAATACTGTCTAATAACAGCTCTTGCCAACCCCTGTCCATGTCAGGACACTTCTTACTGACAAGCCTGTCTGTCACTGCTTTCTTCAGATGGAGATAGTCCAGTCCCAAAGTCCTCTCCGCAGCTGAAGCACGGTCTCTTCCAGATACCCCCCTAAGGCATACCTGTTAAAATTTGCAGGCAGAAAAACTATACCCCACAGACAACCTGGTGCTTCCATAAGGCATTGCAAATACTGTGTGTACACAGACCGATGTTAAGTGTGCATCCCGGTCAAGCCAGGCCCTCCACACACAGAACAAAGAGACACTCTTGTTTGAACAGCAGTCAGGATTACCAGGAATCTGGCAGGTTATCAGGAAAAGCTGGAGGATGCACAAATGCTGGTACAAGTGATAATCCAAAGCAACCGAGGTGACTGAAAGAAGGTTGACACTTCAGGAGCGGGATGTTAGGCGCAGAGGAACACACAAACAATCAAACCAAAACCAGTGCAAGCTCAGGGAGTGCTAGTAGAAATACAAACATCCTAAATGTAGGGTCATGCTGTCCCTGGCAATTCACAGGATCGAAAGACGTCGAGCAGGGCAGCCATTAGCACACAGCTTTTCTCTCATCTCAGTGCCCCCAGCAACACAAGACCCTCTGCACCAACTAAAACTCCCCACTGGTTTCAGTCTGTCCCCCCAAACCCATCTAAGCACTCCTTTTGTCACTTCTGTTGATGCAAGTTTCCACTGTCCCTCACAGTCCATTCCCTGCAGAGCAGAGAAAGTCCCACCCCCTGCCTAATTCAGCCCTGCCACCATTTATTCAACTGGGCCACGATGCAGCCAGTACCCATATCAGCCACACAGAGAAATGCCCATGGATAGGTATGGGTGACTTTGTTGCTCTGCAAATTGCTGTGTCGACCACTGTTTCATACCCTGGCAGGACTAATACGTCCAAATTTCCCAATTACAATACATCCTATAGTGACACCCGTTTTCTATTTAAACATCTTCTACTTCATTTTCTGGAGGGAAGAGGTGAACTAATACGCTTGATTCTTCCATCAGGTTGAATTTGTTAAATACCAATGCAAAGGATTTAGGAGGCTCATGAGAATAACTGGACAAGTGCAGGTTCATCAAACTCTCATTTGCAGCTGTCCCGCAGCCAGGAAGTAATCCAAACATGCAACACCTTGTCTGAGTTCATCCAAAGGACCCCCCCATGATCGCCACGCTTTGAACATTTCAGTTTTTGCTGGATGATTTGGCCAACCACAATGCCAAAGTGCACACTGTATTATGGAACTTGGCAGTCTATATTTCACCTATACTGTAAAAAACACTCAGAAGTCACAAAGCAGCACTGACCATTTCTTAAGTGGAAGCAGAGTCACATTTTCCACCCCACATCACGCGTGTGTGAAGCCTCAGAATTCAGAATCCTAGAATGGTTTGGGTTGGAAGGGACCTTAAAGATCATCCAGGTTCCAACCCCCCTGCCATGGGCAGGGACACCTCCCACTAGAGCAGGTTGCTCCAAGCCCCATCCAGCCTGGCCTTGAACACCTCCAGGGATGGGGCAGCCACAGGCAATCTGTTCTAGTGTCTCACCTTAGCAGCAGCTCATCTTTTGAACAAGGAGATATGGGGCTATCTTGGCAACATGGCCCCAGTCCACAAAGAGACCGATGGGACTTTTAAAACACAACATCGCAGATGTTTTAACCACGCTCCTGTTCACCATCTGCTCCAAGTTGACACCACCAGTTTTCCTTTTGAAAGGTCAACCCCAGCATCGGCAGGAAGACCAAACACCGCTTTCGCTTGCTTACCTACAGCCACATGATGCGTGGTTACACCAGGATATGGACACAGCAGCCACAATGGGCTGGCTCCTCATTATGGTAATCAGCCATCTGCCAGAAGGCAGAGCCAGCAGCGAGAGCAAGTGGAACTGAGCCAAGGCAGGCTCGTGAAACAGTGGGAAATAAAGGGATGAGCCCTTGTCTGGCAGGAGGGGGCGCAGCCTCATGCCATGCTCTCAACGTTAGACTCATCTCTTCTAAGGTATGTCAACTACTGGGCTCGTACAAATATATTTGTCATGGTGATCATTCCATATGGGAAAGAGAGATGCCGTTCTCTAAGTATGCATTAATCACACTCTATGTTACAGGAGACAGTAAACACCTTGTGTTATATATAATCCAGTATTGCAAGATGAGACACATTCACGCCTTCAGACCATATCACAGTATTTGTTCTGACACCAACTCGCCTTCTCACATGAGCCGTTTTAACTATATCTGTATAAAGACACCCATTTCATAGTATGATGGCGTATACTGTCAGCACATCCTACTATTAAGGCTACATTCCAACCTCATCTATAACCATTCACTTCACCGGTTCCTAAGCACTGACAAAACAGGCAGCCGCTTTTTAATATTTAACCTCTTTTTAGAAGCAGGAGGGTTTGGGTGGGTTTTTTTTTGTTTGTTTGTGGTTTTTGTTGTTGGGGTTTTTTTGGTGGGTTTTTTTTTTTTTTTAGTTCATAGCAGAAGTTTTAGAACTTTAAAAAGCCTGAAGAAACATTGCTATATACGTGGAATAAGCGTGCTTTAAGCAATAGATTCTGCTCACTGTAGGATACGCATTACGATTTAGTTGTGATATCATTATTTACTATACTTTTATATAGTATATTTAAATTATGACAGGAACAGAAAGATAAAAGCACCCCAGAGAGAATAGTTAGGCATGAACTCTGTAAGACTCAGTAAAAGGCAATTTTGGCTAACAGGGGTCCCGGAGATGGGGCAGAGAGAGTTTCAGGTGAGGGGTGCCTGGGGTAACAGTTACTGGATGCTCCTCCAAGAGCCACCACCATCCAGCCCTTGCTGTCCCACTTACCACAACAAGCTTCAGCTGCCCGATAGCCTCAGCACTGCTGGTTCTGTAGCTGAGAAGGTAACAGCTCGACAGATTTCATATTGCCTTTCACTTACAACTTTTATCAAGAAGTTTTTCAAGAGTCTTTGCAGTTCAGCCAAGAAGCAAACAGGGACTGCCCAGAGGAAGCTCAGACACCTCAACATCTTTATTAACCTGTAACAGCTAACAGATCTCCTTTAGAACACACAGGTCCGTCCCAAACCAAGCCAGCCAGCAACTCCCACCACCGTGCATTTTCTTCTGCTCTTCCAAATCAATAAATCCTGAAATAATTTGTATATCTTAAAGGAGACAGGTATCTGGGTTTCAGGAGAAATGACAGTGAGGATGGTTGGAAGAAGTCTAAGGAAACTAAAGATGCCAGTGTGAGGATCCTCACTTACTTCAAGGAAATTAAATCCTTCCAAACTTCAGAAGATAATAGACACTTTGCACATACCCATGTCTGCAGTGGGGACCCTGGGTAGAAGACAGCATAGAATTATGCCTCTGTTATTCTCATGACATTTACTGTTGCTCAGGTTACTTCTCATGGGCTGAGGCTGCTGTGGAGCTTTTCATGCAAAGAGAAGGCTGCAAAATATCAAGCCCAAGGATAACTACCCAGATGTTTCAAGATGTTCCTCTGCTTCTGTGTTTGAGGTTATTGGTATAGCCTTCCACTTCATCTTTTCCAAGACCCTGATAATTTTTAAGTTATTGGACTAGGGAGCCTTACACTGTCATTTTATATTTCAGTATCTAAGGAGCAGAGGTATCAGCTCTACACTCGCAGAGGTTTTGTTTTGGCATACAACTCCCTTCAAAGTAGAGTGGATGACTAAGGTTACTATATACTAAGAGTTACCAAAGAAGATCTGTCTAAATAAACTTCAAGAAACAAACCAAGCCCAAGAGAAAACAATGCCCAATAACACAGTCAATAACGGGTTTGTGCCTACATTTTCCCAGCTCTGGAATTGGTTGGGGATTTACTACCTCACTTTGGGAGATGGACTACACAACTGAAATGAAGCGGTAATGGAGCATTAACAGAATTAGTGCACTGAAAGTGCTTTGTAGGCTGGAGTTCAGCATTTTCATCCAGGATGATGGGATCACTTTCCTAGAGTGGAGCAGCTGACATTAACTCCATAAGCAACCTGCTTGTTGCCACCACTGTGAATCAAAATTAGATTAGCAGCCCCCCTACAGGTGTGGCATGCAGCATGGAGGTTGAAAGCACAAAAAACACTTTGCCCAATTCAAAATGAACCGAACTGCATCAGAAGGTTTATGGAGCATTTGGATCAGCTGCACACAGTGAGGATTTGGGAGAGATCATACAGCCCCAGGGAAGGGAGGTAAGGTGTTGATACAACAGAGTTCTTGCTAAGTATGGAAATACTTATTCCCAATTCCTCATGAAATTTCCAGTGGTCACAGGTTGCACATATGTGCTGTGTTCAAAAACAAAAGATTAAAAAAAAAAAAGAGATTGGCTTGAATAAATCAAAAAGCAAAACTCTCCAGTGCAGAGTTGTGTGTGTGTGCTGTAAAAACATAGTTAGGGAGAATACTAGAAGAATTGACATCTCTCACAATTATATTACGTATCTTGCAGTGTTTTGTGGTTTGAAGTTATGATCCAAGAAGTCCAGTTTTCATCTAAAAAGGTAAGGTTTTAAACCCTCGTGGTTGCAGAACAAAGCTTCTAGTACACAGATCTCAAACTGTGTTTCTGAATTCAGATTTCTCAGATGGTTTCTGGATAACTTAGGACATGCAAAAGATGCACGGCCATAGGGAAGGAAAGAATTTGCTGAGGTTTTCTAATAACAGGAGAAAACTGAGCAATAGGCCAGTTGAAGGCTGAATTAAGCAGTGTTAAACTGTGCCCAGCATAGCACATACATACATACATAAATTAACACGGTTACTGGAAATAAATGGTGGGAGTCCAGGGAACATGGGCACCATGACAGCCAACAGCAGCTCAAGTACTGTGTAGAAAATACTTATCAATCAGTGTTAACCACTGGGAGCCCAGCCCTGTAACTTTATAGAGCAAAGATATGTGCCCTATATGTTGGACTGGTGGAGTACCTTCTATGAGAGCTTATTCTAAGAAAGGTTGTTTTGTCTTGAGTTTCTGAACAGCAGTGTAGCAGGATTGCAGCAAAGAGTGTGCTTGAGGTACCAAAGCCATCCCTCCTTCCCCAGACGAGCCAGACCTATAAATGGCATTGTTTAAAGTAACCACAATCACTACTGTTACCAGTTGTATTGGGTTTGCATGGCAAAGTTTTGGTAACATGGGGGCTACAAGGGTAGTTTCTCTGAGAACCTGCTAGAAGCATCCCCCATCCAAGATGGACCAGCTGCTGGTCAAGCCCAAGCCCATCAGCCACGGTGGTAGTACCTCTATGATATCTAGTACCTCTATGATAGAGGTACTAGAGAAAAAGAAGAGAAAAAAAAATGACCTGGGTGGCAGCAGCTAGAAGAGAGGAGTGAGAATATGTGAAAGCAACAGCTCTGCAGACACCAAGGTCAGTGAAGAAGGAGGGGCAGGAGGTGCTCCAGGCACAGGAGCAGAGACTCCTCTGAAGCCTGTGGTGAAGACCATGGTGAGGCAGGCTGTCCCCTGCAGCCCATAGAGGTTAACGGTGGAGAAGACATCCACCTGCAGGATGTGGAGGACCCCTCACTGGAGTAGGGAGGAGGCAGAGAAAATTGTGAGTAAAGTTGAACTCAGAAAGAAGGGAGGGGTGAGAGGAAGGTGTTTTAAGATTTAGCTTTTGTTTCTCATTACCCTACTCCGGTTGGATGGGTAATAAATTAAATTAATTTTCCCTGAATCAAGTCTGTTTTGCCCGTGAAAGTAACTGATGAGCAATCTCTCCCTGTCCTTATCTCGATCCATAAGCCTTTCATTATATTTTCTCTCCCCTGTCCAGCTGAGAAGGGGAGGCATAAAGCAGCTTTGGTGGGCACCTGGACTCCAGCCAGGGTCAGCCCACCACACCAGTCTACCTTTAAGCTAGAAGAAGCACAGCAAACACCTTAGGTCTGTAAGAAAAGGTCCTGCTAAAAGTTTTTCTGCTGACCTACAGCCAGGGCATCCTTTTAATTCCTCAAAATTCTGTTTAAGCTTCGAGCTTAATGCTAAGCAGACATGAAATTTTTTGCCAAACCTGCCTGGCAGACAATAGATAACATCCTGATTTTCTTAATGAAAACAGCTGAAGCACATCCAGGATTGTTAATAGCAATAGGTATCATATACAGAGATACTGTCTCACCCCGCAGCAATAAGTTACAGCTATGTGCACACTGAAAGAATATATGCTTTTTTTGTGTTCGTTAAGAGTTAACACTGCCGCCAACAACAAAAAGACAAATAGCATGGGGTTGTCTGGCTGTCAGCCACCAGGCAGAGTTTGTCACGGGAGCAAGTCAATGACAGCATTCTGCCACCGATTCCGATTGGGGAAGGAGACCTTTCAGTCTTGTCTTTCGGTTCGTGTTTTATTGCCAGAGAGGATGAGTGGGACACACGAGGCAGCACTGAGTTTCAAATACTACCTACCAGTGTCTCGCAGAGTCCATGTTTGCTCGAGCGGAGATTTGGGGGGCCCCTGTACATTGCAGGCCAGTTGACAGCACTATCAGTGGTCTGGAAATGCTACCCAACCTGGGTCCCTTCCAGTTCTCTCTCTCTTTTTTTTTTTCCTTCTTTAAATACATGCAAAACTTTCACCCTGAAGCCTTTAGTCAGTGAGCAGCGGAAGGAAGAGACAGACTTAGTTTCTAAGTAATGGTGCTATTGAAATCAAGCCCAGTGCCCGGGGCTGGCCCATTTGGGAACTCCGGCGAGACAAGCAGTAACGAACAGAGCCAAGAAGCCGCTGGTACACGCTGCTGTCCCCAGCTGTACACCCCCTCTTTTACACCCAGGCCCTACCAAAAGGGCAGAGCCCGCCTTAGGAGGCTTGAGGAACAGGGTTATTTACCAGAGGCCAAATGCCAGGTGCAATATTAATTACAGTTATTCTAGCGATGCCTTCGGCCTTGGATTCTGCCTCGTGTTATGTTTCCCCTGCTCTGCAGGATGAAAGACACTACTGCCCCCCACCCCCCCAAAAAAAAAAAAAAAGAAAAAGAAGAAAAACAAACCAGGAAAAGAAAGAGCAAAACCACAGTTCACTCTGCACAGCTTCTGACATTCTCCAGACCCTCCACCTTGATGCAGCTACTTTTAGCGTAAAAATCTTTAATGATGGAAAAAAAAAATAGCACCATACAGTCTCCACACAAAACCATTGCAAAATAGCATGGATCTGGAATTCTTGTAATCATCTGGTAATGGTTCCTTGTAATCATCTGGTAATGGTTCCTCTCACATATAGACAGTCAGAAATCACACACTTCCTACAAAGTAAGGGATGGCTGTGATTGCCACTTATATGACATATGACTGTAAATAAATGAGAGCAAAGGCTAGGAAACTCTTAAGGGAACCATAAATTGCCCTGGTAGGAGACCACACAAAAAATAAGAGAAAGTGTGGGAAAGCAGGAGACTTGAGTTCGCTTTTAACCACCAAAGAGAAGATATCCACTTATTTCTTGGGAGGCAAGACCAGACACTTGTTGATATGGTGGCTGCACTACCAGTTGCTTGTCAACAACATCTTCTTTAACACTAGTCATATACAAAAATAGGGAATTTTAAGACCGTTTGTTCTAAGGGCTGAAGCAAACAACTTCAACCAGACTGCTTGTATCTGAAAAGAGCTGCTATACCTCCCCAATACTGTGTCTCAGGAAATGAGACATCAGAAGCGCTAATACTTTTTAAAACAGTATTATCATCATTCACATCCTGACGCTACTATATAATATTGGCACGTTCAGATAAAAATCACTGCTTGTATTGAGTTAAAACACCTCAGTTTGGTAATTTTGAGCTCAGCTGTTTCTGCAGATGAAAAGCTGGCTGGAAACTGGGTTTCCTTCTGCATTATTTTGACAACACAACCACTCAGAGGTTATTTTAAGTTGCATTAATAGCACAGGGTGTTGCTATTACCTGGCTACAAAGCCCCCAAAGAACATTTTTCTGCTGTTTTTAGACTTACAGTTTTGTGGTGTTTTTTAATGTAATTTCCTTCAAGGGAAGTCAGACCCTAAGCTGGTATCAAAGTACAGAGCTGTATTGGAGGAAATGAGGAAAAGCCAAAATATAGCAGCTGCAAATCTGATTCCGCAGTCTTAAAAGTACAAAACTGTTTCATTTTAATTTAAAGTAGCAGTACATAAAATGGGAACTGAAGGAAAGAATCGTTATCATGAAGATAAACTAGAATAACACAGAAAAAGAAAAATAGCTTTTATCTATAAAATGCTTTTTAGAATGAGCCTCTACAAGTCAGAACTCCTTGTGTTAAGTATCATTCAACTGGATGCATGGATTTTTCTCTTTGCCTTTCATGCTTTCCATCCACTGTTTTACTGAAACAGGTGGAGAAGATTGCAAGCTGATCTATAAAGACTCTCAGCCCAGAGCCTCCCTCTTTCAGAGACGCATACACACAAGAGCTTGTAGGAGGGTAGGAAACACTTTCCATACATCCAAGATATGTTGAGACACATCTTTATTCAAGCCAACAGCGTTCTTGGTGCCAGCAGGAAGGTAACAGCAGATTTTGGAGGCTGTGATCCTTTATACATACATGCTGATTCTTTGGTTGGGTTTGGTCTGTTTGGTTTTTTTTCCAGGACACACAGAAGAAAATATCTGCCCTGAAACACAATCCATTCACAGTGTAAAGCCCTCTCTTCCATTAGTTTTTCTACCACACCATAAAAGGGATCCAGCAGAAGCTGCACAGACCTTTGCTAGCACATCCTCTTTCTCAATAGCTACTCAGTACCTGCTTTAGAACTAACCCAAGAATAAGTAACCTTCTCTCATCTATATATATATATATTTTTTAGCAGTGAAAATGATCAAAAGGAGACAGGGAAACAGCTTACCACCTTTCCTCAGCTCCAGCCCTTGAAATCCACAGGCCTTCATTCAGACACAAAACTGCCCAAGGGTGTCAGTCAGCTGATATAAATCTGCTCAGCTGCACTGGGAGAGAGTGATTTTAAAGCCAATCTGCAGCAGCTGATGCTCTGGCAGGGCAGGGTGGATGGGGGAGAAGGGGTAGCACTCACTTATCTCCTGTGAAATTTGGGGTCTGATTTCACGTGCAGTGCCACCTTGGATTGTTAATACGTGTATCACAAAGTGACATAGGAGAGGGAAGAATAAAAGCAGGGTACAGATTATTTCACAGTTTCCCAAATGCTCACTGCAAGGCCATGTTTGAGAGGCTAGAAATTAGCTTCATGTTGGTTCTTGCAATTTTCAGAAACTCTAAGGCATATCTCAATGCAAGATTCCTGCAGCACTAAAATGTGTTATTTTTCCTGTAATTCAAAGAAGGCAACCAGAATAACTGGCAATAAATTCACCTTTAGTAAAAATCGTGAAATTTTGTGTTGTGCCTTGAAATTACAAGAAGTGTAGGAATTTCAGGTTTGTGGACTTAAAGCTGCTGATACTTCTTGCTCCAATAACTATGATGTCCCCAAATCTTGTCCAATAAAGACAGAAAAAAGACATTTTAGAGCAGTCCATCCTCTTCACCAGGATCCAGTCCACTGGTGCAGAATAAAAGGAAAGCAGCGTTACCACTGCTATGGAGCTGATGGGCACAGGAACATCACAGAAATTGAAGAAGACAGAGTTTAGGATGGCATATAGAATAAAGCAAGAATTCCCAATGTATGCACACGTCTTCCTTGCAGCTCAAAAGCCTCTGGATGAGGTGCACAGACAGGCTTTTGAATTGCTAAATCCATATAATCATTTTCCTGCTGTGAAAGGATGGGTAGGAGTGTCTAGACACTAAGAGGCCAAGCCTATTGATGCTGGCGGGATCTATCCCCATGGAGCCGTCAGCTCTATAGAGCACTGCAGCTGCATGCTCCAGCTCTCCAGCTGTGCTGCCAATGCTCCTACCCAAAACAAAGCACAGCTATTATCTGATGATGAAAACAAAATATTTTTCAGGGGGGAGGGAATCACCTCTTCAGATTCCCAGCATAATCCAGTGGATCTTTTCCAAAAGCCTCTTAGAGAGCATATTCAGAAATTTATGGACAAAAACCATAAAGGAACTATATACTACACCCCAGTTTGAGTGTATGTGTAGGTACATATAAGGCAGGGGAGATCTTGTTTCTGAGCATCGTGAAGGGAAAAACCAACATGCACTCCAAGCATCATTTAATTGAGGGGAGCTAGGGCTGGAGCTTCTCTCTAGTCTGAATGAATGTAGTGGGGGCAAGGGGGTGCCAGGAGTAGGTAACTTTGGCATCGTCTTGGCTGAGCTTTGCTAAGGAAAACTGCAGAAACAGAAGGACTGATAAGGAGCAGGAAAAGCTGAATGCACCACGGTGGTCTTCTCATGTGGATGCTGGGTATGAAGAATGAGGGATTCCAGACCAGGGCTAATTCCTTCTCCTTCTGTGTCCCCTCAACCTTCCTCTGCAGAAGAGAAATGGTCAGTAGTAAAGAGAGGATCCAAACCTGATACCTCATCTGAGGGCAAAGGGCATCTTTGCAAATTACTGCTCTTGCGGAAGAGTAAAACAGTGTGACTTGGAGATGAGTCTGCATTTGCAGGACCATCAAAAGGAAAACACTGACAAAACTGTGACAACCCTGGAGACTGCTTTCAGAGAAAACCATCTGACAACAGGGAGCTCACTACAGCTCACTACAGTTGCAAGCTGAAAAGCACAAACATTTTATACCCTGTGAGAACGTTGTATTCAGTCAATTCAACCCACCTAAGATGACAATGCCATGCACCAGATGACTCTAAGAGGAGCTTTGGGAGAACATGGGGAAGTTCGTTACATTTTCCAGAGCACTAGAAGGGAGTTATGACAATGAAGGCTTTACTCAGTTCTTCATTGCTGTCTGCAGCATGAGGGAGTAATGCCAGGGTTTTTAGGAGTTATTTTCTCTTAAGAATTTTGAGCCCCAAGGCAATTTTAAGAATTTATTTATGACATAGATTTGATGAAAACAATATGTAGCTGTAATTTCTGGGCATTGTTTATAAGTGGTACACCTTCTATAATGAGAAGAACAAGGAGTGTTGCAGCTCTCATAACCGGGGGATATCATGGATCTGTTGAGTTGCTGTTAAGTCTGGATGTGCAGAGCTTGTTCATTACCATCGCATTATTCACTGAAAAGCTCTTACCGAAGACATCTCCAACGCAATGAGAATTCTTGGAAAGTCTGCTAACATCCTTACCTTCAGAACAATATGCCATTGCCTGGTGGAAACTCTTCTGACAAAGTGAAAGTCTATTTCAACAGCATTTCAACAGCTGAGCGGGCACATGATTTTTCATGTCCTTGAAAAAAATGGATGAAATTAGGAATCAAAAGGAGAAGGGCTTAGCTTAGCCAAACTGTTCTGAATGACTGTTTAACTTGGCTTCCTTGGGTGATACTGCTCAGGTAATGTTTCTTTAGTTAACTCAAACCAAAGTGCAAGGCTAAAGAAAATTTGCCTTTGATTTACAGCTGAGAGAAAACTGAAAGCATTGAAGAATACTGCAAAAAGTCAGCAGAGAAAATATATAAGGTGTCGTCGTTGAGACGGACACGACATGCACATAATTCCGTGAGCAAAAGCCCAAAAGACCCAACTTTATTGTTTTAACAAGCCT